>JAODUD010000015.1:14645116-14664801 GCA_026784285.1 Stomatorhinus walkeri | reverse complement strand
CCCCCCCCCCCCCCCCCCCCCCCCCCCCCCCCCCCCGCCCCTACAAGCTAATTTACATACTAGATTTCAAAGGCAAAAGGTTCAGAGAAATAACTCGTCAGACCGGTGTACTGTTAGTCGGGCTGCTAAAATGACACGGCCATCATGCGTTTTGTAGGGCCGACGAGTGTAATTTACGGCTGAATGTCATTGTCAGCGTGTGGGCAGGTGACCGCCGGCCGTGCGCGGTTCGGAGCGCCGGTCCAAATGTACGCCATTGGATTACAAACGCCGAAACCGCCAACAATACGACCCACCGAGTCGTTTTCGGCTAAGTACACACGACAAAAATAATGCCGCACTAATTTCAGGCGAGAGGGCCACTTCTAAAAAAAACGGTGTTGTGAAGCGAAGGGTGCTAGGACGAGGAGGAGGGGGAGGAGGAGGAGCGGCTGACTGACCCAGTCGGGACCCGAGACGATTCTCAAATAATAAAAAACATGCGCCACGAACTACCGCTTTTAAATTCCACCAGGCACAGCAGCAACATTCCTAACTATGGTGGGTGTCAAAATCCGCGGCGGTAGCACGCATACCACAAATAAACGCTTCCCTTACCTGCCGTTACTCAAAGCGAAGAAGACGAAGAGGAGCGGCGGCTTCTCTCCCAGCTCGAGCTCCGGAATCCGCCGCAGTAGCGTCACGTTTCATGGACGCCAGCCGGCAGCGCACGTTAGCCCTGCTTTCGGCTTTACGCTTACACGGCGCTGCGCGAATCTGACGACATTCCGGCTCTGTCGCAGATGCGCGCTCCCTTCCAGGATCCCGCTTCCGCCTGAACCAACATGACAAACAGAGCGGGCCAGTTTCTCTGCCAAAGCTCTTATTCCCGCCCCCCCCTGAGTCGTCTCTAGGCAACAAGACAAACTGCGCCCGGCCCACTACTGGGCTGTATCCCTCCGCCTCCGATTGCATCAGAAGGCTAAGTAGTCCTTGTTACGAAATGCGTTGGGTCGTAGCCTGTGAAAACACCTACGTCAGGCGGGGTTCGTCCCGTGTAGTGAGCTGTCATAGTCATAATCCTTAATTATGAATTCAACTGAATTTAAGTATTTGGAACTATTACTCAGACAGCAATTTAGCCGTCGCCCTTAAACGTATTCCAAATATGCGGCTGCTGGTTATAACGTTACAACTGTTAATTAACTGCTGTTACGTTCGTGCGTGTGACTTAGCCAGAAAGACCTCATAAATATTCTCATTACCGAGTTTATTGAGAATAATACGAGCTACGCTCATTTGCTATAATGCAGGTACGGTGCGGCAAAGACAAGCATGTAACGTGCCGCGGAGTCTGAACAGTCATGGAGAGAATGTGTCCACCTAGCACAAAACATGCTAACAACATTGATAATCGACACAGAAATACATTTCTATTTTGCACGATATTCACGCAACTGCGTCCATTGTGAATAATGTATATTTCAGGTGTATAGGTCAGCTGGAGGATGAAGTGGTGTTTGACACGAGTTGCACTTTTTTCCATTTTCATGGAATATGGCTGTTAATTCACTCTGTTAAACTTTATAAAGTATACTTCTATACCACTAACACTAACTTCTGTTGTTGGGGTCAGCTGCCCAGAACTCAGCCACTCATACCCATGGATGATTATCTGGAACAATACATATAACGTGGTTGAGTATCCCTCAACAGCTACAAAAAAAAGTTATCACGTGACCTACCACCGTCTTCTGCTGAACAGGTTTATCCTCATAATATGAAGGTTTCTCATTTTCTCTGTTCTGCCATTTACTTTCCATTTCTAGCTCACTTAATTTAAGGCATTTTATATTTCCCTTTCTTGGTAAGCAGTATAGGTACCAGAATTCAGTCACATCTCTTGGACTGGGGGATTGATTCCTTCTCCTCTGGAGTTTGCATGCATGGAGTTTGCATGTTCTCCTCATGTACAATAGATTTATTCCGACAGTCCAAAGACACACAATTAGGCTAACTGGCATCTCTAAATTGCCCATACTGTTTGACCGTGTGTATTTGCATGAGAGTCCCCTTCAACGGGCTGGAATCCCCTCTTCTGTCCTGTCTTACCTGGCATAAGGCAACATTTTGTTTAAGGTTGGAACATTGATGAATTGATAGACATAGAAATTAAAAACTTCTTAGTGGTGTTTACAAAATGAGTGCCTGCGTTGAGGGTGAAAATGACCATTGTTTAGTGGCTTTGCACTGAATCACATTATAACAAGCTCCCTCAGTTATTCCAGATCTTTGGTAGAGAAAGCCTTGATGCACTTCTCATCTTAGGATGATAATAAAGAAAGGTAGGCAGCCGGATTAATATTACAGGATTTGAAAAGGATTCTTCCTGAAGCATTTTCATAAACTCACTCTTCCTCATTCCTTTCAATGTATTGTTGCAGTCATGTCTTGTCATGTTGGAGTATTTGGCTTCTCATCAGAAAAAATGCACTAGCAAATTAAAATGGGAAAATATAACACTTCTGTAATGGACGGTCTGTTTTTATGATGTTCTTTTTTGCATTATTCGTACAGAAATATTAGATGAAACATCCCTGCTATTATTAATATAGTTTAAGACACACATGAACCACACATGAGTTTGATTTATTCAGCAAAGTAGATGAGCTTATCAGAGTACTACACAGATTTCGGTACATGAAGATTACATCTGATTAGGATCCGATGGTCTTTCAGTTTTAGTTATCTCTTGACTTGATTCCTCCAAATTATCCTTATCACAAGACAGTTGCTCTCCCAGACAGCATCTTTAGTGAGGTTAGTGTGCCACAGTCATGTTCTAAATGCCAATGTAGTGAATCACTCATGGTTTTCATTCTTTTAAATCCTTACCGGTGGGTGGAGCCTTCTGAATCCGGTTGTCAAAAGGACCTAACTGGGGTGGAATGGATTTGCATTGTCAAATGACTATATTCAAAACTAGGAAAGGAGAGCATCACCTTTGTTTTTCACCTCACTAGCTAATAAATATACCTGAAAGGTACCCAGTCGTGTAAGTGCCAGACTAGCATGTTATCACTAATCAAACCACCATTCTATGACTGTCTATTGTGTTATCTGGTTAATGTGTCATTATTGCTGACATTTAAAAAATCATTTACAATGACCAGAATTTGCATTTTAAAAATTGTTTCTAAAAAATAGCTAAATAGAATTTATCATAAATAGATTATTTCTCTTTATATCTCCCATAGATCTAGGGAAAACAGTTTTTAATATTGAGTGACAAATTTGATTTGACAGTAAGAGGAAGTTGGCACGGTCACACCCCACACACATGTAATGTCATATTAAAGCCCTGACTGTCCTCTTTAATGAATAATAGGACTTAATAGAGTGGCACGTATGGTATGAGAAACACATGTAAACATATAGAGGCTTGTCTTACCATGTAATGCTTCAAGACCACTGCTTGAGCTTGGATGGGGACATTCTGATGCACATGTTCAATTGTAAACCAAAATCTGTTTAAGGAGATCCAACCCAAATAATCAAAACAAAAACGTCTCCTTTTAACTATAACAAAAAGATCTTTATTCGATAAACAATACATTTCAAAACATAATTATAGGTTTCAGAGTACACATTTGTTTGTGGATGCCTTGCACTACTCTTAATACCTTTGCAAGAGGGTGAAGGTCTAAGTCTTTAGAGTCCCTCTCTTGCTGTATGGCTATGAGACATGGACACTATCCAGTGAGCTGAGATGAAGACTGGACTTCTTCGGTACTGTGTCTCTTCAGAGAATCCTTGGGTACCGCTGGTTTGACTTTGTGTTGAATGAGCAGTTGCTAGAGGAGTCCTAAATGAGGCACATTACCTGCATTGTGAGGGAGCGTCAGTTTCGACACTACAGCCATGTGGCGCGTTTCCCTGAGGGTGATCCGGCTCACAGGATCCTCATTGCTGAGGACCCAAGCGGCTGGACCAGGCCGAGGGGATGCCCACATAACACCTGACTGCGGGAGATGGACGATTACTTCCGGAGGATGGGACTGGATCGTGTGTCTGCCTGGGGGGGGGTGGCCAGCCGGGATCCCGAGGAGTTTCTCCATGTGGTGGGTGTGGCAACGCGCTGCATCAGCGCATGCTCCCCAACCTGACCTGACCTGACTTGAAATTCTATGAGCAAAATCAAAATGTGTGCGGCAGGTTGTTGGGTGAAGCTCGGTTGCAACGCCAACACAAACAACGGGACTGTAGGGTTTTTTCTTGAGTCTCTTTTAAGCGATGACTTCAGATGTGGTGCCAAAGAAACAAAGATAAGAGCACCAAGCACGGCAACCTCTCCACATGTCCCTTTCCCATTACCCATGCAGTCCACTGACTTGATTAGAAATGTGGAAAGAAAGCAAATCAAATTAGGTTTAAAAAATTCAAGTGGAAGACCTTTGCTCTTGCTGCCAGCATCGGTGTAGCAATGGATTCTGGGAAAAGTGTTGATAATACCTTTGTGTTGCACGTGCCTGACACAAGTCACAAATGCAGCTAATGATTAATTCCACTAGGAGAATTTTTCTAACTTTCTTCTGTTTACGTACATTACTGCCGTGAAAAAAATACCAACTGAATTTTCATGTCCTTGCGAATGTAAATATCTGTGAGGCTTTTTATAATCAAGTTTCAAGAGATTTAGTCATTTTCCACTGACCTCATAACTCCAGCCCTTCTTCTTCCTTCAGTGTCTGCTGTTCTAGCTGCCTGATGCTCTGAAGAATCACAATTTCATTTCATGTTTATGAAATGACAATAAAGTGACTTGAAATTAAATGGTTATACTTTAACATCTTCAGCAAGTTAAATTGCCGTTAATCTGTTTTCAGCTGCATGTTCAGATGGTGTCTGGCTAATGTGATAAAGGTGCTAGATAGAGTGTGCTAGATCAAATCAGTCTGGCTACAGAAATGGAAATATAGGTTTTTAAATTCAGACATGACTGAATCTGAGACCAGAGGTAGAAAGTTCAGGTCCAGAAAGTACAAATCCAGACCACATTGACTGTCTGGATTTGTACTGTCTGTACCTGAACTTTCCACCTCTGTGTGGGACCAAGATATAGGAAACCATGAGATTTTTTTTCTTAATTTTTAATTTTTAAAAATTCCTTAATTTCCTTAATTTTGCAACAGCATTTCAATCTCATATTGCAGAAATGTGGTTTTAACAGTCGCCAAGTACACTATAAAATCCTGTTAGATCATGGGCTGCATGCCCATATATATAATATATATAAATTGGAAATTTATGAATTGGGTGTGTAGACTCTTTCATTAAAAAAATGAGATCGTGTGCTTTGAACTGCTACATGTCATGAAAGACAGTTATGACAGATCTGTTGTACAAATACTGATATACTAAAGCATTGGAAATAGCTATTCAGGAATATGTTTCTCTCTCATTAACATCTTACATAGTTGGAATCATTCAGTTGAACTATGTAAGTTGCTAACATTGTTTACAATTATGCTGAAGTTTGGGATAAAATACCTGTGCCCCCCACAAATGAGGCTTCTGTTATTCATTTAACAATCTTCTATACCACCAGTACAGGGTCACAGCTACCCCAGGAAGCATAAAGTAGAAGGGAAAATGCACTTTGCACAGATTGATAGCCGACCTCACAGCACACAATCATACATTTTGGGCAAGTTATCCACACGGCTTCATCTGACAGAGGGAACAAATTGGAGTGTCTGAAGGAAACCCCCGAGAACCAAGGGAGATGAAGTAAGCCACAAAGGTCATAGGTCAATGGGTAGAGTCACTAATAAGGAGCTGTTATAGGAAGGCGCATACTAGATGATTTAAGATATGTCTGAAGATAAGCGACTGTTGTTCACTCAGAGAAACAATGCCTTCACAAGTCCCTCTGAAAATAAATGTTTTTCTTTTCGTGAAGAAACAATAAATGTCTGCTGTCTAACAATAAAATATCGCATTACATCAAACACTTGAACAACAACATTATGTCAGTGTGTCCACGTTCCTCCAAAGGCTCAGTGTAAAGTGCAGGCACCGATTTGAGCCAGGGAGATACTCGGCATCCTGCAAAAATGTAGTGGAAGCATATGAAATCTAAGAGAATGCACTTCCTGCAACTGTACCCATCTCACAAGCTTAGGCACCCATGACTGTCCTCCAGAGACCAAAAATAGGAAGTCAGATCACCCTGCGATATGTCTCATTGGCTGTAGAGCACAATGTTTTGTCAACAACATTAGGTGGTACGAAATGAAGTTACAGTCCATTCCACCCCTCAGTCCACAGAATATCCGGCGTGTTAATTCAACATGAGCGAAAGTGGAACGAAATACAACACGTGACGTTCTGCAACTGGCGTTTCCTTCTAATCAAATTACTGATGTACAGATAAAAAGTATGCATCTTTTATCATTTAAATTTTTTTTATTTGATCACTCATCAGAATTAGAAGAAGTTCAAAAACGCTGACTAAGGAAACCCTAAGAAAACTTTTAAGTACTGGTGCGATGTTTTTTGGTTGTGTAGCCAGCAGGTGGGTTTAAAAAAAACGATCCTCTGTGACGACCAGGTTACTATTAAAAAGTGTTGAACCAAGTAGGTACAGAGAATTCGAAAAATTAATACAATTTATGCATTCGTAATTACGAAGAGTCTGCATATTAAAACTTAATATTAAAAGCCTCCATTCATACAAACCATCATTTTGTTTTCCAGAATTACATAAAGGCGAAAACACAATTGCGCTAATAGGAGAAAGAGAGAGTAGCCCAGGGGTAAAATGCTGAACCGTGTAGCAGCACAGACCTGCACTCTCACTTCAGCACCTCCGCCCGCCCTGTGCTGTTTTATTAGAACACTGGGGCAGAATTTGGTTCTAAACAAGGTCAGGTGCCCCTGCTGCCACGGCGACGGCCTTCCCTCATGGGTGGTAGCAATGTTTATGTTGTAGACTACGAGTTTGGAAAGGGGCCAGGTTAGACTGACTGCCTCGCTATGCCGTCGGGGGCCCTCCCTGACTCCCTATAACCCAGTGTTTCTTATCTTTTTTTGAGTCATGGAGCCCTTGTCAGAGGTGGAAATTTCAGGTCCAGAATGTAAAAATCCAGACCGTGATTTTGTTTCAACCAACCAGTCGAGCATAAAGAGATACAGTTACAAGGTACTCAACTAGCTTGTTGGAACAAAATGTTGGTCTGGATTTTTACTTTCTGGACCTGAAATTTCCACCTCTGCCCCTTGTTGAATCTGGTGAAAGCTACGGATCCCCTCCCGAAAATATGCACATAAGCATATAAACTTAATTTTGCATGCAATTAATATATTTTACGCAAAATATTTCCTATAAAAAGTACAATGAAAACAATTGTTCATTTTTAGTCCGATCATTACAGACCCCCTACGACCCATTGACGGACCCAGGTTAAAAATTCTTGCCCTCACCTAACCTTTCCCCATACCGACCAATTGTCTTCTTCTCTCTCTGAAACTTATCCACAGATAAGCGCCTATTACCTTTGGAGGCAGAGGTATGTGCTCAGTCACTGCACAATCAAACTATGGTAACAAAAACATTTCAAAATCAGGTTTGGCTGGGCTGGATGAATGGGGAAGAGTCTTGCTTAGCTAGCATTTTCTTACCTGACGGAAACCAATATCAAATTATTTAATGTATATTTTGCTGCAAACCATCATGCCCTGCTCAGAATATAAGGTCATTTGTAAGATGTCAGTTCAATACCATCATCTATGTACGTCATTAAAATTGATCCAAGTTTAAATCTGCAATCATGTTAACTAATCCCATTAAGTCGATGGTTAAATATGTTAAATCATTTTCATAGAAATAGCGCAATGATTATATAATGTCTTTTGGTGAGTGATTCCTGTGGGGAAAAATGGGTAAGTTTCCGCGTTATTCTGTAAGACGCTGACAGTATTACGTCTGAACATTAGAGGGCAGCATCTGATTGTCATGTACTGCAGGATTCTCGCTGTATCAGTAGCGTTCAAAGTGATTAGCAGTACACGCGATGGTCTGCTAATATGTATATATTATTTGGTGCGATTTTAATGTGTAGTAGAGTCCTGTTTGGGAGGATAAAATGCAAATGATTTTATGCACAAAGTTGTGGAAAATTTTACATGAAATACTTTTATTTCCGTTTTATCAATCTGAAACTACCTAGAGAGTATAGATGATTCTTAGGATGGCATAACTAAGGGCAGCAATTTCTATATGTGCAAAAATACTTTAAATTCAGTTTTCAAGTAGAACAAGTTGTTTATCTGAACTTAATACCTGATTATTAAATCTGACAACTCAACTGTCCTTAAGCTATTTGAAGACATAAAAATCAACAGTATTAGCCTGTACTTGTGAGAAAATCCATTGGAATTATCTGGGTTTCTACATGAATGGATCAATAACAGTCATCTGATTTTCATCTAACATTCAGTACAGTCCTCCTCCCAAAGGTATAGAAATAACAAGGTCAATTCATTTGTTTTTGCTATACATTGAAGACATTTGAGTTTGAGATCAAAAGATGAATTTGAGCAAGGAGTTCATAATTTCATCTTTAATCTCTTGATATTTACATATGGTTGTGTTTAATGACATAGAACATAGTCGCTTTTGTATCAGACCATCCACTTTTTAGGCAGGCAAATGTATAAGACTTAATAACAGGTAGACTTGAGGTAAATGACATTCAATATGTGTTTACAATTCTCATGCTGGCAATAACCTCATCAAGCCTGCGACTCATTGCCACCAAATTATTGATTTCTTCTTTGTTAATCCTTTTCCAGGGTTTTTGATGACACATTGGCATTAGAATGACATCTTATGTGATATGAATGTTATTTTTTTTTTTGGTCAGACATTTTCGGCTTCGCCTGTTGTCTTAAGAAACTTCCACTGGCTGCCGTGCAGGTCACTGAAACACCTCCTGTGCAGACCACCTCTTTGTGCCCATCAGCAAGGCCCTTGACTGCAACTGCTCCAGGAACATCTGACCCCAGGCTTGCCTCTCACATATATGTTTGTGGTGCTTCAGCCTCAAATATAATTATTATATCAATGAATTATATTAATCACTGACAGGTAAAAGACAATGTTTCACTTACGTACAGTACAGCTCATTGGGAATTTAAGGCACATAAAGGGGCTGTAATATTTGGTTTCGTGTAATTAATTGTTCTCATGGTATTTTATTCTGTATTACTTATGTTTTATGTATGTTTTATTTATGTTTCGCATTGCAATTTTTTGTATTTTTATTATTTCAGATTCTTGTTTGGCCAATGCAATGTTGTATGTTGTCTAAGTACATGAAGCTTAAGTGTCCTGACAGTTGACAGATGTGTGGTTTTGCTTAATGAATGTGCAGGCGTGAGCTGACAGCGTATGCATTGTCTGGTGAAATAAAGTTATTTAAAATCTATACGAACATTATTTTTAACCCAAGTGTGTGACTTTTGCGTTCCTCATATGAATGTTCGCAAGACGGTTTACACTTAAGATGTTCTCAGGCTTATGAGGGGGGCCGGTACGGAGGCTCTCCCCGTGCCCCCCCCCGGGCCCGTGACCTTTACACACAACAATCTCGTGCTTGTGTGTGTAACAGGAAAGAACTTAGAGGCACAGACCGATTCCCGAAGACATTTTCATGATCAATAACATTTAGCCCTAGTTATAAAGTTTCAAAGCTGTATGTGCCATATCAAAGGAGCTGCAAATGTCAGAAGTTGGACTGATAGACCATCCATCCATCCATCCATCCATCCAACACCTTGGCAGTCTGATTCTCAGCTGCAGAAGCTAGCTCTAGGGACATGGAATGTCACCTCTCTGACGGGGGAAGGAGCCTAACGGATCCACGATTTCCCTTGTCCCGACGCGGGTCACCGGGACCCCCATGGGGCCTGGTCAGGCACAGCCTGAAGAAGGGACATGGGTCACCCTCTCACCACCTGCAGGAGGGGCCATAGGGGTCGGGTGCAGTGCGAGTTGGGCAGTGGACTGAAAGACCTGTTTGGGAAATTGCATAAAGTTAATTAAAATTTCAAAGGGCTGTAGTTTCCAGACTATTAGTGATACATACCTAATATTTAGGATTTTTCCGTAGGTTTGGTGTGGGAGCACCTGTGATCTTAAAGGGACCTGGGATTTTTTTTCTCAAACCTGGTGATTTGCTATGGAATGACTGTTTTAATGGGCTGTAGTGGTCTGTGTGTGACTATGTGTGGGAGAGGACAATGTTGCCTGCAAAATGCTAATTAAGTAGCTTGCCGAAAATGCTTTTAAATCTACCTAGAAAAAACTAAGCGTATTAGATAGAAAACTTTTTAAATGTACTACAAAGGAGAACAAGAAGAGTGTGAACTATGAAAAGTAAAGGTTGATCTACACACAGCAAATGAGCATCTAACCACAACACACTCCAAGATTTTAAAACAGACAATACAACACACGATAGAACAGAGTCTATACATGTTCTCATGAAATATTTATTGAGAGCAACAAAAATAAAATGAAAGATTACTCATTATTGCTTTTAAATGGTCATTTAATAGTATGGATTCAATTAAATTCTTTAAGAGTGTGAGATTGTATAGGTACTGAGACATAGTGTCTCCCCCAGAGCCTGTGAAACCCAGACCCACCCAGCAAACAGGCATGGCATGGTGCGGCTCCCCCTCTGCAATCACTTCTTCTTGGGACGGCTGTGACATGCACAGGTTAGGGCAGCAATGAAGACCACAAACTCGCTGAAGTCCACCTCAGAGTCTCCGTTGTGGTCCAGGTCCTTCATGAGCTTGTCTACCTCTGTCTGGTCCTTAGGGTTCTGAAACAGAGGCAGGGAATGACGGGTCTCTCATAATGCCAAACAACCGGTGGCCAAATACTGTAGAACAGTATTTACCTATATTTTTGCCTATTTCTCTTTATAGGAAATTATTTGTCTTTGTCCAGTATCAGCAAATTTATATGTAAGGTTTCATCACAATCTGTCTGTGTGTCCCCATCAGCTTTAGAGGAATTTTATACTTAATTCATTCAGTAACCATTTTAATAATAACACAATTATCATAGTCAAACATGCAGCAACATTGTGTAACTGCATCACTTAATTCTTCAGGTAGAATGACATTGGTGAGTCCAACCATTCAAGCTATAGTTTCTGGTGCTGCAGATCAGCATTTTGTCCTGATTGGTTAGAACAAAAGCAACAGGGCACTAAACTTATAGTGCATATTATACTTTTATCCAAAGAGATTTTCAGTTTGAGGACTTATTTCTCAGACATTTTAACAGACACTCTACTGTTTTAGTTTGTTACTGAACATAGTGCAGCCAGGCATGTAAACCTGCAGTTTTTAAGGCTTAACTTGTTTTATGACACTTGCTGCCATTCTCTAACCCTGGAAACATAATTCAGAGGAATTAACCTTTTATCTTACCTTTAAGAATCCAGGCAGCTCTTTCTCCATCAAGGACCTTAGCTCAGACTTACTCAGCATGTCCTTTTTTCCTTCAGACATTGCATATTTGTCGAAGACACTCATCAGCATGGCCATGGCCATCTCTAGTTGGGTAGAGTTTGCCATTGCTTGGTCAATCGGACGTTGCAGGAAAGACGGGTAACAAGGCTGAATGACGGCTGAGGATAGAGGGTTCTCTTATATATGCCTGCGTGACTCATATACACCGTATGGGTGCGGGATGCCGTGTCAATAGTGCTTAATCTCCTGCTCTTTTCTCTATTTGCCTCATGTAGACATGCAGCCACACCCAAAGCCAGTGTTTCTCAACCCAGTCCACGGGGACCCCCCCGGCGGCCCACGTTTTTGCTCCCTTCCAGGGAATCGGAAGACAGGAAAACGTGGATCACCTGGGGTTCCCGAGGACTGGGTTGAGAAACCTTCCCTAAGCGTCGTTTCAGTAGCTGATGGCACATATATTTTGGTGGAAGCCGTACCACGCCATTGGCTTTGAGTATAGCCAGGCACATAGGAAAGACACTTGTTATTGGTTAACACAACCGCACACAATAAGTTATCCACTTCTGATGTTTTTCTTTTGCTTTTAATAAAATCTGCACTTCGATGTCAGTCGTTTCCAGTAAATTATGCAGTTCACACACAGGCCATTTGTTTAATTTTGGCTTAAATGCTTTCTGTTTCAACATACTACTTCAGAGCATACCTGGGCGAAGAGCCACTCTCCGTATCATTTTTAATCAAAGGGTGTGGATACTTATACACAGCACTGTATGTATGTACCAATTCCCAGAACCACCTAGTAAAAAGTAAATATTGTTTTGTCACACAGTTATCAAATGTTTACATTGAGCAGAAGGTTCTCACCATGAAGATTGAGTTTATTAGCACAAGGTGCCAACTCACAGCAAACGCATTTTTCCTTCTCATCAAACATTCATTTACTCAGCACCAAGTCCCTGTGCTGTTCGGCTCTGGTTGTTGGCTGTGCGCATAAAGAATGACCTTAAAGTGCATTAGTCTGTGCTGATGGCAGATATTTCCTGGTGATTTGTACCTGTTAACTCTAAAAGGTCTATAGAGTGTATTGGTCTTTTTTCCCCCACAGAGTATCTTATCATTAGGTAAAGAAGAGGATGCAAGGTTAACCTACCACACTCGCTCATTTGTTCAGAATTTAGGGCACTTAGCAGACATGTTTATTCCATCCATCTCCCATTGTGGAAGTCACAGTCACAACGATATCCATCCATCACCACTTAGTCCCAACAGGGGTCACAGAGCCTATCCTGGGAACAAGGGGTGCAGGTAGGAACCAACCCTGGGCAGGTGCCAAAACATCACAAGCCAGGCACCCATAATTCAGACCAGGGGTCTCAAACTCCAGTCCTGGGGGGCCAGAGCCCTTCACTGTTTTGGTTCACCCTCATTTAACACACCTGATTCAACTCCTTGTGCGAATTACTACACAGCTCTTGAGCTGAATCATTTGTGGTGGAACAGGGAAAGAACTAAGATACACAGGGCTCTGGCCCCCCCCAGGACTGGAGTTTGAGACCCCTGATTTAGACTCACCAATCAACCTGCCCTGCACACTTTTTGACTGTTGGAGGAAACCAGACCCATGCAAACGTGGGCAGAGCATGCAAACTCCACACAGAAAGGACCCAGGACCTTCTTGCTGTGAGGCTGCAGTGCTAACCACTGCACAGCCGTGTCACCTGATTAAGACCATAAACTACTGGCAATTTAAAAATGCCAGTTAGCACAGGTGGATTTGGAAAAACACACAAAACAGGAAGATCACACAAAGAGAAGAGGTGGGACTGGAGCCACCGGTGCCACCCACTGAGTTGCAGTGCCACCTACAGTCACAATCAATAAACTGTTCTGACAGTCTCAGTTTAGAGGACCCTCTATTATTTCATGTTTAAAGACAAAATTATCTGGGGTTCGGGTCACAGGGGTAGCGGCTTCAGTAGAGATACCCAGAGCTCCCTCTTCCCAGCTACCTCTACCAGCTCTTCGGAGTGGATGCAGAGGTGTTCCCAGGCCAGCCGAGAGATATAATCCCTCCAGCGAGTCCTGGGTCTGCCCCAGGGCCTCCTCCCTGTAGGACATGCACAGAAAACCTCTCCGGGTAGCTGCCCAGGAGGCACCTGCACCAGATGTCCAAACCACCTCAACTGGCTCCTTTCGATGTGGAGAAGCAGCAGCTCTAGTCTGAGAACCTCCCGGATATCTGAACTTCTCACCTTATTTCTAAGGGAGAGCCCAGAAACCCTGCGGAGAAACCTCATTCTGGTCGCCTATATTCGTGATCTCTTGCTTCTCATCATTACCCATAGCTCATGACCATAGGTGAGGGTCGGGACGAAGTTGGACCAATAGATTGAGAGCTTTACTTTCCAGCTCAATTCTTCCTTAGCCACAATGAACCGGTTAAGTGCCTGCAAAACTGCAAACGTCGCTCTGATTCGTTTGTCCAGCTCTCAATCTCGCCTACCCTAACTCGACCCCGAGATACGCGAACACCTCCACTTGAGGCAGTACGTCTTCCCTGACCCGAAGAGGACAATCCACCCGTTTTCGGCTGAGGACCATGGTCTCGGACTTGGAGGTGCTAATCCTCATCCCCGCCGCTTCGCCCTCGGCTGCGATCCGCCCCAGAGCACACCGGAGATCCCCAGTAGATGAAGCCAACAGGACGACATCGTCCACAAAAAGCAGCGAGGCGATCCTGAGGCCACCAAACTGGACACCCTCAACACCCTGGCTGCGCCTAGAATTCCTGTCCATAAATATTATAAACAGGAACAGTGACAAAGGGCAGCCCTGGGGGAGACATGTAGACTGGATAGGCAAACTCCCAGCCCCCCTCCAGTACCCTCGCAAAGGTATAAAACTGGTCCATTGTTGTTCCACCTGAATCCGAGATTCACCTATCGATCTCACCCTCCTCTCCAGTGCCCCGGAATAGACTTTCCCAGGAAGGCTGAGAAGTGGGATCCTCCTGTAGTTGGAACACCCCCTCCAGTCCCCCCTTCTTAAATAAGGGGACCACCACCCCGGTCCGCCAGTCCAGCGGCACCGTCCCTGACCTCCACGTGCTGTTGAGAAGACGTGTCAGCCACGACAGCCCCATAACATCCAGAGCCTTTAGGTACTCTGGATGGATCTCATCAGGGTCACTGAGACACGCAAACCCCTCCAGCACGATAAGGTGGCAATCCAAGGAGAAAAAACACACACGCACATTAATACCATGGAAACATCATCCATCCATTTTCTATACCCGCTTGTTCCCCTGCAGGGTTGTGGGGGAAATATTATAACAATATTTAAAACATGGCTTAAAACATGGATTAAAAATGTATCAAAATTTAAGTATGCAGGTGTATTATATTAATAAAAATACTTTGCTAATCTACAAACATGATATCTGAACACAATGCAAACTTTCTTATGACGTAGTCTGGAACACAAAGTCCCCTGTAGTGATGGAATTCAGAGGATGTGGCAGGGTACCTGCACAGTGAGCTCGTACTTATTTCGCACGAAAGGTCAGCAGTATGATTCAGTGGAATAACGCTTAATAAATTCCCTTACCAGACGTAAGGTCGAGCTCGGGTGCCGGCGGTGCCTGTCTGCTTATGTAGGCAGTGGTGGCAAGACACCTCGGAGGGACGCTGAGCAACATATGCCCCCTGCTGTCACATACGGGTCAAATGCAGAGGACACATTTCATTGTGGTGTGTCATCAGTGACCTCTAAATACGGGAGCTGCAGATGGAGATTCACATGCTGAAAATGGCCGAGGAAAGGCTGTATGTAAACACAAAGATGTCATTTCTGTGGCTTTTTAGTTTTATTCACTGCTTTTAGACTTCTATTGCTCAATTGATTCTTTTTTATATTATTGCTTAACAACCGAACTAAATTAACTAACTAACGACCCAAACCGGAAAGACTGAGCAAACATTCAGTGGGTACGCAATTTCAGTTTCCATTTTATGTTTCTGTGTGTCAGTCTGACCTCTCTATAGCACTTTTGCAGAGTTTCTGCTGAGCTGAACGATTTCGACACTCGTAACCACGAAAAAACAGCGCATGCTTCAGTATGTCAGATAAGATCTCTTCGTATTTTTTTATTTTATATATTTCTAAAAAATGAGCAGTGTGATTCTGCAGTATGCACCCAAATGTTTCAGCAGTGTGAAGCAATTGTTTTTAAAGAAAATCCCAAGTGAGTAAAACAAAAAAACACAACACTAAATGGGTACCAGTAATCACATGAGGTAGGAAAGAAAGAACAAAAATAATTTGAATAATAACTTAGCAGTTTGTATGACCTGCTACATGTTGTGCTTCACTACAAATAAAGGCTTCCGTGGCTTCATGTTTCACCTAAAGCCCTATTCATTTTTCATGCCTGAAACATTAGACAAGTTTGAAAGAGAGAGGACCATTTATATGGCATTTTAAAGTTTTATGGGCAACTGAAATAGTATTTTAGGATTTAAGTATGAAAGTCCAGTATTCATCCCGCATCCGTTTTTGAGGGGAATGAGAGTCAATATTTTTATATAGGAATAATATATAATAAATTATGTTAATACTCTGTAACCCCGTGCTGTTTAAGTTGAACTAGAATGGATACTATTAATGATGTACTAACATAATGCAATAATAATAATAATAATGATAATAATAATAATATATGCTTTGTTTCTGTGGAATTTATTTGCTTTATCATACTATTACATTAAATTATGTAAATATTTACCTTTGTGATAACCATTCATGGAAAAACAGAGAGATTTTGGGATGCTGGTGTGTGTATAGGAAACAGTCCGTTGAGAGTGAAACAACCCGAACAGACTGCTAAAAAGAGCCTTTATTCATATGCAGGTAAGACACATGATTTTTATACAGTGAGAATCACAGATCAACCTTGTCAATTAATACAGTCACCTCCAGAATTATATATATATGTATATATATACATATTGTTAACCACAATCAGGACACCTAAAAAATTAATAAGCATGGAACAGCTGAAAATTTGCCTGGAAAAGGACGCATCACCATGCTGCCCCGACACACGGTGAGACTTTTGTGAGACGGGTTAAAAGAACCTTACATCACAGTTTCTGGACAGCAGTTTGCTTGAATCTTGGGCCGGAGAATCGCCTGTCAGACATCGCCCGCATCAATAGAAGCTTCTTGGCAGTTTCTGAAAAGAAGCCATTCCTAACATCGAGCCCCTAAATGCAGCTCCTGACGTTTGCCAGATATCATCGGATTTACAGTTTGCATTGTGGCGTCGTCACATGAAATTAGACTCAACTACTTGGTCATGCACACCACCAACATGCCTGACAAACGAAGACGCTGCATACAAATAGCTGCTGGTTCCCACTGTCACATACTATGGCAAATACTTATGGGGCTGCTTTTCTACAAGCAGCCCAGAGGCACCATGAGAAGTAATGTGAAGATCAGTGAAGATCAAGAGCGTCATAAATTCTGCGCAACACCAGGACATTTTAGGCAAAAGCTATATGCCTCTAGCAGAAGGTGGAATCATGGACATTTTAGCAACACACTGAAATCAACACAGAGATGGTTGCAATGGGCAACGCACGCTCCAGATTTGAATTTCCCAAATGAGATCCGGTAGTTTGAGTTGAGCATCTACCAGCATAAACCCAAAAATATCAAGGAACTGGAGTTGTGCTGTATGAAGCAGTGGTGCAAGATCCCTCCAGAAAAACTGCATTACTAAATAATAATCTGTGTTTGAAAAAAACCTAAATTGTGCTAAGATTAAACATGGGGCACCATTGTTGAAGCACAAAATATTATCCATTACATTTGTGGTTCATCTCATATATTAATGTTTAACTTGTCTTCAGGGGGTTGCCAATAACTCTGGAACAGGCTGTATAAGCTTTAAAGCTACAGGGCAGCTGCTGCAAAGAGAATATTTTTGCATGGCGTTTCACAGCTAAACCCACAAAGATCCGGTAAAGGCATGGTTATGACCCAACCTGTGCTTTGCATGCACCTCCTTTGAGTTTCTTCCCTACTACATCCATCTCCGGCATGGTCTTAGGATTCATTGTTTTTGTAGTTTGCATTTTTCACATCACAGTTTAACTGTTTACTTCCACACATCCTAAGGAGCAAAGAGACTAAATGCTTGGGGCTGCTGTGTTGGGGGGGCTGATGTGGAAATATTTACTGAATTTATTAACTTAAATTGAACTTAAGGGCGTCGGGCTATTTAGCGCTATTGATGGCAGTAGGTTAAAGTGCGTTTGCATTACCATTCATCTCTGCTTGAATCTTTAACAGGTATTTGCTGGTTTCTTCTCACAACATGTCACTCGACAGAGCTAGACAATGCAAACAGCGATTTGTTATTTAGCATCTTCTGCGTTTCATACTCGACTCAGACTGAGTCTGGTTGGGACAGGAGGAGCATCAGTATGAGATCATCCCCAAGAATGGATAAGGATTTATAATTAGTCGCTACATGGCACTTTTCCCACGTTGGCATCAGCCATTACTCTGTTTTAGCTAATTAAGAATAAAGCTAATTGTAGCTAATTGTATTGTTTTATGCCCGTGTTTAAATACCGAGGTCTTCAGAGGCAGAAGAAACCCCATAAAACCTTCAAATGTTCAACTTGTTTCTGTCCTGACTGCTGCATTGGAAATAACTTTCAAACTTCTGAAGTCAGATTATTTGTGAAGGTCAAATTAATATTCTGATGAGCCTACTGATTGCTGTGATGTAAACCGGCCGCCTTTTGCCTTAGCTAGCATCACCCTGACCCTTTTCACACAGGTATAGACAGACCGACCGACGTGTAACAATCACAGATAACCCCCCAGCAAACTGCAGAGCTTCTACCAGGTTGTTCACGTCCTTCAGGAGGAAGCTCCCTCTGTTACGTGTCAACGTTGTTCTGCACAATGAAGTAATCGATGGACTCGTATAGCTGAACCGGACACTGCAGAGGAGGGAACGATAAAGAGTTGTTAGTCAATAATCGAGCATTCACCACCTCCCAGGTCCGTAACCACCAGTGAAGTCAGCCTGCCCTGAAAACCACACTTCTGCTATGTACACAGAGTCAGTTGAAAACAAACTGATGACCTACTTCTGTCCAGCATGTTGAAATAGAAAAACAGCAGTGAGATTTATTTATTATACTTATCTCTAAATATTTATTTCTGTAGTATTGCAATTTTCTGCCCCCCCCCAAGATATTTCATTTTTGTATTGTGTGCTCTTTAAATTCATTTGCACTGCATTTACTTATTTGCACTGTCTTTGCGGCTTGTAAGTCTGCCACTATGTGCATGTTCTTGCAGAATATCCCACTGGGATCAACGAAGTGCATCTGAATCGTAATGAAATATGTGTGCACTTATAATCATAATTAAATATGTGTATACTTATATCAAAAGATGTAAAAAATAAATTAAAATAAATAAATTAAAAAGCAAAAAAATAAAAAAGGAATAAAATATTAAAATGCGATCTAACTTTAAGGTTAAAAATGAAAGCTGCTTTATAATTTGCCTGGAGGATTATGCCATGCTTCTGGCGCCATAACTGTGGCCAGGGCTGGACTGGGATTAAAAATCTGACGTAGACTTTTCCCCATGCAACAAAAGGCCTGTAGCACAGTGCTTACCAGAAACCCAAAAGCACCATCTGCTTCACCAAGACGGACTCACCCACTGTTCCGACCCTCGGGAAGAGTTAGAGTGATGATCTACTGCCTCGTCTATCTCATTCATCTCCTCCACTGACCGCCGGAGTGCCTCTCGTATGACCATTCCACCGTGGTAACCTATGACAAATACACACCCTGTTATAGATTTCAATGCACATACCCCTCCATCTACTAACTGCTTTTCTTGGACAGAGTTAAATGCTGAGGACACACTTCATTGTTGTGTGCTGTGGTATGTGTTCACACTGATTTCTAGTTCACACACACATATATATATATATGAAGTGTGTCCTCAGCATATAACCCATTTGTGACATGGTGACATAACAACAACAACAAACAAATTTATTTTTGTATAGCGCATTTTCATGACTTCACATCATCTCAAAGCGCTTTACAGCA
>JAODUD010000015.1:14629125-14644285 GCA_026784285.1 Stomatorhinus walkeri | reverse complement strand
AGTGAGTAAGCCATAGGCGACAGTGGCAAGGAAAAACTCCCGAGAAGGAAGAAACCTTGGGAGGGACCAGACTCAGAACCATAGCAGGGGGCAGCTAATTCAGCGCCTGGGGAGCAGTGCTTGGGGTGGTACCTGCACTCTTTCAACTGCAAGTGCACTTCCCTGACTATTAAGCTAGCACTGCTCACGATGAAAACGTTCTTGGCAAATGAATGACAACCATAACTCCTACCCAGTCCTAACCATAACCATCAATAACCAAACAAAATACGAGTTGTTGCATTTTTAGTTTTTCATTGCGGTCATGGATTTTTATAAAATAGTTTTCCCATAGGTAAAAAAAAAAAAATCATCATGTTACGGGGACATTTTGCCCCCAAAATTTTATGTTTAACTGGACCCCCCCCCCCCCCCCCCCCACACACACACACACACAAACATACATACACACACACACACACACACACACACACACAGACAAACAGAGATATGGACAAATTTGTTGATCCCCTTACAGCTCATTGAAACAATGCTTGATTTCTCCTGAAAAGTGATTAAATTAAAAACAATCGTCTGTCCACCTGCGTGCATTTAGCATGTACTGCAGTAAACAATAAAGCTGTGAAAGAAATGATTCGTTGTTTACTTTACAAAGATATGCTAAAATAGTATAGACAGAGTTGTTGGTACCCCTAAAGATATAATTTATCCAGTAACAGTCCTAGCCGATGAGGCACCCTACGCCAGCATCAGCGCCGGTGACCTCCGTCCCAGGCATAGGGAAACTGGCTGGCAAGTCGGCATCCCCTAAGAAATTGGCGCCATCGCATATTTGTCCGTGTGTGTGTGTATGAACATAAAAAGCATACACACAAACACTGATAGATTCAAATTAGATTACGGTTATGCCAATTCATTTGAAACGGTGCAATCTGCATAGTACAGACTGTCTCAAAGTAACAATACTAGTAAGAATTTGAAATGCTTACATAATCCCTCTTCCGCGATTGCTTTTTTGTTTACATGTAATTGTCCAAATGTGGACTGCAATCCTGATTTCTGAAGCGAAAATATCAATTTTTGAATATTCCTAACTAGTGTAAATTCTGTTTACTAGGTTGTTTCTCAAACATAACATTGGGATTGATGTTGAACTGATCCCCCATTACAGAGACGTGAAGCAGTAATGCGGATTAGTAAACAGTGCTTTGTGCTTTGTCCCTAAAACATTTTTTTCAAGAAGGGTGACTTATACTTATTTCATAAATATTTCACCAAAACCTGATGTTAGCGATGATCTCCTCCACAGGCAGAAGACCGCGGTAAAACACAGCACCATGACAGCTGCCGCAAGTGGGACGGCAACACCGATGGCTGATGACGACGCTGTGTGACAGATCAGACACGTTTCAGTCATTTATACTATACTTCCATTAGGCTAAAGGAACTAACTTTTTATTAACACATCACATAGATAACAACTTTGAGGTTCATCCCACACGCATGGCGCTATAACGCCAAAGTAGCTAAGTTACATGACTTCAGCCAAAAAAACAAAACAAGTTCCGTTTCAAAGGAGAAAAACATCCACATGCAAAGGAGGCTGACATTTTCCAGTTGTATTTAGCAAACGCAAATGGACTAACAGACCAAAAAAAAAAAAAAAACCACATGATCTTGTTTTCGCAAAATAAACATGCAGATGTGGATATAACTGATGATTTATCGACTGTAGTAATGATATTACAGGACTATAACTAGAAAAATGGAACATGATCATGAACTCGTTTATGGAAAATAAATCTCTGTAAATCATGCAATTTTAAAGAGATATTTCTGTACACACCATTTATTTCAGCTTGAATGCTTAAAAGTGTCCCTTGTCCAGTGAAGTTTTCTAATGCAGGTATCTCAGCATTTATTTCACAGGTGTATAAATCTACATCTTTCGAAGTGACATTTAAAATGGTCATATTATAGCAATTATTAGAAATTTCGAATTTATAATAATCTGAATCGTTATAATAATTTGTTCCAGTCTGGTTGATCCATACAACACGAGTGTCAATTTTGGATTTGTTAGAGTTTTTAATCCATGTAAGTCGTAGTCGTATAAAAGAACTTTCCTTCCAGCAGCAGGACATGGAAGCTGCGTGTTCCATTCGGACTGCCAACTGGGAAGGACTCTGTATCACTTTCAGAGCTTCAGTATAACCTGCATGGGAAACCAGATGACAAAAAGAATATTATAACCTTTGCAGCGAACGCTTGAATAACATCCCGTACCTTACTTGCTACTATTACAATTGGATTTTAAAAGTAAACGTAAACCAATGGTAAATTTGGAAAATTAATAAAACAATAAGACCACATAAAACGCTTAACGCCCAAATGAAACCAAAATTGCTTTGTGTGTATGTGCATGTGCGTGTTCAAGTACTAATAACAAACATTACATGATTATACAATTATGGTGTTTTTATTATTACAAAATGTTTGTTATTAATGTATATTAAAGCTGTTAAGGGATGTTAGGATGTAAAGGTTTAGGCCTACATGCATGATGTTTATGAATGATTTCCAAATACTTAATGAATACGTACATTAGGAAGGTGTACTGAACATTTTATTAATGTAATATAAAAGCATTATGAAGGTGCAGTTAATGTAAATTTAAGTGTTACCGTTTATTTATTTGATGATTTTTAAAGTTTACTTATTTTGATTTGGGATTTTTTTTAAACATTATTTTATTCTATTTCAGTGCACTGTTAAGACGAGGGCACATTTTGCACAGTTTAGAAAGATGAAAGAATATTTTTGAATAAATTTGTCTTTTTTGTGTTAAAGATCCCCTTCTCAGATCGCAATGCACAGCATTTGGGTCACTTATCTCCTACCTTACTGAGTACTGCGGCAACATATTCTAATAAACAAGATTGCATGAATCAAACAACAAATCTGGAGAACAGCTATAGTTACTTGAACAGAAACTCACCCACTCTCCATATCAGAAACAACAGCAGGCAGCCCATCAAGACAGGAGGCCCGTCCATGTCTCTCCTCGATCGCTCTGCTCTGCTGGTTGACGGTCCCACACAGCTCTTCCGCTAGGTAGTGATGACCTCACCTCTCACCCCCCCTGGACCCCCCCCTGAGTTTCCCCTCCCATTTCTTGTTCTCTGTTGCCAAAGACCCTTAAATGTTAAACTCTGCTCCCCTTTATTGGTTATTTGTTCCTCCAATCTGACATCATAGGTTGCCCCCTTTACCATACACCACCCACCCATCCATTTTCCATACCCGCTAATCTGACGGGGGCTCAGAAGCCTGCGCCGGAAGTTTCAGACACAAGGCCCTTTGCCACATACATTATTGCGCAATCAGCTCAAACCTTTTTTCTCTGTAGCACTTCTATAACCGTTATATACAACTTTCTAATTCTTCTCTATCCACCGCAGACATGCAGAATGATGCAGTCATATATAAAAGCGGCAATACACACAAGACAGAATTACAGGAAAAGTACCAATTAGTCACATTAAAGATTAAAAAGATGGTCTGCTATCTCCAGCATGCACTTGAGAGTCATGTTGTTTACAGGATGTGACCGTGCTCGATCACAGGCGAAACAGAGAGGCCACACCACACACTGATTCGGGATGTCACTTCCTATATAAAGAAATATTTAAGCATGACAACCTTGGCAGAAAAGCCTTATACATAAATGAATAATGCTTCAGCATTTTTGCTGGTTGACAGTGAACTCCCATTTTACAATCTACATTTTATACAATATTGGTGTATACAAGTCTTTTTCATGCAGACATAGGGATGTGCGTATCGCTTAATTTGCACGAGTGTTCAGTGTGCACGAGCCTTGCAAACAGTGAGATCCTGATACGGAGTTGCTGCCGCATACTGAACACTGGTGTCTTTTCCGTCACCATGCCTCTCACTCTCAATCAGAAGACCAGGGTTCGAATCCCACATGTATTGGTTCTTCACTGTAACTTGCGACACTGTGTCATGCGGGTTGCAGCGCTCAACAAAGAAACTGCTGATTCTTGAAAAACCCTCCAGACTGGGCCCCTAAAAGAGGGCATGTCCGGGGAGAGAGTGAATGGTAACCCTACTCAAAATGCAGGCTACAGAACAAGGTCTTCAGGCTGCAGACCTTCAGACTCAAAGGTGACAGGCAAGTCAGCTACAGACTGTAGATACCTTGATCTTTATTATGCTGCTAGAAACTCCACAGACTGATGACTGGGCTTCAGCTTGGACTCACGTTTCCCACCAAAAGACCACATGCCATTTATTTATTTATTTATTTTTTACTTATTACACTACACATTTAGGCATTAACAGTGGAAATAACATCCAGCAAAACATCTGATCAGTACAAGGTCATGGAGGGTCTGGAGATGAACCACAAGGTGTGCGGCCTAAATGGAATTCCAGGGCATTGCTGGTCAAGGCTCACCACACCCCTGTACTAAATAAGCGGAAAATGCAGGGATGTTCACACTATCAACATGCCAGTATCAATTACTAATCAATTTCTTTTAAAACTCGCTATCTAGAATGCCACAATATACCCGTCAACAGGGTGACCTATTAAGGTACAGAAACGTTTGTGTGTGAAGATGATTTAACACAATTTCAGAATCAAACCAAATATGAATCACAGCTAATGTCAGAAAAGTCATTTTTAAATGGGTTAATTAAAAAGAGACATCCGATTTAAAGTTTCTTCACAGAAGAATCATTCAGCTGAGTGTTACTTAAAGCTAATGAAGAAGGTCCGAATTTCCTTTGGTGAAATAGTTACTGAGAAATCCTCCCTCCCCCCACGGAAATAGTGCCCAAACTCTGAAACACAAAAGCAGAGAGAAACCAGCTTGTGAAAATCTAATATTTGTGCCTTTTAGACTGTAATGAAAACAGTGTATTCTGATTTTATATGCACAGCACCCTGTCATGCATAATGAACATTACAGATCAATATCAAACCTGTTTCTGTGTGTGCGACAAAGCAATTGAAATACCTAGTGACTTAATCTGTAGTTCTTCAGCCTCAGTATCACCATTTAGTCATTAATCCATTTTAAATCACAGTACAACAGAGAGGTTCTGATCAGACCACTCGAGATGTAAATCAGATGGCGACTGACTGAAATGTTGATATTGAACAGCACGTCACGTTATCTGACAGCACTCCTACTCAGTCATGTGGACTTACGGTCTCCTGCAACACCAGTTTCATTACTACTCGCATCTTCTGTGGTCTTCCACTTCCATCGCTTGATGTCAGACGCGGCCCACGTGCCAGTGAGGGAGCGCTCCTCCGCAGACGTCAGCTCCCCCAGGCCCTTGAGGACCTCCTGTTTAGGTAGTGAGCATTTTACCAGTGAAAATACTGGTCACCGGCCTTCCGGAAGTCATCACCTAGACAGCCACTGAACCAGATGTGGGCAGTGCCGGGACACCTTACCTTCAGGTTTATAGTGACTGGTTTGGACAAAAGCGAGTCTTCTCCTACTTCAAACAAGTGCATGATCCTCATCAGGACCCTGTTAAAGTCGGGCTGCATCGTCCGGTCCTCACCTGGACAAAGAATGATTTTGCGATTCAGGATTATATCGGTACTCACATCCAGTATAAACCAGTGTCTGCAAGTACTGCTCCATGAGCTGCCCCACCCTGCCGCATGCTCTCCAGGTGCTTGGTGTGGTTGGAGCTGTAGCGCCACCCTGGGATGCTCAGGCTAAGCAGGTGGAGGTTCGGGGGCAGCACCACCGGCACGGCTGCAGGAACTCGTCCTCCTTCTGCAGGAAAACACCACAGAACCACACCAGTTACAACACCGCCTTGGGCAAACTTCTGCTGGGATTAACAGTCTAGATTCCAGTCTCATTTCGAAGATGAAACTAGTCAGATTCCAGACACCACAACTACACTTGTGATGAATCATTCCAAGCAAAACATGAACGAAGATTAAAACGATAACAGTGGCAGTACTGCTAAAAGATCTAGGTGATTAAACGTCAATTATACATTAGGAAATTTAACATTGCATAAAACAGAGGTTAGACGGCTGATTGGTGTGTGATTTCACGTACTATAAACAAAAGGCATTGAAGTGCTGCACTTTGCTGATCTGAAAAGCTGCCTTATTAGGTGCTTGGTGTGTCTGAAGGGTACAGCTCCTGCTGCTTACGTGTAATCGGTCTTTCATTGGAAGCTCAGCCTGGCTACAATTATTTCTAATCGATTTCTCGATAGTGGTATGTTTACAATGTTCTATTTCAGCACTTGTGCATTGCGTCTGTGAAATAAAATACATGTAAGCAAAAAGGAATTGTGAACTTACTGTGTGAAGAAGTGCGCATGACTACAGGGCGATGTTGGAGAGCAAGCGCCCCCTTTTGGTAAAGTTCAGACATGGCAGCCCTTGTGCCGAGCATCATCCACAGCACAGGCTGCGCCACGGAGGTGTCGTTCAGTGTGAGGTTGTAGCCCAGGTTCCACTCCTGGTTGTTCCACAGTCGCCGGTGAAGCATTACCTGCCGCTCAGAACAGACAGTGTCAGACGGCCGCCTTCAGAACCGCCGGTATGAACTGCCCCCATCTGCTTCCCGCCCACCTCCAGCTGCCCCTCGGACTGGCCGGACACTCCATGGGCTCGCTCGCTGAGGAACACCAGCCTGGTCAGCTCGTCCTCCAGGTACGCCATCCACACCATGGGGTAGAAGTTCTTCAACAACAACAAACCCAACACAAAAAAATGACAGACATACTTCCAAAGATTTATTACAAACAAGTACCCAAGCTGAAGGTCGACGCTAAACACCCTGCTCTAAAATGGATGTTTACTTTTTTACAAGAAAATCTACTAAGTCAGTTAAAAATCAGTTTTAATAATACACATATGACTAAATCAGACTGTTGTTCCTCTGATCCTTGCTAGTATGCTGCCTTACAGCCAGGCTGTGCCATAATTTAATTTAGCCTTTATTGAGCTGTTTCTTTAGCTTATATCATCAAAAGTGAATCTTGATAAGAAATGTTAGATGAACCACACGTATAGAATGTGACCTTCCATTTATTTTAACTTGAATCCTAAATGAGTTAGTGATTAATTGATACTAATCCCAGCAGTATTCATTATAAGGTGCAAAACCAATTACATTTTGGAACTAATAGAATAATATTTGGAAAACTAAACTGAATCTTCGGCAGCCACATTCTGTGTAATGTGTTATCAATTAAAATCTCTGAAATTTAAGCCATTCTATAAACAAACAGGTGATATGTTGGTCTGCAAGAGGTAGCAACATCCATCTACCTTCAAACGGCCAACCAGTGATCCCCCCCCCCCCCAAGAAAGACAAAAAAACATCTCTCCGTTTCTACATACTCTGGCGACACTGTTATTGGTGAAAGTTCTGTGCAGCCTCTTCTGCATCTGGTACCCATTGTTGTCAGTGAAGATGGTCTTGTTGTTGCGGAGGTCAGTGGTGGTCCTCAGCACAGCTTCCCTGTTCACCACCAGGGGGCCTACTCTATAGCTCTGCTCAATTCTGTGACAAGGCATCGTCCCCTTGAAGAGCACAGGCACTCGGGTGAACACAGCATACACGTAATCCTTCTCCTCCTCCTCTCTAGAAGGACACAAAAATATAAACTGAATTACAGCGAATGGGCTATAAACACAGAGGATAACATCATATAGCCCCTAAATTCAGCAACACTAATTTACTTCTGAGCTTCCTACCTTCAGCTTTTAATTTGACTGCAGCCCTAAGATTTTTCCAAGGCAACACTTCCTAAGTATAGGTATAGATTTTATTCTTACCTAAAAAACACAGGAAACTATCATTTCATGCAATTTAGTGTTGGAAAAATACTGAAATTCTTCACTACAACTATTGATATTGTGCATGGACAAGTAAATCATTTTGCTTTTAAACCACTGACTTGAACAAATACGTTATAAACTTTAAACAGAGAAATGTATCTTTATCTTGGAAAAGGGTTAGGCTCCCTCTGCTTTTGATTCCGCCTTTATAAATCTGACATAATAAAATATTATAAATATTAGATTGACTGACAGTTATACACTCCTGGGTCATCATTACCTGTAGAAATACTGTCTGATCTCAGTCACAATCTTCCCTGGAATGATTTCCAGCCCCACAGATTTGTACGCGGCCTGCGCCGTCCCGTTGGTGCTGAAGACATAGTTATCAGAGATAGGCCCCTTGCTGACGTCCCCATTGGCGTGATACTCCCCGAAGTCCTGGGTCAGTCTCACAGTCCCCTTTGTTTGCCTGCAGGGTGAAACAAAAACACCTGACCTCACATGCCTCGGCTACCACGGAATCTGAGGTGAATGGAACCGCATTAGTAGGCTAACAGCATGTGGTCCAAACCCTGGGCGAACAGCTGGGGGGATGCCGACCAGACCCTTGAATGGACTATGACGGCTTTGCTGCTTAAAGTCATAGCCGTGCGTAGCACTTTGGGGCAGCTTTCACACCATGTGACCTCCTTTTGCAATCCCTCACTGGGGGGGGGGGGTCAGGCTTACAGGTCAGTGACGCTGTGCAGCAGGTTGGTGTCCTGGTCGACCATCAGCTTGTAACACTCGTTCATCACGGGGAGGAGCCTCCTGCCGGGGCTCTTCGGGGGCCCGGCGCTCACGCTCCGCCGCCGGAAAGTGACCGTCCTGGCAGCGTGCGTGGAGTGGCGTCCTGAGGGCGATGCTGACGGCCGGATGAGGTACCTCCTATGCTGCAGGCCGCTCAAGCTGACCACGATGAACAGGTCGTACGCGGAGACAGACTCTGCTGCTTGCTGGATCTGTGGGGGGGGAGGACATCGCCGATTTGAATGTTGGTTATTTAAACAAATGTTCCAAATGAGTACAAACATACTGCTATTCTCCTGTGGCCGGAGGGTAATACGGTACGATAAACATTGTTTTTGAGGATGTCTTATTCCTGTCAGCGCAGCAGTATAACAAATAATGAAAAACAAAAATAGAAAAAAAAAAAATTTGAAAAATGTGATCTAGAAGGTGCTATGTGGCTAACTATGAGGGGGTATTGTGCATTCACCTGAGAGGGAACAAGCTGCCCTTTGTCGTCATACACGGTAGCCATGGAAAACGTTACGGTGACATTGACGTACGTGGTGACATTCCAGGCCAGGGGATTGTAGACAACAATTTGCTCTCCTGGGTCCCGTGTAAAGTCTGGCACAGGGACATTGGCCGAATGAACATTTGAGGCCTAGTAAAAACCTCAGTCGTTTTGATAACGAGTCACAACATTCTGCTGACCTTACTATGCATTACACTAATCAATACCTATCAAACATATCTCATACGTTATGAAGAAGGGCATTCAGAAAAACTCTTAATTTATTAGTTTTGGCCAAAATAATAAATTAAATAAACCTCTGACAGCAACTGAAAGTTGAGTACTTTCACATTTTTATCATGACGGGAACTGAAAATGCAACCAAACTGCAGCACATTCCATGATATGGTGCATCAAAAGAAGACAGAGTAGACCAACAAACTAAATATGGAAACGAAACCACGCTACCTGTGTTCTGCTTGTACGTGAAGCCAACGGAGTCAGCATCTTGGCTCAGGGAAAGCAGACTGATAGTTAATTCCTCAACTCCGGTCATACCACTCGTGAGGTGCTCCAGGTACATTGCAGCAACCTTGGGGGATTCTGTACCCGTGATGCCATCATGGTGCTGAACCTGAGAAAGGAACGGTGTTCTTTGCCAACAGAGCAGCAGATACTTGGATAGTGGTTAAAGGTTAACAGTGGTGGGCTTTCACCCACTTTTCAATCGGGCACCTCTGAGACGGCCCATCGGAGGTCTCTCAGCTTCTGAAGGGCCCACTCCTTGGGAACGGGTCCATCCGGGAAGCCGACACAGTATCGCACAAACAGGGACTCTGCAGCATGCAGCTGGGAACTTGCCCGTCGAGCCAGGCCCTTCAGAACATTCCGGGAGGCATAGAACCCAGTCCACGCCTGGAAAGGTTCTGAGGAGAGAAAATAGGGGTCGAGAGCTTTTTATGATGCTACAGATCTGAGAACCTGGGGTGCTGAAAGCTCACGTGTCTGTTTTCATTCCACACCAGGGTCCTTTTGAACCTCGATCAATAAAAAGGTAGCCAAACATACCACTATCATGTAGTTTTTGCCAAGTAAAGGGTTTATTGTACTTTGGAGTACTGCGGTAATCACTCGGTACTTATTAGATTTTAAAAGTAGTCAAACTGGACTAGGGCTAAGATCTGCACATGGATGGTCCATTACGAGCCTTGAAAGGATGATCTCAAGCAGAAACAGATTTACCAGTTGAGTATGGGAGAAAGTCCTTGTTTCCCCTGACCTCCCAGGTCAGACCTGACTGGTGAACAGCTTGGAAGTATTCACCCAGGGTGGCATACTGCACAGTCACTCCAAACTGCTCCCCATGTTGGTTGATGTACTCCAGCAAGGGGTCCATGTTCTGGAACTGCACGGATGAATTATAGAACTGCTTGTCGCAGCCCTAGAAAAACACAAGATAAAAAAAAAATATATATATATGTTAACCTTCCATTTAAAAAATAATAATTGTAAAGGCACTTATCCGAGATCATGAGATAGCAAGTATGAATGAGCAAAAGACTTAAAGCAATTAGTAAATTAACCTTCTTTCAGGATTAACATTTCCAGATACTGTTAGATTAATATTTAACTATTCAACTTTTTAAAGGTTTTGAAGGAGGTGTCTGTCTTTCCCTCCGAGACGCACCCAGGGCCATAGAACATGCCGGGTCCTGTACCATTCTGCCCTCTGCTGGATGTTCTTCACCATGGTCAGAGCGTAGGAGTGGATGTTGTCCTTAGCAACGGGGAGGCTCATGTTGGGGTACCGCCCATCTTTGGGGGGATCAGGGAATACGGCCACACCATTCCAGTAAAACCCTGACCTGGGTTCAGAGAAAGGCGAAACTCTCACTAGCCAGTAATTCAGAAATGTGACCAAAACCGTTTCCAAGCGAGAGGTTCACGGTACTTACAGGCAGACGGAGAGACCGTACCTGTTAGAGAAAGGAAGCTGAGAGGGGGTACAGTAGCTGAACTGGTCCATGGTGTGCGTGAAGATCTCTTGCTGCTCTCCTAGACTGGGCGACCCCCTCCAAACAAATTGCAGCTCCTGCCAACACACACACACAAGACTTCACCGATTTTGGGACTCGTGTTTTCAATGCCATGCTTGTAGTAGTTTCTTTGATTCCTAAATTACAGTCCCATGGAAGGCTGACATTGTGGAGGTGACCTACAAACTGTGACAATGTGGGTGCAGACCTCAATCCGCACCCCGCGGAGGTCGGCATGGAGAATTGACTCATTGATGCCTGAGCGGTGCCTCTACTGTGGAAACACAACATTCACACTCGTGCACTAGGCCCAAGGCATCTCCCAGAATGTAACTGTGCAAAATGTAAAATGTGCACTAATCTAATGGTGAGAGCAAACCTGATCCAGTAGCACACCTCATCAATGTACAAGGCAGAAGTTTTAGATATTGCACAATGCATAAAATAACCTGCCAATACACCCGGGGTATAATGAAATTTACTAATGTATATTTAAATATAATAATATATTTATATACATTATTTATTAATCAGCAGTAATAAGTAATAAGAAACATAGAATGGATTCATCAAAATAACAGCAATGATAATAATAAAGATCACAGTAAGCTGGGAATGAAAAATTCTAAAAGTATTTGGTTGCAGCCTATTGAATGAAGGTTAACCTAGCAGGCTAAATCTGTAACAACCTACTATTGGATATTTCAGCTGTGCAATAGTGGGAGCAAGCAAAATTGAGAGGTAGAAGGGAACAATCACGACAGTTAACACTAGAAGCGCCGTGCTGGTTTGACCAACTTATAGCGCGGCTAGGTGCTCATAAGACACTGTTTACTGACCCATAATGATCGCTAGATAGCGCTTCTTGCACAAAGCAAATAGTTTGGTTATAGGATCAGGGTGCGTTCAGCCAAAGAGTCATTCATTTCAATGTTGATAGTCTCTGAGTCAACAGAAAAAATCTGAAAAGACTAGTTTCATAGTATTTGTTTATAATCTCTATCTTATGTCTTGGATAATGTGAAGGTTTATCTTGACTTTTTTTTGTATTCAGATTCACCCACTTCAGAGAACTTTGAGGAAATTGGATGAAGAAATTTATTTAGGTATTATACTGAACATATAAAATGATACATTAGCCCATTAAAATCAGTAAACTTTACGGCCTATAATATATGAAGGCTTTGCGCTCTATTTAACAGTATGGGAAAATTATATGAGAATCGAAAATGTAAATGATTAATAAGCATTATGTTCGTTAGTTACGATAAAACCGAATCGCGCAATCAACATGACGTTTAAGCTCGGAAATGGAGGCCCAACTCCTCCCCTCATGTCCCTCTGACACCAGATGTCTGTCTTAACGGCAACCCTCAAAATATAGCTCCTGAAGGCTTTTCTCAATCTGAGACACAGTCAGCTACAGCGCCATTTCAGCTGAACAAGTTTAACATGTGACACCAATCCAAAGCCATAAACTTAGCAGTATTCTGCCATTCAGAACACAGTCGGGGAACAGCGCAATACACTTGTGCTCATCACATGCACAGATATGCGTATTGATTTACAGGTCTGCTGGTGTATGGACGTTGCTGCATTTTACATTTTTTTTTGCAGTCTCCTCTGTCCAAAGTGAGAAAAGTAGGGCCGGCCAACCTTCCACGCACCGGCACAAACCCCTGACCGTAATGAGCCACGCTACCTTGTTCCTCTGCATTGTCTCTTTGAGATCGTAGTCAATGCGCGAGATCAGGTGACCATTGAATCCGGCCAGGGCAAACAGTACGGCTGTGGTGGAAGAGGCCCCGAATGGGTCCACGTGCCACGAGAACTGGGGTCGGATGCCAAAAGTCTCATACAGGAAGCCATGGCCCTCTGCAAGGTGCAATGAGGTTAGAGGGACGCAGCAGGCTGGGTCCGAGATGGGCAATTCTACACAGATGGCTGGTGTGAATTCCACAGATAAGATGAACTGAGCATATATGAACAAGTTATTCTGCAAATGGATGTATAGAAATATGTTGGTACAGCCAATGTGCCAATGTAGTGTGTATACATTTACAAACACTTAAATGTGTCCTGGGTGAATATCCACAGAGTGAAATCTCCAACGTGACCACCGCACCTGTAAGCTGCAGGATGTCATCGACCATGTCAGTCACAGCCTCATCATGCATGACCTGACCACCGATGATGAACTCCAGACGGCCCTCTGCGAGCAGCTGCCTCACCTGTGTGTTACACCAGAGCGCTTCAAAATGCATCACCCAAATTAAGGAGCCGGTATACTTAAACCAAATCATTTTCCAAACTTATCTACCGGTTTTCAGAAAATCTTTCGTCAATAATGACGCATTACAGAACTGTTAGTAATGGAACTGTAATTCGGTGCTTTTTCAAAAGCGGCACCTGTATCTTGTGCTCCTTGGTGGCCGCGGAGTCCCACCAGAGGCGGAAAAACTCCTGCTCCACCGCGATGAACTTGCGATGCTTCGCCCTGCTCAGTTCCTCCACCACACTGCTGTACACGTTCGCCGCGTAAGAGCGCATGCTCTCCTGCAGGAGCAAAGGGGCAAGCACCGCTATCCGTTAAATCAATATTAACAAAAAGCATTAAGTGTTTTGCTTGGAGATCCATCAGTTTTCCCCAATTCTATTTTAAATAACTTTCTAATCTCCATCATTCACTTTAAAAACAGGCCCACATTTCTTTACATATGGATTTTTTTCAAAGCGATAATATTTAACATTTTTATTTATATACTGGGTAACGCTTGGATAGCGTTTACAGCCCACCAAGTCCTCCGGCAGTAAAGATCAGTCAGCTGATCGACTTAAATGTCCCCAAGAAAGTTTTACTACTACTACTACTGCCGTGTCGTGTCTCGATTTATGCTTTGGTTAAAATAAAATTGTTTGCGAAACAGATCAGAAATTCGGTCCTCTATTACTACCGATGCTTTCATATTAAATGTTACGTTTGCTGTATGTACGGAAGAAACAGATTTAAATAACTGCCGACGAACTAACATGCAGTGTACCTGAACTGTGTACACCCAGCCGACATCCATATGACTGTGAGGAATAACAAAAGCCTGGATTGGGTCCGCTCCATCGCTTTTCGCAGCTAATGCGATTTGTAAAATAACTAAATATATACAAGGGATATGCATCTCTCAGCCGGAGAGACCGCCGATCATCGCCACAGCGCTACTTCCTTGTTATTGCGGGTGACGCGAATGACATCAGCACAGTTTTCCCTCCCCCAGTCTGGTGGGCGGAGAGATCAAATTCCCTGCAAAAACGTGCTGTCTTCCGGATGAGGCCTAACCAACGGAAGCTGTAAGCCGCCAAGCGTATGCAGGGCTGCCCACTCGGGCATTTGGCGTGACACGCACGCTTTCTGACTCACACAAGCAATCACGGCAAATCTAAATTATTCCATTATAAACCTATAATTAGCTACAACAAAAGCGTTGGCGGTAGTTTGCAAACAGACGATTAAAACTACATATACATACAGTGCGTGTGGATGTGTGCATATAAATTACGCTGATCATTTTCTGAGCAACATTTCCTAATTTCGTTTTTCGATGTAATCTGCGAGTACTTGATTCGTGGTTAGCAGTTGTTTTTAATGATTAATTCCATCCATCAATTTTCTGAAACCCCTCATCCTATTCAGGGTTGAAGGGGGTCAAAAGCCTATGGGCACAAGGCAGGGAACAACCCGGGGGGGGGGGGCGCCAACCCATCACAGGGCACACACACGCACACACACACACACACTGTGCCTTCACACACACACACACATGTAGGGTAAACATATCCTTATGGGGACCGCTCATTCATTTCTATATGGAAAATGCTAATGCTAACTATGACAACCTTAACCCCTACTCAGCCCTAACCATAACCATAAGTAACCTAACAAAATACAAGAGTTTTTGCATTTTTAGTTTTTTCATAGCAGTCACT
>JAODUD010000015.1:14604340-14620178 GCA_026784285.1 Stomatorhinus walkeri | reverse complement strand
GCAAGCAGAAGCCGCTACTTGCAACTGAAGCATTTCCACAGGGGTCCAACAGACCACTACGCCGGTAAGAGGGGCGATATGCCTCGTCCTGCGCTTTGTCTGAAACACTGCAGACTTCATTAAGACTTTAGAAATATTGTTTCCTCACCTCTGCCTCACTGTTCACTTATTTTTCTGTTATATACTTTTTCTGCTGTCGTTGTTTTTCACATCTCAAACTGGAAAAGAAAATCCCTGTCCAAATTTGAAATTTCAGTCTCCAACAGTTCTGCAGTATATATTGGATATTTAAGGCCAACACAAATGTCTTAATATCAATCGACTCTCACAACTTTTGACTTGTTTTACATTTTTGCATGCTTATATGTAAGTTTAGTTTAGTTTTTTATGTGCGTGTGTGTGTGTGGGTGTGTCTGTGTGTATGTGTCCTAGCATTATTCTGTGTTTTGCTTTTGTGATTTATTTTGTGTTGTGTCTTTTAAAAAAATATGCACAGTATTATTCAAATAGTTGGTTGCACAAGGTTTGCTTAATGGTTAGAAAAACAATTACTCTGTATGTCAATAATAGACTTGAAATGTCTCAAATTTTATGTATATAATCTTCTACATATTGTACATATTTCTGAAAGGTTTACCAGATGTCCAGCTCAACAACTCAACACTAGTTGAGTATGTGCGGTCAGGTTCAAACAGTGCTTTCACTGTTCAAGTATCACGAGAAATTTTTAAACTGTAGCCAATTCTGAAATGCAAAATTGCTTGTTCTGCAAGCATCGCTGTTTATGCATCCATCCAGCTTCAAACAGGAGCCTTTTATAGGAAGCACAGGGCACAAGAAGGGGTAACTTGGATGGGATCTCGCTCCTTCACAGGGCACAAGAAGGGGTACATTGGATGGGATCTCACTCCTTCACAGGGCACAAGAAGGGGTACATTGGATGGGATCTCACTCCTTCACAGGGCACAATAATACACTACGGGTAATCTAGGGTCACTGGTTCACCTAACTACATGTCTTTGCACTGTGGGAAGAGACCAGAGGAAATTTGTAGAAGGTGTTGGGGGTTCAGTTCCTGCAGAATCTCTGTTTGTTTAGATTCTTTCTGTGTTCTCTGCATATTCCAAAATGTAACTGCATAACTGAACATCTGCAGCTGATCATTGCCTCACCAAACCCTCCCCAAAACTATTTTTGCAATAAATTTTGTTTACTCGTTTCAAGAGTAATAAATAGCATGAGTCATATAACATCCTTCAAAAGCCTTCCAACAACTGTAATAGTTTAAAGGTTTTAAACTGTAAAAGTTTTATATCTGCTGTTCCAAGAAATTAAAAAGTATTTATTATTATTATTCTCTGTAATTTAGTCAGAATTAGCAGACTAATATAGCTTCAATAAGGTCACCAAATTGACTCAAATTTAAACCTAATACTCACACCTAATATTATGATCAGCTAATGTGCGGAGTATTCACAAAGGGCAACTTTCAAGCATGCATGTTTTTGTAATGCTTTGAAATATACTTATACTTTAAAGCACAGTCATTCCTTCAGATGCTACTTTCAGTCGTATAAATAGAGCTCATTTTCATTCACGCCCTGTGGCTTTGTGACGGCCTGAGCAAGAGCACCATCAGGATGGGGTCGGGCACAAAAGACAGAGGGACAGAACCCAACACACAAAAAGGGGAGAAGAAGGAGAAAGAACAAATAACAGAGGGATGTATCTGCACACTTTACAACAAACTCTGAGCAGTAGTTTTTTTTCTTATACCAAACCTCCCTATATAATGGTGTCCAGCACCATCACATCCCCAAAGGGGGGAGGGCGAGGAACACAGTTCACCATACATTAAACAAACACGACCCTCTTAACATTTTTGTTTCTTAAAAGAACGATCCACATAGTTTACTTCACTACCAAAATTCAACATTTTATTTTACCACATAATCCCCTGTCAACACACCAAACAAAATACCCCCTTCCGACATGCACCATATTGAAAAGTCCAATTACTTGGTACCCCATAAAACATCCACGTTTCCCCATGCGACTCCTTTGCTGGTTGCACCTTCCCTGGTAAGTTACATGAACATCTGCAGACCTAACCTGTGGTCTCTACTACGAAGCGAGGTTACTGGCTTATCGGGGTAACTTGTCGGTAGTCTGGGCAAAATATAAGTGAACAAATATGAAGTCAATTTAAACTGTGGTACCTTAAATCCGACAAATTGCCCAGATAAACCAGTAACCCTGCTTCGTGGTACAGGCCACTGTTCTTCACTCCAATCCATGCATTTAACTAATCAATAAAACCACGTTATACTAAGGACCTTGGTGTCACTTGAGTGTTACTATGTGTCCACCTTTTGCAGCACATTTTCTTCCGGGACGGCACGACGGCTCAGGGAAAGCATTTCGCCCGGCTCAGGGCCATCACAGGCGTTAATATTGACTTTGGATCTGTTTGGGTTCTCTTCCCTGTTAAACAGTCTGCCAGACACCGTCGTACCTACCATCACCATGGCTACCCAAGACCCCAGCCCCCGGCCGGGCCCAGTCTCCTACCGGGGCCGCAGCTCTCTACCCATGGCCAGCTCCAATACAGATGACCAGGAGGTCCCCCAGTTTGAGCCCTTCCAGCTGATGCCCCGTGGCCCCCCTCCCCTGAAAGGTGAGCCCCAATGCGAGTGCTGTCACATGCTGCTCCCAGAGTTCCTTGTTGTGGTTTTATAGTGAAGAACACAGTTAACTAGTCATATCTGGAAGCATGACAATCTGTCACACCACGAAACAAACAAAACCTTCTTATTATTGCTAATAGATATGTTTACTGCTAGAAAGGTCTAATAATATATGAATGTATTTAGATCTATTAACATTACCAGCAAGCCCCTGTGGGTGACATTACTGCTGGACTTAGAAAGTCGGCACACAGCGAATTATCTGGCAGTTTACCAGCATGGTAGACTTATCAGAGTGAAACACTACCTCCCCCATTCACACCCTTTATCAGGGCACAAATGACCCCAGATGTGTTCTAGTATGGAACTTCTCAGTACTTAGCCTGGACCTAAACTGATAGAGGTTCCATCAGGCTTAGTCACTTCCTGTCCACATGTTGGGATGTAACTGTATTGAAAGATCTTGCTCATAATTCATTGCTCAGGCCATATAATATGACATAGCACATTTTTGGGGAAAAAATTGAGAAAAGCTGAATTTTAATGTGAAATTATCACCTATAGAAGGTGATCATCGGCCATAATAATAAGTCTCATTTAACATTGCACTGTATTTAAGTATGGTTAAAAATTATGAATATCTTAATGGTATGACCACTATATTTTAATATGCAAAATCAATATCCCTGTAGGTAGCAGTAATTTAACATTCTAAATGTCTTATGCTGCAAGAATTCCTGGATATCTGGGATGTGAACAATTTAAATGACATCAACAAGAAGCAGCACCACACCGACCTGTATGCCAACGAAAACCTCATTGTACGCCGGGCCCAAGAGTTCCAGATCCGCATCACCTTTGACCGGGCCTACAACCCCTTACAAGACCAGTTTCTGGTGGAATTTGTCATAGGTGAGGTGGCGCCTGACTCTCTCTTCCATGGCTGGTGCCAAGCATGTGGTCACACAGGGTCATTTAGTTTAGGGTGACCTGGTGAATAGAGTTGAACTCTAAGGGCAGTTAAACTCTAGTTCGTGTTAAACCCTGGATTACCTCGTGTACCTCTGGGTACAGTCTGGAGGGGGGGGGGAGCGGGGGGGTCATCAACATGGTGCATGGGCACCAGAATGCCCCCAAGGACCACATGAGATCCCCACAGACCTGTTCTAAGAATAGCAGAACTCACCAGTGAGCAGCGTCTAAAATTTAATTTTCCCGTTATTATTCTTTAATCACATTTGCATTTATATATATTTGAAAATGACAATATCTATAAAAAAAAAAGCATTTAAAAGATGTTTATCATACATGAAGTTTAGATAAGCTGAGGAGGGCGTTTCAGACTGGTAGCCCTTTGTATGGCTCAGCACCAGTGAAGTAGCTCTGTTTCAAAAAGGCTGATGGTCTAAAGTTTTCAGCTAGCTTTAGTTAGATGTCTCAAAAGCGAATATTGCGTTTATATTAGGTATAAGGTGTGTCTGGGTTTCTCATGAGGAGCTCATCCATACTGTTAGGTATGTGATACATAAAGGAACACAACTACGCAACAACTTAGAGAGAGACCTGGATTCCAGATCCTGACCAACTTATATTCTATTTTTTTCTTCTTACCCCTAAGGCAGGTACCCACAGGTCAGCAAAGGCACATATATCCCAATCCGCATTGACGAAGAGAGACCGCAGTCCTGGAGAGGGAGAATCCTGGAAACCAAGGACAACATGGTAACCGTGGGCATCACGGCAACGTCAGACTGCATTGTGGGAAGGTTCCGCATATATGTGGCCGTCATCACGCCTTACGGCATCCGTAGGACACAGAGGGACCCCAGCACAGATGTTTATATCTTGTTCAACCCTTGGTCACAAGGTATGATTTCTCAGTAGCAAGGCTGAAAAAAATGAGGTGTGTTGGCTCATTCGAATGACAAATTATTCATTCGTCTGCCAGAATAAGATCCCATAATACCGGTCTGGTTAAACGGGACTTATGTATAACATTGAAAAGTATATGGAGGAGACATTTTTAAATAAATGTCATATATTCCATTCTTAGAATAACAATCTGAATCTTATATCAACTTAAACACCATGAACAATTCACAGCAAAAAGCAATAGACAAAATAGTATTTTAAACTACAAACATAGATAAGAGGTAAAAGTGCTAGGATGATAAAGCATAATCCTTTGATTATAATTCATGTAATCAAACATTTTGCTGTATGCACTTGGGATGCGTTTCCCGAAGCCACCTTAATGCTATGCCATTCGCAAGTTCTATCCTTTGACATAGAACTTACGAATAACATTAGCGTCACGAAGGTTATACTCACCCCTGCTCTTTTTCTTGCAGCTGACTCTGTGTATCTGGATGACGAGGCAGAACTCGGGGAATGTATCCTGAATGAAATGGGGGCCTTGTACCATGGGGAGGTCAAGGACATTTCTGTCCGACCCTGGAGTTATGGCCAGGTAAACTCTCTCAAAGTGTAGAATGCACACGTTTTATGTACAATACTAACCAATTAGAAGTTTTTAAAAAAAGAGGCCTGCATTATTTTTAGGGTATTCTGTTTGTGTAATGTGTGCTTTTTACATTTGGTTGCACTGTGTATACCTCTCTTGCACTTTGTCTTCCCATTATCACACCATGTCTGTGCCACGGTCACCTCTCTGATCCCGTCCTTCCCCATTGACTGCAGTTTGAGTACGGTGTTCTGGATGCCTGCCTTTTCGTGATGGACAAGGCTTCCATGCCTCTGATCAACAGAGGAGATGCTGTGAAAGTGGCTCGCATGGCCTCAGCTATGGTAAGCTATGCTCAGGTTCACTGTCCTGTGTGCAATGAAATGTTCTTCTGCCTCCTGCCAGACTGCCTGTTATTGGTACATAAAAGAATAACAGTAAGCAGTAAATTAGACAATAAGAACAGCCGAATCAGTAGACGATGCAGACAATGAGTAATAGGTAACGCTTTGCATTAACTGCACCTTCATAATGCCTTTATAGTGCATTCTCTCACTGAGGAGCTTTTTTACAAGCTTAAATTCAGCATAAAATGCAATCAAGTGATTGGAGAAAGAAGTTGAATTGGAAAACGGCAAGTTTGTTTTCAATTTCTAGTCTTTGAGGTTGTCAGTGACCTGGGTTCAATGCATGTCCTGAGGATCAGTATACTGTGGTGTTAGACCCCAGGTTATATCTGTTCATGGGCCCAAACATGAAAAATCACTCGTCACGTCCAGATGTTTGATAAATCTCGTCCAAGACCAATGACAATGATCACTGGTGAATTTCATTCTGAGATGAAACAATAAAAGGACCATGTGGCATGTGATGTCAAGATCTCATATTTCCCTTTATATAAACATGATCTGTCGACACTTGTGCTTGTTAAACCTATGTCTGTGCTTCTTTTTTGTATCAACTCACTTCCTGTTCTATGGACCCAAGATGAACTCCAGGGATGATGATGGGGTGCTAGTGGGGAACTGGAGCGGCGATTACACTTATGGTGTTGCTCCTACGGCCTGGACCGGCAGTGTAGAAATCCTCCTCGACTACGGCAACAGCGGCATGCCTGTCTGCTATGCGCAGTGCTGGGTCTATGCTGCTGTGTTTAACACATGTGAGTGTGCTCTTTACAGAGGCCTGACATACAGTATGCTCTCCATAATGAACTAGCAGTAAAGAGCGCTTTTTCTTGCGATTGCATAGTTTCCCTGAAATTATTATTAACATCCACATACTGGCCTTTACTGAAATGCCATTTCTGAAATGTAAGCACCTTTCTTAAGGGCACGGAAACAGCTTCCATCCAGGGGTTTGAGCCTACAGCTCTTTCATGTTACCTTACGTGCTTCTTCTTCCATTTCTCAGTTCTGCGCTGCCTAGGCATCCCTGCCAGGGTGGTCACCAACTTCTACTCCGCCCACGATAACAACGGCAACTTGAAGACTGATCTCATCGTGAATGAGGATGGGCAGGTGGACAAGGAACGCACCAAAGATTCCATCTGGTCAGTCTTGACTGTAAAAGTTATTCAGCTGAACGATTGTGTGCGTTTATACAGACGATATATGTTGAGGTTGCGTTCCAGTAAACCTATTGCACGGGGAAAATATCATAAGCTGAAAATACATTTAAATACAGTACACCAGACCTGGCATTCATCATAGCCTAGCCTAGTCTACCTTAAACACGCTTAAAACACTTACATTAGGCTACAGTTGGGCAAAATCATTAATACAAAGTCTATTTTATAATGAACTGAATTATTGAATATCTCAATATATCTCAATATTTATTGAATAATGTACTGAATGTGGAAAACTGAACGAAATTGGAATGCCAAAATACCATAGTCAAAATATCATTTGCCACTCACAACATACACAAGCTGCATGGAAAAGAAATGGAGGTGATGAGCCAAAGCTGTTGAGAAGCACTTAACAGGGTTGTAACTAAATACTCAGAAAATGAATCGGCACCTCTGTGACCCGACCTTAAAAAAACATGATTATTATAAGCTTCACCAAGCATGGAATTCATGGCAGCAAGGAAACGCCCCGTATGGAAGGCGAATACACAAGGACACATTAGTATAAGGAACACAGTGCCTGGAATCCTGAGCAGTAAGTGAAGCACTATGGTCTGATCAATCACTGTATTACACATGGATGAATATATGTATGTATGGAGAAAGATTCCCTGAACAATCCACAAGGGTGGATGTGTATGAAATTTCAGTTTTCAATCAGGAGAGAACTTCATGCTAAGATCACTCATACATGCATCTCTGTTGCTGTTTGAGGGTGAGTTTACTGAAACGAATGATTCGTGATTGCAGGAATTATCACTGCTGGAATGAATGCTACATGGCCAGGCCAGACCTGCCCCAAGGCTTCGGGGGCTGGCAGGTAGTGGACGCCACCCCCCAGGAGACCAGTGATGGTGAGTCTCCGAATCCTGCTTGGTAGCCTGTTGACACTCCCACACTCGGCAATAAAGAATCTACGTTTGACGTTCATCCCACATCACTTTAATTAGAGCGCTGGCTTCATTAGGGTTTAAACTGAGCCACCTAGAGGGGTATTTACATCTGTGAGTGAGTATACTCCTGCTGTATACTCCATAGTATACTATGAGTAAGTATACTCCTGTTGTGGTAAGCAGCTGCAGGTGGTGCTGTGACTTTATTATTTATTTCCTTTTTTTTACAGAGGGTTATTTCATTCCTTTTTGCATTGTTTGATGGGCTCTCCTTTTGATAAAACAAGTTGTTTTTGGATGCTTGAACCTTATCATTCTGCATATTTCGCCTGTCTACTAACCTCCTACCCCAAATATCCACATTGCATAAAAGGTTAGAACTTCAGAAGCAGCTGTATTCAGACTTCAGCCTTTTGGCGGTTGGTGGGCTGCCTTGGGCCGTTCATCATTGTCGCTTTCCTTCAGGTTTGTATCGGTGTGGCCCTGCTTCTGTCTACGCCATCAAGCATGGGCAGGTCTGCTACCCTTTTGATGCACCTTTTGTGTTTGCGGAGGTAAATCACTTTAACTCTCCTTTGTCTTGATTTTTTTTTTTGTTTCCCAAAACTAGCAAGAGACATTATATTCTACGAACTACAAAAAAATATTTTCCTATGAAACCTTAAATTTCACATGACAGATTATTATCTGTATGATGTCAGTTAACAGTACATAAGGGAATTATGATGTAGACCTCAAGCAGAAAACTTTGTTTCTCTCCGTCATGGATTCTTCAACCCATCCCTCCAGGTGAACAGTGATGTGGTGTTCTATAAGCGGAACAAGAATGGAACTCTTGAACAAGTCAAGGTGGACAAGACCCATGTGGGCCGCTTGGTGCTGACCAAGGAGATCGGTAGCGACAAGTCAAGGGATATTACAAGCCAGTACAAATTTCCAGAAGGTATGTCTTCACACTCCACTTAATCTAGATACTTATAGGTTGCTTCAGTATGGTATGTCAAGTCAATTTGCTTGAGTATGGTATGTCAAGTCAATTTGCTTGAGTATGGTATATCAAGTCAATTTGCTTGAGTATGGTATATCAAATAAAGTCAAATGGAATTATTGTGGTAGCACAAGTTCACAGGGGCACAAAATATTCCTCAGGACCAGGGTGTAACATACAATCAGAAAGTTACACAATATTTAAAGTTCAAGAGCTGCAAGATGCTATGAATCTAAGGAGCTGAACACAAGGATTAATTTTCATTAACCCTTTTTAAAACACTGTATTATAAGAATGAGAGGGGAACAGCGTTTTGATTCCCTTTTATGTTAGGAACATGTACGCAGCTGACATTAAAAGCCTATTTGACTTAAGTGATCAGTGCCAGTGAGGTGTGTATAACCAGTCATTCATCTAAATAAACGAATTTGTAATAAACAAATACCTTTACAGCAACTTATTTCACATTGAAATGACTAACACAAGCCACATTTCCTAATAAAACTTATTTAATTTTATGGAACTTAATATGTTCAAATAGGATTTTCAGCTGACCAGTAGGGGGTGCAATTGCCGTCTTGTGGTCATATACATGTTTCCAGGTGCTTAACGACTAACTAAGAAAAAACTGTAACGAAACATTTAGCGCTGGTTAATAAACCCCTAGTGGCCGCTAGAACTGCACGTTCCAACACATTCTCTCTTGGATGTAATGATGACTATATTGTAGTAATAATATTTAGTCATTTAAAATATCTTTCTTAAAGACACAAGTATGCAATTTTGCAGCGTCCATCCTTCCATCTCCGCATTCACCTTTACAAGCGATACGTAAGGCAAACGATTGTTGTAAATGCGTACGTATTTTGCATGTTAACCTTTATATGCTAAATTTGTACTTCATTTGCGGTATGGGGGTTAAAATTCACGGCAATTTATGCATATAAAATACGTACGTATTAACACTGTTACAACAATCGATTGCCACACGTATCGCTTTTGAAGGTGAATGCGTACTTGCGTACCAACTGTCAATCTTTGAGTATAATTCGTCATTTGACGCTGACACCACTGCCCAATTTTGTTGTGGTTGCACAATCAAAATTTTTTAAGCTGGGTTAAAATAGTTCATTCTAAGACAAGATTAATTAATACAAAACAATCAACTAACCTAAGATGTACCCTATGACTCCGTCACCTGTATTAAGTCTCCGCATTATCATGACCCTGTTAACTGTTAGTATGGTCACACAGGCACAGAGGAGGAGCGAACGGTGCTGGAAAAGGCAGAAGAGTTTGGATGCAGCCGGGTGCAATCCACACTGCCACCTGCTGGCGTGGAGCTAAAGATCACCGTGCAGGATGTGATGGTGGGCAATGATTTTCAGCTCGGCCTCGAGTTCAAGAACTTGAGTGAGTTGAAACGCACAGCCAGCGTGTACATCAGTGGGAATATAGTCTACTACACTGGTGTCACCAGTTCTGAATTCAAGTTCAAGACCCAAAAGGTGAAACTGGAGCCCTTTGAATGTGAGTTGGAACCATCTAGGTAAAACAGTTCTTCCTCTCTTGACTTTCAAAGACCACAGTGCCATTAATGAAAGGGGAATATTTCTCTTCAAGAATGTACATGATTTTAATTCTGCTTAAAATTTAAATTATTCATTATGTAGAACTCTGGCAAAAATACGAGTTAAGAGATTTTGTTTAATCAGTGAATGGAAATGGAAACTTTGCGTATAACATTCCCACCTTGAGACCTGCATTTGCAAGTGTTACTACACAAGATCATGGTGACCCATGCTTAGGTTGCGGATAGGCTTTAGGTAGCATCACCAAGTGTGTGTCGCTCTTCACATTTCAGACAAAAAGGTGACTCTGGATGTGAGTTCCAAAGAGTACTTAAGCAAACTGGTGGAGCAGGCCAACCTCAACTTCATCATCACAGGGCGTATTTCTGAGACCGGCCAAATCATCAGTGCCATGCGGGTGGTAACCCTTCACACCCCTAAACTGTCTGTGAAGGTGAGTCCACTACTTGTTGTGTTCACACATTACTTAATGGACCACAAATACCTCAGCTCCTACTAAAGTAGAAGTAATGAACGAAACATGATCGGAGATAGTTGAGATAAAAAGTGCATCGCCATTCATTAATGGACAGACACGAGATCAGTATTTCACTTGTTGTTCATTACTTTTTCCTTCAGTATTTCCTTAGTAGTTCCTTCAGTAGTTCACAAAGATTTATAGAATTAAGGTATAGTAACAAATATAGTAACCGCTTGAGATAAAACATGCGTCATAATTCGTTAATGATGAATTAACTTGATCAGTATATAACTCAGACTTGGCTTGCGGTTAATTAGTACATAAGCAATAGCATAATACTATATTATTTTTGCCCCATCAAGTATAGTGGTATCAGTATTGTTATAAATGTCCCTGCCATGTTTGTGGATAGTTTTGACAGAATGTCAGGGTTCCAAGTCACCAGTTTCTTGAAGTCACCTGACGTTTGACTTACTTCCTTGCAGGTCAGTGGGTCGCCGAAGGTCAGTGAAGAAAGTTTTGTCACGGTGGAGTTTACCAACCCCTTCAAGTACAATCTGGAGAATGTGTCCTTGCGTGTGGAAGGGCCAGGCTTGATGAAGGCTAAAAGGAAACATTACAGGTAAACCACAGCTACGAAACCAGCACTACTATGGAACGAGCTAGAATTTTGATCACTCCTTTGTCTGGAAATTGTTCTACTCTTAAGCAAGCTGTCTGACTCAAATAATACCTATAATAAACAATAGCTAGTCCATACTGCACATTTACTTTAACTTTTAAACTAAGTCTGGACTATACCTACCAAGTACATCCAAATAAGTTGCTAACTCCTACACGGTTTTGTTGCAGTGTGATCCCTCCCAACTCTTCCTTGACCTGGACGGAGCCCTTCAGCCCTTGGAGGCCTGGCCCAGCCTGGCTAGTTGCCAGCCTTGATTGTGCTGCTCTGAGACAGGTGTACGGGCATGTGGAAGTGAATATCCAAAGCTCTGAGGGCGGGCTGTGACACCATCAGCTCACACTGACAGATATCTTAACTGCTATTTGCTTCTTTGCTTCCACGGGCATAATTATGCACCTGTAATGCACACAGCCTTAGCACCACTATGTGTTCTGCGGCACCTATGTGTATTGAATTGTTTTGTAATCACCAAAGCTACTAAGAATAACACAAGAGAATTGTAAGACATGCATGAGAGAATTTGAAATTTTGTCCACCAGATCTGTGTTCAGAATAGGCTGAAGTCTTGCCTTATAAAGCTTAGCATGTAAGTGGGAATATACTAACAGCCTCTAGTTGTTGTATAGTGCCGCACAATAATTATGCATTCTAGATTCCCGATTGCTTTCTGAATGAATGGACGCCAGACACCCTACATCAAATAGTTATATCTACCACAAACAAAAATCCAGTGTGTTTCATCATGAAACATTAAGATAAAACATAGGTTGTAATTTTCAGTATTCTTAAGTGTCTTGTACATGCCTGGCACAGGATTCTTTTCCACTTCAATATATGCTTTGTGTCCATCCATCCATTTTTCCTAACCGTGTTTCCTGTGCAAGGTTGCCCTGACTCCTGCGGGTCTCCCAGGAATCTCAGGGCAGAAAGGTGGGGGTCAAGCTGGATGGAATTCCAGATCACAAGAGAGCTTTCATTAAATAAATAAATAAATAAATGTTAAACACGCATTCAGCTGATAACAGTAAGAGTCATATTGTTGCACTGTTGGTTCCTGGGTTTCCCCAACCTCCACACACATGCTCTGGGTGTTAGAATCGATGCATTTGATCAAAGTGACTCAGAAGGTGGAACTGTCACCATTCACTTCCATAGAGGTACAAAATCATTTGGAAGACTAAAGTATTACTTGCTTTGTAGTTTGTCTATATAAAACTTCTTATCAAACAATTGATATCCATTAATTATACAAAGGGATTCATATCATTTAACTGAAAAACCTCACTGATTACACTGGCCAACAAATTTTAGGGATTTTTTTTGTTTCTTCCATAATTTTGGGTGAAACCAATAGAAGTTTACATGCTGAACACAAATATGTATTTGAAATTTTTGAATCAGGTAGGGTGTTAAGGAAAACTGCAGTTATGCATTTAATATTATAACATCTTCAGTGGTATAGCCCTATGCTATGATATAAGCAACACAAGAGAAGATTAGAAATGTTTTGATGCAGATTTTCATTTGTAGTCACTGTCCGGGGCTTCATGTATCAGTGTCCAACAGCAGCCCCCCAGCATAGACGGACTCCACCTTCCCTGGTAACGTTTCTCCACGTTTACAATTTCTTGGTGAAACCTTTCTCCATGTTCGTCACTGACTGCTCCGAGGTTGGCTGGGAAGAAATCCCAGTGAGAATGGAGATTGTGCAATTTCAGTAACGTAATGTTGCAGATCATTGATTTGTATGCCCGGAGCAGACTTTCAACCTGTTTGACGTAGTTTGCCCAACGTGAACGTGCCCAAGAACATATGATGAGACAGATTTCCATGAAGAATTTGGTCTAAATGAGTCTCTAGTATAAATTATTAGTTATTTTTTATTAAAAATGCAATCATTCTGACCTACTTCTGCAGACATGTAAACTGGAATAGCAATTACTATGCAAACCACTCTGATTCTAACGCTGCTTCCCTACTATTACAAAATTAGCTGTTTCTCAAAAACCTTCCCCACTGGGAAGATTTCAAAGTTATTTCTGTGATCAGCATCACAAAATCGATCTGGGACACGTATCTGGAGGTCTGGAACGGAGCTGTTCATTTGGCTCAGAATCACTAAGAGATACAGAGAAGAGTGGAGTCACTGGATAAAAAAGTATAGAGAAATACAAAAAGAGAGGAGGACTTGAACACACGACTGGGGGTCTACGCGTAGCTTTTTGAGCCATGTGGCCATTTGAAAACTTTGACAACAGGCAGGACAGAATGGCCAGTGACACCTGCTGGCCAAACGGCGAGGAGACATTTGGGCAGATAGGTGCTGACCCTGGCAATGCGATTCTATGTTGTATTAGACTTTGGTGCTAATATATCAATCATGTTACAACAGGACTGATCTGAAAAGAGGGAGTAACATGACCTGTTGAGGTCATTGACCTTTGTGAGACAGCCATGCACTTTCTCTTATGGGGTGAACTTCCATCTATTCGATCTATCTTCAAAACACTGATCTTGGTCAGGGAAGCTGAAGTTACACCACAGGCACCTCAGGGCAAAAGTCTGAGGTTGCCTCTGGATGGAATGTCAGTCCATTGCAGGGCATGCAAACTTATTTTTACACTATGGACGATAAGAAAGGGTATCGAGGCATGAGACCTAAGTGATCTTAATGGAAACCAGCTCTCAGTGGGACAGATAACTAGGTTAAAATGAGAATGTTTGTTGGCGGCTTGGTTTACTTCGCTGCCTCTCACACAACTTCCTCTGCACCCAGACTGCATTAGCTTGATTGGTACACTGTGGCAGCATGTTTGAGTCATCTCCGCAGAACATTTACCTTTCCACGACTCTCAGTAGGCCTAGTGGATGAAGAGATGGTATTTGTGGCTTTGGCTTTCAGTGAAGGTTTGTGTCCAATTTTATCAATCCTTGATTGAGCACGAATGTGCCTAATTCTGTCCTCAATATGTTCTAACAGGAGCTCTGGATGTGTTAAGGCAAAGACAGCCGTTACATTGCCGTATGCGTTATCTAGTTCTTTAAGCTAAGCACCTGGTGATGCATGTGGACCAATGCCAAGAGCCACATTTTAAGCCAGAGGAAACAAGCTCATTCAGAACATGCCTAGCATGACGCATAATCTACTTCACTGGGGTGAAAACAAGAGAACTTTGGAAAATTTCCCAAGAATGGCTATAAATCATGCACAGAGTATACACTTAGGAAACCTGTTTCACGTTTTCTACAACAACATGCAGAACATTTTGGATGTGCACAACATGCAATATTGATATTAATAGCACGTCGTTCAGTTCTACTCCAGCCATTTCTCGAATTCAGTACGAAATACCCCACCTCACGTTGTGATGTCATTCAGCGCTGGTACCAGTTCTCAGGCCAGTGTAAAATCAACACCTTCCTGAAGTACCAAAAGCATGGTGCCAGGTGCGGCGGAAAAGCGCCCTTTATTTGGGCGGTGAATTTTGCAGCTTTACAGTGCTGTACATTTCATACATGCTGTACGTCCTCTGCGGGACTCCAGGCTTCTTCTGAGTACTGGATTCTTCTGTTAATTCCAGGTCCAAGCTCAGGGGGGAAGCTGGGGAGCATCTGCAGAGTACCTAGGCCAGTTTGAGTCCGATTGAAGGTACACATGCAGGAGTAAAATGACTCCCAGTCTCATCATCTGGGTGTCTTAGTCCGACTCTGAGAAATTCTATTTAGTAGATTTCAGTCGGACTAACATGCTTAGATATACCTTAAAAGATGGGTTTTTGTCAGACTAACACAATATTTACATTTTCTTAGTGTGCATGTAAACATACTGAATGACACTTCTGCACAGCAGAACATTCGTAACAAATTAGTTACAAAGTGGCTTCAGTACAACAAAGTCAGTGTTATGGAATGGCCGTCACAAAGTGTGTGAGCAAGGAGACCTACAAGCCCGACACCAGTTCTGTCAGGAGGAATGGGCCAAAATTCCATCAAACTATTGCAAGAAGCTTGTGGAAGGATACCCAAAGCGTTTTTGTTTGATATTTTACTGTCTTGAGATCTGAAAAATACAGGTGAGTGCTTACTGTCAGCAGGGAACTTTACATTCTGTAATATGGAGCTTAACAAAGTTGAAATGGGTATCTTTGACATCAATGAGTATCAGTTTCGTAAAGAAGAATGATCATTCAGTGGCAATGAGAAAGAGTAAACCGACTATCATTCAGAATCGTGGAGCCAAGGAGCATACTTACACTGACATACTTACACTGACATACTTACACTGGCATACTTACACTGACAGACTTACAATGACAGACTTACACTGACATACTTACACTGACAGACTTACACTGACAGACTTACACTGACAGACTTACACTGACATACTTACACTGGCATACTTACACTGACAGACTTACAATGACAGACTTACA
>JAODUD010000015.1:14575220-14591681 GCA_026784285.1 Stomatorhinus walkeri | reverse complement strand
CAGAAGGAACCAGGACTCGAACCTGCAACCCTACAGTTGCCGAACGATACTGCTACCTCCTGCGCCACCATCTTCCCCCTAAGCAAGTGGTTTAATTTGTATTATTTTTTGGCACAAGATTTAAAAAAAAAGACCATAAATGTCATATGGGTACCTTTTTTGGTGATGTAGGGGCTCCTGGTATAGAAATTTCAGTCTTTTTAAAGTTATTCTTTTTTTTTTATTGTTGTGTTTGCGAGAGCTTACTGTAATTCATTAGATTCTGGGAGTGGTAGGTTTCCATAAAATTATATCAGAGGTGGTAGATACAGGCAAGCAGAGCTTGTCAGCTTTGTTGCTGTTTGCCAGCTAAAATAATCATTCCTACAGGCACCTGTTTCAGTGAATTATAAAACAGCCTATTTTGCAGGGAAAGTGTGTCGTGGTCGTTGCACTTCATTTTGCCGCATCATTGTGCATATCGTATCATTCGGTCATGGAAATAGAATATAGTTTGTGGTAATACCGATGTCTTCTCCCACTCTACATTTTTCAGCAAGTGAAGATCACAAGCGCGCACTGCAGCCTTGCATATGGGCCTCAGGCTCTGACCTCACTGTAGCTGCTCCCTGTTTACTCTCTTGCTTTGTCGTTTTCAGTTTATAGCACCCACGTTTTCTCAAATGTATAGAGCTAGAAATCACCCGCCACATAGTTATGGAAGTTGGCTTTCTGATTCCCTCTTGCCCGTATTCCTTTCCCTTTGCCTTTTCCTGTCAGGTCAGCAAAATAAGGTCCCATTTCTTCTCCTACCGGCCAGACCATACGTAACCCCTTTGACCCGCTATCTCTTACCTCGCTATCTCTTGTCATGTCAATACCAATCACTTGTCTGTGTACTTTTGAAGCTCCCCTTCGCCTTGCACCATCTGACTCGACCATCTCTTCCTTCTGTTTCAGCCGGGCCCTACAGTTCAGCTGCCTTCCCTGTGAATCTCAGGATTCTTTGGGGAACCTGCCGCCGCCTCGCTTTTGCTTCTTATTCACTTTCCCACTGTAAAGACTGTCTGTTTTTTTTTTTTTGCCTTTATTGCTCGTCCAACTTCCTTTAGAGCATTTATAGCATTTTATGAAGAAATCTCATTGGGTTTCCCCATGTCCACCAGCCCTAATCCTTTGTTCTATATGGCTGTCTGCCTTTCACTCATCTGATTTTCCTTTTATTATCCATATAGGTTGGTCTCACTCTGTGTAATTTAAAGCAAGACTTTACACTAAAGATTTCCCAAATATATACACCACAGCTAGTGACCCCCTATTGCAAATTTGGTTAAAAGTAACTTCAGCCTTGAATGCTATATTTTCTTTTTTTTTCTCCAAAATGAGGTTGACGAGCTTCCGCTATCAATATTTAAGATCCAAACAAGTAGTGTCTCTCTGTGAATGTTACTTATGTTGCGTAGAGCACTTAATATGGAGAGCTACTTTTCATAAATTATGAAGTGTTTCTGCAGACCCCCTAAAACTGCTTGGGGTGGGCGGACCTGAGGCTAAGATCCTCCATGCTAAGAAGGTTTTGCCACGAACTGCAAATACACAGCTACTGTAGGCCTATGCTTCAGCTCGTGCCACTGCGCGGTGTACAGTATGTGTCTTATCGCCATTAATTTTTCTTAACTTTTTTTTTGTCTTGTAGGTAACATCATTGGGTCCGGGATCTTTGTGAGCCCAAAGGGAGTTCTGGAGAATGCGAGTTCAGTGGGCCTGGCGCTGATCGTTTGGATCGTGACTGGAATCATCACAGCCATCGGGGCGTTGTGTTATGCCGAACTGGGCGTCACAATCCCAAAGTCTGGGGGGGACTACTCTTATGTGAAGGACATCTTTGGAGGACTCGCTGGGTGAGAGCGACAGGCTGTTGGGGAGCGATTACGCGAATCAAACTAGTCTAAACATTTGGGTATCTGGTATGGAACATTGAATAAAGATAAGTTCAATTAGTGCAAACAAATTTGTTTTGGTTATTTAGAAGCGCCGTCTCTCAGAGCTGCTGCTTTTCTCTGTGAATGTCATTAATTGTGCTGTCACTTCTGTCAGATTCCTGCGCCTATGGATCGCCGTGCTGGTGATCTACCCCACCAACCAGGCTGTGATTGCTCTCACCTTTTCCAACTACGTCCTGCAGCCCCTCTTCCCCACCTGCTTTCCGCCCGAGAGCGGGCTCCGACTGCTGGCGGCCATCTGCCTGCGTGAGTGATGGGGGGCGTTTGGAAGGGGATAGAAATGTTTAAGGAGTTGCTGAAGGGCCTGGTTGGGTTTAAGGCTGGAAGGTGTGTGTGCGTGCATGTGTATTAGTATGTGTCTGTGCGAGTAAGACGGAGATGCTACGGATAATCTAAGTCGTCCACACCTAGCTGTGATCTTTGGAGATGAGAATCTGAAAACTTCACACATGTACGAATATCATGGAGAGAAGCTGGACTGAGACTGACAATGTAATGTGAAAGCAGCACCATTAACAGTTCAGTCTTCGCCAGTGGAATTCTATCACCTTCTTTACCTTCTGATTCTGAAACATACAGCCGCCATGCAACCACCACAGTCTTTAAATTAAACCAAAAATTGGCATAATTCCCAATAAACAGGCCTTTGATCTCATGGGGACTTTGAGTGGGGGGGTGTACCAACCTTCGTGATCACCACTAGATCGCATTCATCCTGCAGTGCTTAAAAGGTTCCACATTTGTGACTCAACATGGGTTTGCTAATTCTGTTTTTTTTTCTTTTTTTCTTTCCCCTCTGGCCAGATTAACATGGACATTGATTTAGAGGTACTTGTCCCGATAAGTTAACAATGCAATATTGTTTTTCAGCTTTCTGAAATGTAGATTAGTGGAACCAGTGGATTAGTGGCAATAGTGGGACACCTAGCTCTGATTGGCCTGGGCGGTAGTTATTTGAGTGCTGGCTTTTGATTGGGTGGGGTCTGTTTGACAGTTTTTGTATATAGAAAGAAAAAAGCTGAGTAATACATTTTACATACATCCCCCTACTCCCCTTAGGTGGCTTCAGAAAGTAGGTGAAAAGTTACCCCTAAGCACAAAGGGCGCTTCCTTCCCCCCCATACTGTCTCCGCTATGCTTTGTTCCATGTTAATTTGGATCTTCAAAGGGATGTCTATTTTAATAGCGAGTGTGACCGTATTACCATATTGTTCAGATAAACGACATTTGTTTACCGTGCTGGTGACCTGGTGTGTGATACGTTACGGGGAGGTGATCTCTTCACAAGACGGATATTATAACACGTTATACTCATAGCTGTTGAACGCCCAAACAACAAAAGGGTTTTATTAATTATGGAGAAGTCGTAAAGGAGCGCTGGGCGCTCCCACGTCTGCCCGGCCGCGGCAGGCATCCTCAGATCGGATGAAACGGCCGCATTGTAACGGATGTCGTGTCGTGTGGCTTTTCGCTGTAGGTCACCCTTCATGCTGCACGTCACCCTCACGTCTTCACTTGTCAGCTCTTCTCTCTGTCTGTGATCTTACTTAAAAGCGTGCAGCTCAGGAAGTAGTTCAAGAACGTGTCATTTGTAGTAGAGTTGATCCATAGCAACAATATCTAATGACCTTGGCTGAAGTACAAAGGCTAATATTTTGAAAAGTGAACAAGTTCACTGCTCATAAAGTGACGGTTTGCTGTTGTGTACAATAAAGAGTGATAAAGTTCGTTGTAATGGAACAGTGAATGAGCAAAGGACAAAACTTAATTATTTTATGGCAAATCTTGTGGACACCCTAACAATCTCATTCTATAGTGTCTAGTTAATGTAGTGGGTATATTAATGCCATCTCTCTGTAATATGGTTAAGTCATTCTGTGAGCCATTTCTAATCAAACCTTTATTACTTATCTAACAGTTCATTTTTCTTTTGTCCCCGTCACTATTTTTTGTTGCGATTCCTGACCCCTTCTGGATAGGAATGGTATTGAAGTGGTCATCAATTAATGCTGTGCAGAGACAAAGTTGCACCAGTATGCCTTCTGAATTGCTGGGGTCAGACTAGCAAGAGGAAACGATTGTTAGTTGAGGAAGCAACTTGTCAGGTACTTTCCTGTGTGTCAGCATTCTGGCGTTTTGGAATACAAAAAGAATTTAAGAAATAGTGCTGCGTTGCAAAAATGTGGTTTGGTTTTGAATTTTTTTTTTCTCAAATATTAAGTTGAATTTCTTTGAAGTGTTTAACTCTTAAGTCACATTGTCATTTCACACATGTGAAAGAAAAGTGCATCTCTGCAGACCACTGAACAGCTAGGAGAAATATCCAGTATTTGCTTCATTGACCATAAATGTCATATGGAAAAAATTACACCAAGTAAACTGTGCAGGACAGTGTGTATATAGACAATATATACACATAGACAATCAACAATCGAAAGTGCAAAATAACGCAGCTGAAGACCTTTACTATCAGTGTGAGGCTGATGAAAGCTGAGCCTGGGAAATGTTTTATTTGATGACTTTATAACTAAAATGTATAATTTAAGGAATAAAGTGCTATTGACATAAGAGACAAAAATAAAACAACTGTAATGTTGTCTAGATGGCAAGATGATAGTAAATAAGAACTTTAATTCTCAACAGTGGCTTGTATTTTATAATATATTGTTGAAGCAGATGACATGGTGCTGAGTACAAATTGCGTGTGAAGTGTTATGAAATGTATGTGGTGTATTTGTATGTTATATATATATTATGCCACTTGTGAAACTTAGCATTCATTATTGCATCAGCGTGTTATGTTCTACGCATTAGAGCTGTAGGATTATGGTCATTGTTTTTTGATGCCGTTCTGAGTCAACTGTGATGCTTTTTAAGAACTACAATAAAAAAAAAATCTAACAAAAAATGCACACAATGAAACCAATACTGATCAAGTAAAAGTTTGTTTTCAGTTAATCGAGTAGTACTACTTAATGACATGCCAACTTCTCATAACTTCTGTCTTATCTGTTTTCTTCAGTGCTGCTGACATGGGTGAACTGCGCCAGTGTGCGCTGGGCAACGCGTGTCCAGGACATTTTCACTGCTGGAAAGCTGTTGGCTCTGGCACTTATCATCATCATGGGCATCGTGCAAATCTGCAAGGGTACGCTTTTGTCCTTCTCTCCCATCCGGGTCCATATCTCAGCACTCGGCCTGTCCAGCTCTCGTGTGCAAAGATGCATACGGTTACCCATGTAGCCATGAGACATGTGCCAGTCTACCGCTATGCACTGTTTCTGATTTGATTACCGTGGCATTCCTTTGCACGTGAACAGCGCTAGTTCATGTACATACAATTAATCAATGCTAAGGTAATCACCCTATCAGAAAAGGGGCTGTACAATAAAGCCATGTGTTTGAGATAAGAATAAAGAGCATATTAAAAGGTTACATTTTAACCCTATCACTTTAATGCTAACACTAATCGTCCTTCTTAAAAGAATTAATCAACACAAGCTAAGGGAAAACATCAAGTGTCTAGTCACATGCTTGCTAGAGACACTGAAAGGTCACCAATTTGTGACAATCTCAGTGGCGCTGGTGACGTTGAATCCCTTGCTGCAGTCACAGTAATCCAATAACTTTGGCATTTTAGTGATCTCAGAAAATCACCGAGTTCTGTGTAAATGTACAATCCATAATTATTGTATTAGCCTTTTGATGTGAGGCATATTTAAGCCTCCCCATGGGAGCCAGTCACTTTATAGAGAGCTCTTACAATTTTTTTTTTTTTTTTTTTTTTTATCTTTGAAAAATGTATTAGACCCTGGTCTGGTCATTGTTTACCTAATCTCTTTCATAAATATCATTGCTTTGTGTTAAATGGTTTCTTTCCCCTTGCATTTTATCTAAAGCTCGGAAGAATATAAAAGATTTAATAGTGAAATCTTGAGTGAGAGGGGAACATTAGATCAGACTGAGCAGGGTTTTTTGGGGGGGGGGGCTGCAGGGGGTTGTGAGAGAAGCCGTAGACGCAAATGGGCTCGCATGATTGGCTCGGGATTGGCATTACCGCCAGGTGACTGAGCAGCGGATTAAAGTCCACATGGCCCCCCCCCCGCCCCATATTCCCTGGAACTCCTTTTAACTCTGTCATGCATGGCTATATCCACTTGCTCGCGCATTTGCATGCAATGCAAATTCTATGTAATGTCACAGTACATAACGTGTACAGTCGGAACGCTAACAGCGCTTTGAGTCGGATCTTATTGAAGGATAGCTGTAGGCTATTATGAATGACCCAGTCTTGTTTTCTCCCTAGGGGAGTACTACTGGCTGGAACCAGCCCATGCCTTCGAGAGTTTTCAGGACTATGATGTTGGCCTGATTGCTCTAGCCTTCTTGCAGGGCTCTTTTGCCTATGGTGGTTGGAACTTCCTCAATTATGTCACAGAAGAGCTTGTTGATCCATACACGTGAGTTCCTCATATATTCTGTTGGGTCAGGCTGTACTTGCTACGACGTAATCCATCAGTGTGACGGTCTACCTTTCTCCCACTCAGGAACCTGCCGCGAGCCATCTATATCTCAATACCTCTTGTGACGTTTGTTTACGTCTTTGCCAACATTGCTTACGTGACGGCAATGAGTCCCCAGGAGCTGCTGGCGTCCAATGCAGTCGCCGTGGTGAGGATTCAGGTTTTTCCATTTCTACCGTATCATTCTGAATCTCGTTTTAATTACAATGTTCATTTCACATTTGTGCTCCGCATAAATGTCATAAATACATATTGGATCCTTGTACAAATTTGGTGACCTTTCTTGAAACTGGGGTTATCTGAAAGCCTGTGTCCTCGCCTCTGCTCTGATCTCTTCTCATGCCGTCTATACTCTTTGTTGTCTGACGTTTGTTCCCAGTTGTAGGCAGTAACATACACGCGTGCATTTCTGCGTCTGTCAGTTTGACCACGCTTTCTTTCCGCCTACCTCCCAGACATTTGGTGAGAAGCTACTGGGAGTGATGTCATGGATCATGCCCATCTCTGTGGCTCTTTCTACATTCGGGGGGGTCAATGGATCCCTCTTCACTTCGTCCCGGTCAGTCCATCTATTCCCACCCCCATTACACGGGCTCTCTCTTTATACCCCCTTATTTCTGTCTCTCTACCTTTTTGCCATTTGTCTAGCCTTTCCTGATCTTACAGAAGCATGAAAGGTCTCTCAGCCCATTGCCTCCCTACCTCAGACCTCTACCCCGCCAATAGCTCTGGTCCTGGTCACCCCTTCTAGATACAATGGCGTTTCAACGCTTCTGTTGGATTACATTTGAGGGTTAACAGACAGCTGCTGGTTTCTCTTTCTCCCTTCCCCCGCTCCTGCTGGCCCTAGTTGGGTATATAAAGATATTATTTGAGTTCTTATCATTTCGGTTCCCACAGGCTGTTTTTTGCAGGAGCAAGAGAGGGTCACCTTCCCAGTCTCCTGGCAATGATTCATGTAAAGCGCTGCACACCCATCCCAGCTCTCCTCTTCACTGTGAGTTCCACAAGGCCCTGTTCCCGCTTCCCATACTGTAATCCTTTGTCACAACAGCGTAATGATCCAATATTTACAGCAACTAAAACACAGCATATACATATTTTAGATGCGCAGTTTGTTTTCCGTTTTCACTTGCTCTTTTCTCGATTTTTGTTTTCCCCTCGTGATTGGTTTGATAGTCCTAATATCAGTGCCTACCATTCTCACAAAGAATTAGTCCCTTCACGCTCACATTCCTCTTTCCTTTTCAGTGCGTATCTACCTTGCTGATGCTCTGCACCAGTGATATGTACACGCTCATCAACTATGTGGGATTCATAAACTACCTCTTCTATGGCGTCACTGTCGCTGGACAGATTGTTCTGCGCATCAAAGAGCCAAATATACATCGGCCGATAAAGGTGAACAGACCTCTCAGTGATCAATGGGTCTTTCTGTTTTTGATGGTCCTGGACACATTCTACTTAACAGATTCTAGTTTACAATCCACTTTATCTTTGAAACAACATGCTTGATTAAATAGTACTTGATGTCCTGGAGGGCCAGATTCCAACAAAGTTGGCGGATTTTCCTTCTCAAACATGCCTACTAAACTAAGACGTATTTCAGCAGGGAAATCGGCGAACTCTTTGATTCTGACCCTCCAGCACTGAAATTGGGGAATGCTGATTTAAATACTTGAAGGAAGATTCAAGTGCTAAAATATGGGTCGCTGCAGCTATTTTTATTTAAATGTAGGAATGGTCTATACAGATTTGCCTACCAAATAAAATCATTTACATATTACTTTAGCATGAAATGATATATATTTTTTTATTGCAAGACCCTATTTTCTAAGTGTTCCTATGGTACACAATTTAAATTCCATCCCTTCGTATATTAACTTTTAATTGGAGAATTCAAGATGAAGTACTCAAATGTGTGCATTTGTTTGACAATCTGTTTTTTGCCCCACTAGATTAGCCTGATTTGGCCAGTTATCTACCTGCTCTTCTGGGCATTCCTGCTCATCTTCTCTCTGTATTCTGAGCCAGTGGTGTGTGGTATTGGTCTAGCAATTATGCTCACTGGTGTCCCAGTCTACTTCCTTGGTGTGTACTGGGACAAAAAGCCCCAGTGTTTCAACACATTTGTTGGTATGGCATCTGTTTTTGATTGATATTATTTATTGTGCATATTGTTGTAGTTTGTTGTTTCACCTTTAATATATATGAGTAAAATTAAATCTGCACAATAGTCACTGGATATAAAGTCTATAAAATACATGCTCTGCTTTATACTGTAAATGCATGGTGTATTTTGCCAGTTCCAATAGTTCTCATTTAAAATGTTTTGTATTAGACTAGGCCAATTGGTTCTGCAGTGTACGTGAAACACCTAACCTTCATTAGGTGAACCTTCATGACCACTCTGCCATTTGTTTTCTGTTTTCTTCCCACAGACAAGCTGACTTATACAGGCCAGAAATTTTGCGTGGTGGTTTACCCAGCGGAGGACGGAGGCTCAAACGAAGCGGAGAAAGAGGAGAGTTTTCCCCTCGCTGAGAAGGCGGAGGATGATGGAACGGCACAGAAGCTGGAGTGCTGAGCAGAAAAGCATCTCTCAACTGGGAGGATTGTTTTGTACCATTGTGATGACACGCACGCTGATTGCTGTTTAAATTGTATTTTTGTCTTCATGTGTTTGTCTGTAATAGCGCTGTCAGATAGGATTTTGGGGTCAACATGTTTAGCTTTGATTATAAATGTAAACGGATAAGTTCCTGTACTGGGATCTACTGTTTAATGATGGGGCCCTAATTTCAGACCTTCTGCAGCGTCTTTATCACTGTCAGAAACCAGTCTATATGTATTAATTAAACTGGCCAAACTATAAAGGCTAGAAATCAGTCTTGATGTCCGTTAAGTGATTTCAGCTTACATGTGCCCTATTACAACTTTTCTTTTTTTTTTTTCCTAAATCGGAACACCTGCATAATTTTTAAAAAATTTTATTTTGTAAGTGGAACACTCCTCGTTGTTTATTTGTAAATGGTTGTAAAACTTGTTTTGTAATTGTAGAAATGGTTTTATTCTGTTCTTATTGTCTCATGTGGGTTTGGACAGCAGACATCGGTGAAGTAGCTGTGTGGTTTGAGTAAGACTGCAGTTCCAACTTAAAAAAAAAAAATACAAAAATATAATCGCCGCTTAGGTTTTGCTATATTATATTATTATTGATAAAGCAGTAATTTTGCTGTGTAGGCATTTGATTAATTTAGGTTGCCTCAATTGTTAAAATGATGGGGATAAATGCAGATCAACGAAACACAAACCAGCACTGCAGAATTAAGCGAGCTGCAGGGATGTGCCAGCGGTGGTCTGAAAGTGTGCATTTTTCTTTCTGATACATCTAGTTGAAAGACACTTTTTGTGTCTGTGACATAACTAAACTTACTTTGGATCAACTAACGACCATAAGGCATTTGTGGGCCTTTGTGCAGTCCGGTGTGTATTTGTCGCGCTTCGATGGCAGGTGGTTTGCTCTTGTTGGGTGGTTATATTTAGGTGCTTCACGCTATTTCAGGTTTGTGATGTAAAAGAACAGCAGGGGAATAACTGCTCCCAGTCACAGAATGCTGAGATAGACCTGAACTGCTGGTTCAAACGTGTGCATTTGTGTATTATTGGTAAGTAAAACTTCGCTGCTCTGGCACCTGAGGGATCATCCCTGCTTAATGTGTCAGCTTTTCCTCGCTCAGCCCAGCATGTGGGCTTTCTGTTCGTCCTTTAGGGAACCTGCACTGAACACCAACGAATGCTAAGTCAGCCAGGGTGAACGGCCCGACTTGTCGACATTAAGACATGCATCTGATGTCCGGTATAGTGCACTGCAAGTGGAGGGAAAATGCTGGAGGAAAACATCTGATTATTAAGAATGTAATCACTTTAAAATCCAGTACTGTCATGGACGTATCTGAGAATACTGAAAGATCACATCCACCCCGAAGCCGCTGCTAAGCCACATGGAGGCTAGTTTACATAAAATGTCTTTTTTTAAAACTACATTTTTAATGCCCAGTGGTGTTATGGATATGGTCGAGAGTACGGAAAGAACACAGAAACTGAAATCTGTTTGTAAACGTTATGTGGCTTCAAGATTCTGGGCAGTAGGCTTCATTTTTAAGGGCTTTATTGAAATGTCAATCTGTAGTTATTGTATCTCATGCGTTTAAGCATACTGAGCTCGACAGAAATGTACTGGAGCAGTTTTCCAGTGATTGAGTTGCTCTTGGATGCCAGGTTTCTCACGTCTCTCTGACGTGGTCTGGTGGCTCACTGGTTATCACTGTAGCCTCATACTGCCAATGTCTTGGGTTCAGACCTGCCTTTGGCTCCCTGTGTGTGGTCTGCTTGTTTAAGTCTATAACTATTCTGTTGTAATCTCTTATCTACCCCAGTTCATTGTCCAACTGTTGGTTAAGGGCCTTGCTTACGGGCCCACAGACATGTGACTATACTAAGGCTGGAATGGGTGACCTTCTGATCACATGCATAGAGACCCACTGAGTCACACACCACCCCAATGGGGGGGTCTAGCTATACTCGTTTTCTTTTATTGAAAAATAGCTTTGGGGCTCCATCATAATTTAACTGAGGTTACAAGTTGAAGTTGGAATGGTTATAGTTTATTTCAGAAGGCAGCAGTCTCATTGAGATAAAAATGCACTAAAATAGGATGGCCATGGTCACCCAGAATGGTTTTGTAATTAGATCTGTTTTTATTTACCCTGACATCTAAATCAGCCTCAACTTTCAACTTAATTGTCCCCAGAGGGCAATTGATTTTGCAGCACTGCAACAAAAATAAAGAATATAAAAAAACAATGCTTACTGAGTGTAGTGTACTCTCAGACCAAAGAGTACCAATTTGTACCTTTTATTGTTACCAGGGCTGTATCCTCAAGGTACCTTTTAATTTAATTAAAACCCTGCCACTGCATTTAATTAAAAGGTAAATTAAGGGTATTTTATCATATTATATTTTTGTTCCTCAGAGTCAATTTCTGTACCATTGGGGGTAATTGGGAGAGAACGAAAGGGTTAGGAATGCAGGGCATGACAGTCCCCCTCTGAGGGGGGGGGCACAGAGACCACACAGCAGGGCAAAAGACAAAGGGACATCGGATGGGACAAGGGACAACAGGACACTGGACGAAACCCATGGACACTGCATGACAAAAGACCAGGTGAGCGCCTTGACCGGGGTGCTGAACATGCAGGGACTAACAGGGAAGATTCGAGATGAGACCGGAGACCAAGGACAGCACAAACACCGTGGAACACAACAGTGACCAAAACAGCGTGGACAAGTGAAGGATCACCAGGGTCAGGAACTGACAGGCGGGGGGGGGGCATAAACCAGGGAGAAGGAAACGCGGGACAAGGTATTAGGGCAAAAACAAATCAGACAGGAAGGAAGGTACAGGACTGAACTAGGGGGGGCTCTGGACCCCAGGAAGTGGACCCCAGAGCACGAGCCCCCAGGGAAGCCAGCGGAACCAGGTGGAGGTAAGGGGATGGTAGGTCTGGGAGTTAGGACTGCAGGGCTGGGACCCATGGAGGTCAAGCAGTCTCCCAGGCAAGAACAGACAGGGGCAAGAACTAATATGAACTCAGGACCGACCCCCCCCCCTAGTGGCGTGCCCCCGCTTCCTTCTCCAGGAGGCAGAGACCCAGCCAAGCCTCTTCTTACACATATTTCTATATTGGGAGCTTCTCCAGACCCTAGGGTAGGAGGGGCAAGGGTTCCAGACCAGGGCTCCTGAAGCGGGACTCAGGGCCAGACCAGAGGGGTCCTATTGCAGGTCATCTAGTGGGGCATCTTCCTTGTCGGAGTAAATGAAAGACAGGCAGTTGGGAGCTGGGATGGTGGCAGCGAGTAGGAAGGGAGTCTCTGATGGCGGACCAGTATCTGTGGGCACCTCGGGATACTGGTGGAGCCTGGACACCTCTGGAGACCTTCAGGGAACCTTGGGAGACAGGTGGAGCTCAGCTGGGATTCGGCAGGGATCTCACTGGGAACAGGTGAATGAGCAGTGACGTCTCCTGGGCATTGGGAACCTTGCCTGACTCTAGCAACGCAGGTACTTCAGCAGCAAGTAACTAAGCAACTGCCTGTTCTGTGTATAGCTAGAGCCAAATCAAGTCAAGATTCGCTATCTGTATACTAGGTATATATTTGATCATGACTTTGTCTGGGCCGCTTTGTGCCAGTCGAGCCCTAGATAGCTGCCTGTGCCTTGTTCTGGCTCTGGGTGTCGGGAAAGATGCATGCACACATTACTGATATTTCCACAATATTTTACCTGGCAAATCTTTCTAACAGCTGTGCTCGTTGCTGGGTATCATATTGTTCAACAGAATGCAAAATTTCCACCTAATTTAGGATTTAAGTTGAGACAGTACAGGAGAAGTACAGAAGCAGGTTTACGTCTAAAGTAAACATCCGTAAAAAAAATTAATTATTTGTAAATCCCTTACTTGACCTGTAGGCAAGGATTTTGCATGTACACTTCTACTGCGACATTTACAACACATTCACACATTCAGTTTGCAATGCACACGTCTCACTCTTGGTTTACAGATTCTTATTTTACAAGAGTAGATTAGACCGTTTGTAGCCACTTACGGGCAGAGTCGTAGACGTGGGTAGATCGTGCTTACTGAACAACTGCTTAGAGTTTTTGCCTCATTGTCAATGCAAACCAGAAATGGTGCATTTCATCAACCAATTTATTTACCTATCCAGGATTCCAATCATTAATTAATTACTGTTTTATCGTTAACAGATCATTATATTAATTCAGAAGGTTTTTATTCTGTACTTAGAAGGCTTGCTCTTAATTTTCAGTTTCTAGTCAAGATATCTTCCACTTTCAGCACAGACCCCTGTTCACTCATCGGAATAAGACGACAGAATATGACTTTTTTGAGGGGGGGGGGCAAACCCATAATTGCCACTGGCAACGTAGCTCTTCCCCCGTGACTAGTGATTCGTAAATGTAGTACTATGTACTGAAGTTGTACATACGTGAACTGTGATTCGTAATCGCAATTTGAACATCGTAAACTCATAAATTCGTGACTGTTGGTTGTACTCGTCAGGCGCGGGTACACATTTGCAACTATGAATATGGATTTTCGTTTCATAAAATTACGAAATCAATTTAAGTATAGAAATATTTCCCCCACCTCCCTACATTTCGCCAGTGCTTTGGCAATAGCATTGAATGCATTACTCTGTTTAGTCCAGAGGGGGTCGGTATCACATCAGGCTTCACTAGCTTGAACACGAATGCGTTAAATGGTTAACATGTATTTTAAAAGAAAAGTTATAATTCCAATGAACTTGGCAAATTGGAAAATACAACCATCTCCACTTATAATCACATGTTAAAGGTGTATTATGTTAATTTGCTGGAATATTGTGTTACCCCTGTAAAGCAATACAAAATAGACTAAGCTGTGTGACTCAAAAGTTCCTTTAATTTGATATGGGTATTGCATATATTTCATACTTAAACAGTACTTGATTTTTTAAAAATATGATCATGTAAATAAAACTTTAAAAGGCTTCAAAATCGCTTATAACTACTAGTAATATTCTTGCTTATTCATTCATAATGTCCCCATGAAAATACATTGAAATATCAAGTTATTTACTTCGTACACGAGTCTCACCTCTAGCAGAGTCTAGCTAATGAATGAAATTTGGCAGCAGAACGGTACACGGATTAAGTCAAAAGACAAATCCACGGAGGAGAAATCAAAGCGTCATGTAGGATCATCTGATTCAGAGTTACTAATGAAAATTAACATTGAAGTTGATGAATAAACGTGAATTTTAGGGCAAAAATTGTCTTTTATTACACTGTTAACTTCAAATCTTTAAATTTTGGGACATCACAAAAATAAAGGTTAACGTTGAAGAAGCTGCCTACTGGCAAAGTGCGATTTGGCCGTTAGGTGGTGGAGCTGGGCTCCGTCTATGTTTAAACCCTGCTAAGCTGGAAGCTGGAACAGCAGCAGATACAGCGACTTGTTGTGAGCCTTCAGGTATTATAAACAGCTGCACTTAAGGCCGGACTTATGCTGACCAGGGCTGTGAAGAACAAGATATATTAGAAGAAATTTAATTTGCATGATATTCACAAGAAATATACTATATGATAAAAACAAAAGAACTCAAACAGCAATGTACTGTATACATGCAAAAATGTGAAGCCATACCTTCCAATTCAACACACCAGACATTCTCCGTCCCTCATCTGTCAGTCTCCAGCTTTTGCGAGGACACTCAACGATGACATCTGGTGGTTCCTGCAGTCGAAGGAAACGACATACAGAAGTTGGGATAAAAACCTTGCAACGGAAATGAGTGTCTAAACGGAGCTACTGCAGAGAACCATCAACTGGCTGACAACCTGAACGCGTGATAAGCCAAGGCTCACACCCATCAGCTGCTGCAATTCACCCATTATCCAATCAATAACATCCCACTCACCCACCCCACTTACTTCTCCACCTGCACTAAAGATCTGTGAAAGTGGACGTGGTTGACTCTTCCAGAAACAAATGAGCAGAAAAGCACCAGACCTAGACCTCTCACCCTGCTGTCTGAAAGCCTGTGCTGATCAACTGGCTTCAGTCTTGACTCAGATCTTCAACAGAACCACTAGAAGTGTGTGAAATTCCGTCCTGCTCCAAACCCTATGCTGTTATATGAATTCCCAATAAGTCCCGCATAACAGGGACTCCAGGTGTGTTACACTGACATCTGCGGTCATGTTCTGGCTCAGGTTCTGACCCACTTGAAAGACACCACATGTCCCGCTGCTAGACATACCTTTGCTTGCCTACTGAGCAAACAGCTTGGTTCATGCTGTTAGCATAGTACTACAATACGTCCTGCAACAACTTGATAACCCAGGGACCTATGTGGTTCTCGGGGAACCATCAGGGTAATAGAAACAGATTCCTGCCTCTCCAGTGTAGGTACACAGGCACAGAGAAAGCTGACTGTTAAGGTTGTTACAAAAGAACAATGAAGAATGATGCCAATAGTATGGATTAATTATTACTAGACTAATTGCAGACTGTCTATGGATTAATATTAAGACTACACTAATTGTGAGCATTGAATGGTGTAATACCTTTTAATAAGCCGTGAGTGGAGACGGGGGGTGCTGCAGTCACATGAGCCATATGACTTCATTCTGCTCAGCAAGCAGGCACATACACGTGTGTTACACCCCCAAAGAAGAACATTGGCCCGACTGCTTGTTCCCCATAAAGTGATCTGTAAGGTCTTTTGTGACACTTAAAGGTCGAGGTGGAAAAAGCAGATTAAAATACAAAGCCACTCTGGCTGATCTTGTTCATCCCATTTTGAAGCATTCCTGTCTCGATGAGACTGCAGCCTTCTGAAATACACTATAACCATTCCATCTCCAGCTTCCAAGTTCTTACCTCAGTTAAATAGTGCTGGAGCCCTTAAGCTGTTTTGTGCCAAGCCAGAACCTCCCCCTCACCCCCACCCCCTCGGGGTGGTGTTTGCTCAGTGGGCTAAGTCTCTATACCCAGGGGCGTAGCAAGCTTTTCAAAAGTGTGGGGGATGAATGTGGTTTGTTTGTTAACAATAAAAATGATGAATACAATGACAGAAGGGTACAAAACGTATTAACATACAAGATATTTTTCTATGGGGGGCGGCATGGTGGTGCAGTGGTTAGCACTGTTGCCTCACACCTCTGGGACCTGGGTTTGAATCTCTGCCTGAGTCACATGTGTGTGCATGTTCTCCCTGTGTCGTCGTGGGGTTTCCTCTGGGTACTCCGGTTTCCCCCCACAGTCCAAAGACATGCTGAGGCTGATTGGAGTTGCTAAATTGCCCATAGGTGTGCATGTGTGTGTGA
>JAODUD010000015.1:14531893-14543889 GCA_026784285.1 Stomatorhinus walkeri | reverse complement strand
GTTCTCCCCAAACGAGCTTGATGGGCCGAATGGCCTCCTCTCGTTTGTAAATTTCTTATGTTCTTATGTTCTTAATAAAAAGCTAAACTGCAGAGGAACATTTCTCAACATTTTACTGTTCACACACACACACACACACACATATCATTATATTTACACATACCTGTATTTCTTCTTCATCTTCAGAGTCACTACTTTCCACCCCTAAATCTGTCAATATCAAAAGGCAGCAGTACTTTAACATTTAAGGACCAAGGACTGCTAATGATTTTTTTTTTGGAACTCATTGAGTTCTGCATGCCTGTATATAACTGAGAGGTAGCCAGAGGTGGAAAGTTCAGGTCCAGAAAGATTTTCAACCAACCAGTTGATCATAAAGAGTCACAGTCGCATAGTAGTGAACTGGTCAGCTGAAACAAAATCTTGGTCTGGATTTGTACTTTCTGGACCTGAACCTTCCACCTCTGGAGGCAGCATCCTGTTTTCTGAGACATGGAATAAACTGTGAAGTGAAACTGGAATACAGTGTTGTGTCTTCCGCCTGTGAACTTCTTACTGGTAGTTTTCCGCATACACATTAAAATGCCCCTCAGATAGATTAACAAACAGCTGTCCTTCCTGAAGGTTTACACAGGAATGTAGTCACGTGTAAAGCTATGAATACAGCAAGCTAACATCAAAAAAGTGACAGTAACCAAGGAAGGCGAACAATCGGCTTCCGGCTGCAGTCAATTGTGAAAAATTTCATGGGGATACTCTGGCATGATTAGAGGTGATGTTTGACACAACCAATCAGAGAACTTAGGTCTGATGCCAATTCAACATGCTCAATCGGCCACCTCTTACTGTGCTACACACTCCAGTGAGACAGGCAGTCACAGAGTCTCACCAATGGCATGATAGCTTTCAGTGGCCAAAAAACAGCTTGGCGTGCTACAGCCATAAAACTAGAACTACGAATGATTGCGTCAAACGCTGCTATAACTATCACATTAAAACAAACAGGCTGTATGTGTTGCATGTTTAATATTGAATTTGTCTTCAAAGCTCAAATACTATTTAATATTATTATTTTAATATATTTCGGGATTATTTTTCTGAAGTTTTTTTAAAATAAAACAGAATAAAAACGTAAACAGGAGAATGATGCATTAATAATTTGAAAGCATTATAATAAGGCATGTCATAGGTTACTGATGTTTGACAATTTTACAAAACACGTGGTCCTACCTGGGTCCCACATGATGAGGCCTTCTGAGGTTATTATTGGCCCTGTTTCAGAACGTTTCGCTAAGGTGCGTCTCTGTCTTTCTGAGGATTGCTCACACGCAGTGTGATTCCTGCCTGAGAGTGCCGCGCTCCCGGTCCTTGTATTGAGAACTGAAACTTCACAGAATTCATGCTAAAGGGGCTTGTGCTCTTGCCTGATGAGGCGGAAGAGGTGTGGGTCTAATTTCCGTTTGCATTTCTGAGGGAGGGTGATACCATGAACGCAGCAGTAGTGTTTCGCAACATCAAGCCTTCCATTAATCCTACCGAAACCGCTGCGTTGAGAGTCCTGGACCATGACAACAAAACCATGACTGTACAATTACTGACAGAATTTCAATAAAAACAGACAGTGGAATTGCATTTATCTTCCTCAGTACTTTAGCTTTCAACTAAATTACCAGAGCTGTCTTTTATAATAGAAAATCCTGTCCATTATTTTGAAAATTAAACGGTGCCAAACTACTGAGGTAGTTTTGGCCTTCTGATTTAACTTTTTAAAATGTTTATTCATTATAATATTAGTGATTTAAGTGTTTTATAGGATTAACTAAAGGATGAAAAAAAAAAAAATGTCACTAAACTAATATGTAACATTATTTTCTGTCAGGGTTTTCTCCATTGTCCTAACCACTTGTCTGGTTAAGTTTTCGTATGAACAAGTCTGACAAATCATCCCATTCACTCTGCAGTGCGCCAGGCCATTTGTTATAGAACACATTTACATTTTAAGTTATTTAGCAGATGCTTTAACCCAAAGCTACTAGGTCTTTGTTCAAGGGCCCAGCACTGAGATCACTCCTCAATCCATTGGATTTCATCCAGCACGTTTCCAATCACAGTCACAGACACATAGTGTATCATAGCATATTTCACCCACATGGGTCTATTTGAAGAACACTTTAGAAGAAAATGCCTCTATAATCTGAATATCTGTGTTTGCAGACTATAGTCATATGCCATGTAATGACATTTCCGTCAACAACAATGATGGTGGCTCCATTACATTATAATGGAGCTGAAAAATTCCTATTGCCTAGTGATGTTGTAGCTACTGTAATGCGTTACTCACATGTTTGTGGTGATGCTGGTGTAAACAAACGCACTGCGCTACCATTCATGTAAAAGTACGTACATACAATCATGTACAGTTCATAATACTTGATAATAAACAACTATTACTACTGTTATTGTTATTTTAGACTGTACTCTTTCTACTTATTTAAAATGTTTAGTGTAGCTAGATGTGTGGTAGGGTATACCTTCTAGGTTTGTGTAAGTACACTCCATGATTGCAAAAGACGAAATCGCCCGATGACACATTTCTCAGCATGTATCCCTGTCTTTAAATGATGCCTGACGCTCTTCAGGTTACCTAGTCGTTAAAAGTTAAACATGCCAGGATATAGCGGTGGGGGGGTGGTGGGGTTTAACTGTGTTAAAATTATCTGTAATTAGAAGTTAGGTGTTGTGGACAAATCTGCCTGTGTTTTTGTGCTTCAGTGAAGTCTGACATCACTAAAATTAAGTTACTCCTAGTTACACCATTTGATGGGTCAAGCAGAAGTGCTTTTCTATGCATGAATGAATATTTCAGTCGCTAAGGAATTCCATCGCAGGGCACATACAGGCATACATACTGTGGGAAATTCATAGATTAGTCTATTATCCTATCTGAATTGGTAACTGTATTGCGATAGGAAACGTGCAGAAGATGGTAAGGACAATATACTGTACATTTGGTTGTATTAAGAAAGTGAAAAAATTTAACATTTCTGTAATAAAGATTACTTTATTTGAAGTAAGGGATGGGAAATGATATTTTTAAAGAGGAAGTCATTTGAGAACTTCAACAAAAAGTATAGTTTTACTTTTGTTCTTTTGTTTAAACTATACTTTTGGTAGATTTTTAAAATTTGTTTCTCAAACCAAAAAGATACAACGTAAAAATGATTTTGGGAGAAAATAATGCATTGCTATGATGACCTTGTCCTGGTAAAGTGGCTTGAAATATAGATGGATAGATATAACTTCATTAATCATCAAATTATAAACACATAATTCAAAACACCATTCCATTCTATTCATTTTCCAAAAACATAATGCGCCTTCCTTTTTAATAATAAAATATCTCATTTCAAATTAAATTGATGTCCTATGACAGGTTAAAATATGAGAGAATAAAACGCATTGCTAATGTGTTAGAGATTCCAGGAAAACATTATTCCAAAAATGAAGCTCTACAGAAATTCACTAAATTCATCCAATCACTAAAGCTACCCGCCACATTTGTTAAATCTTTCTTCCTAAAAATTGACTCATTGTGCAGCTTGGTGTTTAAGGACGTAGAAGGTATCAGGCCTTTTCTGACCACTGAGCTGTACAACAAATCAATAACGCATTACGGCACTTTGGGTAAAAGGAACAAAATTACTGCCTTCAAAATCACATAAAAGCATCGCCCATTAATTATTATTTTATACAGCTAGATCCATTCAGTAACTATAATTAAAATTCATTAAATAAAATATCTTTTAGAAAAAGTAGATAATTGAAAAATAAAAAAATAATAATTCTATGTCCATACTTTTATTTCTCCAAGCAATAAGTGCTCTGCATTTTGAATTAATAGACCGCATAGTCTGAGTCAAAGATACCTTTTTGGAGAAGTTAGGTCAGGATGTTATTATGAAACAGGAACAGAAATAACCTTCACATCTAATCATTCATTCTGAGTAAAATGTCACTGAAATGAAACCTACTCAGTTTTTGTATGATTTTTATGTGCTTACCCACTAAACACTGGATGTCGGATAGACATGCAGATCATGTCTATATAGCGTCCGTCAGTCCATGGAGAATATGTTTTCTGTACCAGTTAATTTTCCGGTAGATTTTTGGCTCAACAGGTAGTTTGAACTGGAAATGCATTACAACTTTGTATGCGTCTCCAGTTATCTGAGACAGTCAAATTAAGTTATTGGAATATGATCTAGTTCCATTTCAGAAGGTGGCAGACTGTTCCAGATCATTTTCCAATAACTTCATTTGAATGTCTCAGCCACAGATAACTGGAGACTCATACAAAGGTGTAAACAAAGCTACTGAAAAATTAACTGGTGGCCTCCAAAAACGACATGTAAAACACGTCATTCCGAAGTCACTTTGCGCAGTGGGTAGTTCATAGCTCTTGGATAACATTCAAGCTGACAATATAATTCAGGGGTACTTTTACAATTGGCTGCAGATTCTGCCAAGCAGACAGCGCAGGAACAGACCCCGAGACCTGGTAGAACAAGCCTTTATTTGTAAATCCAAATACACCAAAGCCAGAAGGGAAAATCCAGAAGAGAAGTCTGGTCGATCACCAGGGTTCGGTATCCGGGAAGGTCAGTCCTACATGTAGTGACGAGACAGGGAGACAACAAGCCAAGTGGAACCAGGAAGGCAGATCGGGAGATTGGGACAGGACAGGCAGGCAGGGCGAGGGAGGCAGGGCAGGCGAGACAGGCGGAGCAGGCGGAGCAGGCGGGGCAGGCAAGACAAATGGAGAAGACACGAGAAAAAGATGCTCGGTGTGGCTCAATACATGGCGACAATACTTCGCAATTATTGCGAGGTTCCATCCACTTTAAATAGTGGAGCGACTGATAGTCAATTGCCTACGTCTGCTCAGTCCCACCCCTCTGGCTGTGACACAGCCACTAAATGAAAATCTGCCGAACAATCCATCTATCCAGCCATGCATCTATCCTGAACAGGATCAACAGGGAGTCAGGAGTAGACCGCATTGGGTCAAAGGCAAGGATACGCAAGAACTGCAGTGCATGCACACACACACATACACACAATATATATGCATATCTTTGGACTGCAATAGAAAACTGGAGCATATAGAGGAAATTGATGCCACATGGGGAGTCCAAGCAAACTCTGCATGCCTCATGCGCGTAACCTTGGCAGCATGAGGCAGAAGAGCTAGCCACTGCGCCACCATGCCACCCATTATTATTATTGTTGTTATTGTTGTGGACGATGAAAATGAGTATTTTGTTGCTGTTATATTCAACAACCGTTGGTAAATAATTAGGTTAATATTAATATTAATTATAATTAGGTTGTTCTTTTAGCATTTTTCATTACCTTTATGTGGCTTTATTGCACGTATAATAAACAAACAAACTAATCATTTTATTTAACTTACGTTTCTCAAAATGTTGCAAGATAGCTTAAAATGGTATGGATTGTATTTGCACTAAAATCACTTGTAAAAATCACATAAATGATGCGATTTATGTGTTCTCTGTTCGTTCCAAAATGGAAGGAGCCTAGTTGTGATTAAAGAATAAAAATTAAAGAACAAAAGCGAAGCGGGGCCACGTTTCCCAAAATCATTTCCCAAAATCATTTACGTATTTATTAAGTCATCATGGATGAAAGATGTACAACAATCTATCTATCATAGTTGCTAATTAGTAACGTACACATTTGGAACCTTGCAACTGAATAGTTTCAACTATCAAAACCAAAACTAAAGAAACGTATGACTCCTTGGTGTTTTTACCTGATCTATCCATTAGTTGCCCTCACCTGCTCCTTGTTGCCCCAAGTCCCTTATAGCCCACACCCGGCCCTTGATGGCCCCTTGTTATCTGTGTATTTAAATGCCTGCCTTTGTTCATTTCCTCAGTCATTGTAGTTAATGAATCTTTGTAGCTGTGGTTATTTTCCAGTCTTGGTCTCTGTTCTGCTCTGTTCCCTTGTTGTGTTATTTTAGTAGCCCTTATTGTTCCTGTATTGTTAGTGAATCCCTCAGGGTTCCCCCCCCCCCCCCTTTTGATTTCTGTTTTGTCAATAAACCCTGATTTGTTAGAGCTGCTCTGTGGATCGTCCCTCTTTTCCTTCCTTTGTCGTACCCCGCTGTGACAGTGCTGGGTAACAAACGATAAGCGGAAAATGTCGGCGTCATGGTCACATCCGTGTAAACTCAAGATCACAGCTTTTAATACACAGAAATGTGCAACTAAATAAATCTAATTATTTGATGCCATAAAATATTGCAGTTTTCTCCCAAAGGCAAAACACATTAAAACAATCATCAGCCTTTGGAAACAAATTAAACTATATTATGAGAATTATTACACTTAAGAGGTAGTTGATCAAAGTGCTTTTTTGTGTAATGGCTGACATTACAAGTATGAGCCTCAGTGATAGATAGACAGTCCTCTATTAGCAATAAGATTGGTCATCTGTGAGTGCAACATTAAAGCAAGAGTTGCATTAAAGAGACACTTCAGCTAAAACAATATTTAAAAAAGAATATGCAATTCCACTAATAGGTAAGAATAACATTGTATCATATTTATGAATACTGATGCCTTCTTTTACTGGAGTGGATGAAGATGCTAGAGCTAGGAAAGCTGGAAAGATGACAGGGAAGTTTACAATTTTAACCACTTACCATCACCCATGCTGAAGTGTGACTGCAGAGATGTACTGAACATATTTCTAAATTAAGGCAATTGATGCAGGCCTATATACTCATGCACCATGGATCACCATGGATACTGATTGTGTGTGTTGTGTACGTTGTTTTCAAGTTGGTTTTTAATGCTCCCTTAGTTCTTAAATTTTATAGCATTTCATTTGGAGACAAACAACAAAAAGTTAAGTATAAGCGGATTAATCCTTAAAATTATTTTATTAAGTTGAGTATTGTAGTTAAGATCACGTTCTGATCTCTCCACTGTTTACAATAGCTGTATCCATTTTGGTATGGGCTAAATGAAAAATAAATGTACAGTGGTGGTTGCACTATGTACAAACAAGAAACTTTTAGATTTTTGGGAAAACAATTTGATTTGGATATTTTCTGTATTGCAACCTGCAATTCAGTGTTTGAGAAGAGGTATGGATAATTTTATCTGCGTACACTTAGGGTAATAATTAGCATTTAATATAATTGGCAGACGTCTTACTGTAACCATGAGTAAAAACAAACTGAAATAGGCAAACTGAAATAAACAAAAAATGCTAAGGTATGACAAAAACAAAATCTGTTAGAATGATACCATCCATCCATCCATTTTCTATACCTGCTTATTCTACTGGGTCACAGGGGGTCCGGAGCCTATCCCGGAAGCAATGGGCACAAGGCAGGGAACAACCCTGGATGGGGGGCCAGCCCATCACAGCGAACACACGGGCAATTTAGCAACTATAATCAGCCTCAGCATGTCTTTGGAGGGAAACCGGAGTACCTGGAGGAAACCCCATGACAACACAGGGAGACCATGCAAACTCCACACACATGTGACCTAAGCAGAGACTCGAACCCCGGTCCCAGAGGTGTGAAGTAACAGTGCTAACCACTGCACCACCATACCACCCCCATTAGAATGATACATTTATTGTTTTAATTAATTTCATAATAAAGAATAATAAAGTAAATGTAGATTCATAATTGACTCAATACATGGAAACTGAAGGAAAGAATGTGGGAACCATGCAAAGTCAGGGGCGTAATAGCTGCCAGATTGCTTCATTTCAAAGTTACTGATGGGAAATGCTGAAATATATTTTAAAGTTATATTTTCGGAATAGTGAGGTGGAAAGTCTGGACGTTCAAAATTGAATACCTGTCTTCCATAACCACTTACCCAGTGGGAGGTCCTATAGGCAGGGTGATCGATGGAATTATGAAAATGCGGCTGATGTGATATAGTGAAGACAGCATGCAGGGCGGGGGGCGGAGTGGGAGAATATGTGAGGTGACAGTGCAGCGCACCAGATGCCCGTGGCCCTTCGGTGACTCCAATGTGCTGCGGAGACGAAAATGAAAGCACAGCCTCGCTCTTTTCATACCACAGTTCAGCCTACCTCCACATCATGCCCCTGAGCACCATATTCCACATACCTCCTATTCTATAACCTTGAATGCAAACATATGGCTATGATATTGGTTTCTTTTTAAATAATATTTCATACCTTATAACCTCTATTTTGTTTAGTCTTCCATGTTAATTTGTCTTGTTTTTTTTTTTTTTTTGCTGACCTTTGACCCACAGCTCATTATGTAGCTTTTCTTTAGGAACATCCTTTGCGGGCCTGCTGTGAATGAAAAAATAAAGATGCACATGTTAAGTATGTCCCGAGGGAGGGAGCGGTACCATGAAAAGGATGAGGTGTTTGGGGTGGGGGTGTGTGGTGACTGGTTGGGATACGGGCAAATGCATTAATGCTGAAGAAAGCCTGGCCTCAATTGTCCAGCAGAGCTGCTGCCTAGAGTAATGCTTCGGACAGCCTCAAGGTGGTGCTGTGACCCCACCCCCAGCAACCTGTTGCATACTCTGAGTCGTCAGACATTTGTTTTCCCAGTCATTAGCGTTAACCGGCACACTCCCTGTACTCATAAATTTACCAGGGTGTTTGGTATGGCAAACAAGCAAGACCAAGAAGTTAATTTTGGAATTTTCAGACAGATGGGACTACATTAAGGTAAAAAGGAAAGCCTACAAACCCAGTAAATTAAATCAAACATGGCACAGAGCATTGGGAACAGGAAAGGTACCTAAATAGATGATTATAGTTAAAAGTTATGGCGATCGCAACGTATCACTACTTTAAAATCCCTTGAAACATGATACTTTGTAAGTTATCTTTGAACAATGCCTGTCCAAATGTTCCAAATGTTAAGATGTTGTCTAGACTGGCATAAAGGGATACAAACTGCATTCGCCAGTTTCTGAGCAATTGGCACTGAGCAGTGAGACAGACGTAAAAGAGACACCTTTAGTTATCATTCATCACTGAGTCTGTGCTTTGAGTTTATGCATAATCACTGAGCCTGTGCTTTGACTTTATACATAATCACTCAGCCTGTGCTTTGACTTTATACATAATCACTGAGCCTGTGCTTTGAGTTTATGCATAATCACTCAGCCTGTGCTTTGACTTTATACATAATCACTCAGCCTGTGCTTTGACTTTATACATAATCACTGAGCCTGTGCTGTGAGTTTATACATAATCACTGAGCCTGTGCTTTGAGTTTATACATAATCACTGAGCCTGTGCTTTAAGTTTAAAATCTAATTTCTGTCTCCTTTGGAAAGTGACACTTTGAAAAGGTATGTTTTTTCATTATGCAAGTACATTATGAAATGCATGCATTAAAAGTAACCCTGTGCTTAAATTACACTTCATTATAATAGGATCTAAATCACGTTTTTACCATTTTCATAACTACATTTGATTTAGGAATAATCACAACTCATTGTGCGATGTAAGGACGCTGTCTGTATACACTCAGATTGCCACAGGTTTGAAGAGAGACCCTTTACTTTACCTGCACTTCACCTCACAACCGACACAAGACGGAATCTGGTTTCAAAAATATGGCAATGCCTTTCAAAAATTGTGTGTCTGAAAATTTGTATTCATTTTCCTGTTGTGACCTCGATTGAAATTAAATACACAATGTAATCTATAAGGCTGAATATATACTGATAGAACGTGCATGCAAGCACATGTTGAACAGGGGAGTGACCATTTTCATCTGCTTCTATGCCGTTTGTTCTTTGCAGGATCGTGGGGGTCTGAGCCTATTCCGGCAACAGCAGGCACCAGGCAGGGAATAGCCCAGGACAAGGTTGTCAACCCATAGCAGGGCACACACTATTCACGCCTATGGACAATTTGGCAACTCCAGTTCGCCTACGTGTTTCTGGGCCGCGGACTCCCACAATGACATGGGAAGCACGTGCATACTCGGTATATTTTGTATTCACTCACTCCATCTGCACAAATGCTGTTCTGTGTTCTAATGCAGACTCTTGGTAATTGACAATCATTCAGCATTTTATTACTGTTACATGGGAGCCACTGACGTCCTGGGGTAAGAGTGAATAAGTTATTGAGTGCCCTGATCCAGGTACTCTCCTCCTTCCTGACATTATATAAGAATGAGACTGAATATACATACCCAGACCCCAATGCCTTACTCCTAACCCAGTTTGTATTATTTTCTTGTATGTGAGTTATCCTCTTTCCTGATGCCAGAGTATCTTTTACTTTTCATTCCCACCACCAGATGTCCTTTTCCTGGAGAAAGTCTATTTTATTTCCTTTCATATCACGTGGTTCTGTCATAGGAAACTCAATTATTAGTTGAGAGCTGACTCTCACTTTATGCTGACAAAAGCTGGCCCTAGATTGGTAGAGTCGTATCATGTGCCACTGAAGCCTCACCGAGCAGGATTTTTGCAGAGTAGTCACACAAAGATGACGGAACAGTACAGTCACAGGAATTGATAAAAATAAAAGTAATGAGTGACATAAAATGTTTTAAGTCCCAAATGCAAATATGACATTTCCTACCATCTCTCTATATCTATATCTTTATAAAATACTGAAGAGTACATTATAATTCACAATATGTGAACATTTATTCAGAATTTTCCCACTAGTAAAATCATAAGCTAAAGCAGGAAGAGCTACAAGGCCTCTTTAACACTGAAAAGTGTTATCATTGATAACAAATCTTGGTTTAATATGCAAGCTGATGAGTGAGTTGATGTTTTGGCACCAAGATACATTAGAACATATTTTTAAATAAAGAGGCCCGTGGGCCTAGTTACTCTTTGGCATTTACACCAGATCTTTACGTCGGAAGGAGCTCTGAGCAGTTGCCTCATTATCACCATCAACACTGAGTCATTCAGTCTGTCAGATGACCTTTCCACAATCCCTTGTGTTAAACTTACAACTTTACAGAAACACACACACACGCACACACACACACAAACCCACGCACATGTGTGCAAGCATACACTGGTTCACTTTCACCCACTGTTCTAAACATAGAACCAGCATGTTCACCTGCTGGGGCAGTGGTGGCCTAATAGGAAATGCACTTGTAGTTGAAAGATTATAGGTTTGAATTCCTGACCAGCAAAGTACCACTGAGGTACCCTCAGCAAGATACTGCTCACTTGGTGCTAAATTAACTGGCCCTTGCTATGTTGTGACGTCACATATGGGTTAAATGCAGCAGACACATTTTGTTGTGGTGTGTCAACAATGACAACTAATCATTTTAACACAGAAAAGAGGAAGATGTTAACTGAAAAACAAATTTCAAGCCCCACAACCCTCATAATGTCATTTTCCACATGCTGTATGGAAAAAACATTACTTCTGCAGATCAGACACAAATTTTCAATTCATTTATCACTTTTAACAACCCATTCAGAAGGCCATGCATGCAGCAGTGTTTGATCTGCAGAACATGCAGTAACAATGCAGCTGCCAAACACTAAATCGCCAAGGTACGGAAAAGATGTTTCTGCAAGCCTAATGTATCTCAGCAGCTTTATAGCAAGGATATGTGGGCAGAAGATAAGGTCACTCCTGTCAAAGTAAGCTGAGATCTATCAACTGCTTCTTCATCTCTGCTGCAAAGTCTCATGGTCCAGCTTCATCTCTGTTCCACCTGTGAGCTTTGATCCCCCCCCATTCCAGTAGGGACCACCCTCCCCAACCCAAGTAGACCTGACCTCCATTACTTCTGACGCGCAGAAGCACCAATTCTGTAAAGGTCATGACCTCAAGCAGCAGGCCTTGTCCTGTCGCCCACTGCTCTCCTGCTACCCCCACACTGGCTGCCCCCTAATTTTGCTCACCCTTCACTTCCCTCCTTGCCCCACATTGAACATGATGACCCCCCC
>JAODUD010000015.1:14510033-14527563 GCA_026784285.1 Stomatorhinus walkeri | reverse complement strand
CCCCCCCCCCCCCCCCCCCCCCCCCCCCCCCCCCCCCCCCCCCCCCCCCCCCACAGGAGTACGTGGTCAAACACATCATGTTTTTTTGGATGTTCTGCTGTGGCTGGCATGATTTATTGGAATGACATCAGTGGAGAGTGGAAGAGACGGATAAAAGGCATGGGTTAATTGGAGAGACGAGCAGGAGCGCATAAACCCTATCCCAAGCCCTGATATGTAAAGCTTAGCATAATACACAAAAGGCTGTCCTTGGCTTTAGCAAAGGACTGAAATTGAAAACAGAAATTGAAGTCAATAGGTCTAATAACACAAGTTTTCCATAGAAAATTGGAATTCTAAAGACTTTCAAATTTATTCATTATACTGTTGCGGGTTTTAGTAAAAGAGTATGCAGTAAATCATGTATATAAGTGTTCCACTTTTATATCTCTATTCCCTTTTTTCATTATTTTGGTTTCAGGGAGATGCTGTGATTTTAAAAGTCTTGATATAAAAGGTGTATTGTGTCAAGTGTCACATTGATGTCCTAGAGACCAGAATGTTTGGTAAAAAGCTGTTGTCCAAGTCTAAATATCACATGGCTGTTGCATTGCCTGCTTCTGCAGCCCGGCATAGATGTACAGGCAGAAAATTCAAGGTTGCTAAAACCAATTACCAGAAGCAGGCAGTGATCCTTTCACATCCCCACATGGGCTGATGTTTTGAACCTCCCCACAACAAAAGCAGTTTCAGCAGACACATTGATACTTTGGTGTGATGACACCCCAAGGTCCACCTGGAATTCATGTTAAAAATGACTGACATTAAAATATTCTGTTTGATAGCTTGTTTCGAGTTAAAATATTCATATTAAATATTCAATACAATGTATTCAGGAAAGGAACATTGCATTGATCCCAGGAATCACAGGGCAGAAAACCATCCTATACTGGATAGCATGGGAGATTCATAAACACTAGTTCGTCTAGCCACATGCTTTTGTACTGAGAAAGAGGAAGATCATGCAAACACACGTGGAGTATTAGGGGCAGGAATTCTCAACCCTGTTTGAGGCATCACCGCTTTCCATTGAGCCATTCTTTAGTTTTCATACAGAATCTCCAAATAATTAATTCTCATAAACATTGTGACTTCTAACTCAGTGGTTGCTTATTTTTTGTACACAGGAATGATCCATAAATACTAGGTGATTTTTTTCAGGGCGCCTTCTGACCTCAGAGATGATTGTGGGGTCTTTAGGCCGAGGTTTATACATTTTCTGGTTTATACATTTTCTCTGAAAGATAAACACATGTGGAGTTCAGATCACTTATGCAACCAAGGGTGAAACATGGAACCAGAAGTTGTCTAGAAGGAAGTTGTTGTTTGAAATCATTTTGAGTCACTTGTCATTAATATTTTGTTGTTTTTTTGTGTGTTCTTTAGTTTTTTTCACAAATGACAATTTTCAATTGGCATGAAGGAACCAGGTCATACCCAACCGTACCCGACCTGTTCCGTGAAGAGAGATTAGTTATGGCACGGTTCCATCTCGCTTTGGTTTTCCACTGCAGAAGGGTCTGCTTGGTAAAGGCGTTGCTGAGTTTGGAGAGCAAAAACCAAAGAGTCACTTATTTACTGGTGTATGTCATGATTTTTTTGCTATTTTCTGCTAGCACATCTGTGAAAATCACTCTCCTATGTTGACATTGAACGGCAGTGTACATTATCTTGTGAAATTATGCATTATGAATCCCTTCTGTTCAACCGTTCTATAGTACTTTTAAAGTAGGAGATTGGAAATTCTCAAGTTCCGAGTTATCGTACATCATGAGGTGTGATACTACTAATAATGAATAATGTATAGAATATGTCGCTTTTCCCTTCACATAATTTGTGCATTTCGACGCAGATCATTGGTTCTTTCTTGTACCCTGTAATTTGACCAATCAGATGGTGGTGATGCATCCAGCTTGGTTTAGGCACATTTTTGGCTTTGCTTGCATGGATATGGGTCAGGTGCAGCTTGTATACTTTACAATGGAAATGGTTATGTAACAATTCCTCCTGTGATAAGTAGTAGAGGTACTTAAGGAATGAAATGTACATTTTTTTCTATTTATTTTATACAGGGTAGTTAACTAATTTCAGTAGGGATCAGGGTTTTGTTTACTGTTTTGACACTAGCAAATGCATACATATGTGAATGATGAAATATAAAGGAAGTGATGTAAAAATGCTGTCCACGGGTATGTTATGGTGGGGGGTGAGGGCTGGCGTATCAGGAACATCAGGAGGAGGCTTTGTACTAGAAGCCCCCCAATAGCATACAGGAGTATAGGCCAGTGGCTTAAGGTGCCCTGAGAGGGAGCCGCATGTCCCTGTGAAGGGGACAGACAGAATTGTTCATGTTGTCCAACTTTGCTACATCCTCTACTCTTAAAGAGGGTTCCTGTGATGGAGTCGGCTTTCCTGGTGAGTTTGTTCAGGCGTTTGACACCGTCTGAACTGTTCTTGCTTCCCCAGCAGATCACAGTGTAATGAAACACACACAGGCTGCTACGGACTGGTGAAACATCCCTGAAAACCGTGAGCTTCTTCAGAAAGTATGGTCTGCTCAGACCTTTCTCGCACATCTCCGCCCAGTCTGCAGTTCAGGTGGACCCCTCAGTGCTTGTGTCATTGCACCACCTCCTCTTTCTTCCTCCAGGATGGTAACCAATCTCAGGGTCTGCCAGGAATGCTGGAAATCCACCACTACACCCAAATCTGAGTAGATCTGTGCAGGTTTTTGGCATATTTGCTCCAATACAATCTTCAGTGTATTCTTAGTTCCTCCAAAAAAGAACCAAAGAAAAGCCATGTATCTGAACATTTGATCTTCTCAGAGTCCAGCCTGGAAATGCTAACCAGCTAGTCCATTGACCTGTCATGACTGGGTTACACAAAACCAGGTTATGACCAGGTTACCTTGTCACTGCAGTGTTTCTCAGGCAAATTTAATTGTTTCCCTGTGATACAGGGATCACACGGTCATTTCACAATTTATGTCAGAAGTGCAAAAGAAAGCCCTAGTTTGACGCTGAAATGATATTAAATAATATTTTCCTCAGGTTTTAATGGGAATCTCAATCGCGAGGCCATTTTGTTTTCCTGTCACATGACCACAGGGGTAATTGATGAGTTTTGTGTGTGCATCTAACATGAATATAAAGCCCCAGACACTGATAATTTTACACACATTTTCTGAGACCTTAAAACAGAGCCTCATACTTTTTCCTATGGTTGTAAACCAGAATACGAGCGGAGGAGAAAATGGATCCTCCGTGGAACACCTGAAATATAGAAGCCATATCGGCTGAGCCAGAAGGCCTATTGTGCGGAGGGCTGTCCATCCTGGGAATTCCCCAACTATTAACCCCCGGAGCACGGCCAACCCACCTCCCCTCTGACCCTGCGCACCTCGCTCTGCGGCCGCGTGACTGTGCAGGCGTGTAGCGGATCCCGGCCTGTCTGCCCAACCCCCAAATTAGCAGCGCTAATTAGCGAAGGAACTCCCCACTGGGCAATTCAGGGTAGAGGTGGAGGTGGGGCACTGAGATCACCTAGGGAGGGGGAGACCGTGCCGAATGGCCAGGTGGGGCCCTGCGGGGCTGGTCGGTTAGCACACAGGACACAGTTATTATGGTCTGGGAAAGACAGGACAAGGTTTGCTGCTTTTATATGTCATGTTCAGCATTATTGAAGGTTCTTTCCATTTGCCCTTTCTAACACAAGATTTAAAATTCTGAACCTTGAATTTGATTGATGACTGTTAAGTAAATGTGCATTATAAAGTTTATGGATAGTAACTGAAAGCTGTTACTGATATTTAAAAATCAGACTGTAATAAACCTATTGAGTATTTATCTTCTATGCATACAGTGTACTCTGTATTTAGTATACTCTAGTATAATAAAACATGCTTACGTTTATGTCAAACATAAAGGGCAGTTTGAAGGGCAGCTTTTCAATACTCACTTAGTCCATGAGATATGTTTTTTGAGAAAATTCCTGAGAACTGAGTGAGTTTTGGTTCCCAGCACTGTAACATATGATGAGGGAACCTGGCTTTAGGTCACTGGTGGTCTCATTTCACAGATAACAAGAAAAATGGACAGAATGAGTTTTGGAAAGTTGCTCTTCATTTATGGAGAATAAAGTACCCAGTCTGGGGCTGGTCTTTGGCTGAAAACAATTTGCTAATGACACAGGTTCAAAGAGAATGGCCAAAATTGTTAATGGTAACAGGAAAGCCTGAAGTTAAAATTACAGTTCAGTATAACAGTCATGTGGAGCTTCTCTGAATGCAAACTAATCTATCCTTTAAGTGATTCTAGAGACAAAAGATTCCTGGTACTTTGTAGGTGTGTCAAATTGAAGACATAAGTCATCAAGTTTTTATTGTAGCCTGATCTCCTACATAAAACAGCACTGAAGAGAATAACGGTTTTTAGCTACAGCTATGACAGACAAATAAAAGGCTAGTAATCTAGAGACCAATTAGCGGAATGTTTCCAACTCAGAACCCAGGCTTATACATGCCTTGCCAGACTAATTATTTCAGGAAATACTTTTGTACAAAATAGCATTAAAAATAGGCTACACATAATTGACTGAAATAGAAATCTGAATATACAGACTTCCCGAAACTTTACTTTTCCCCAGAAATACAGTAATAAACCATGGCCAACCTTCTGCATTATATAATCTAAAGTATAATTCAATATTATTCAAGCTTCTAATCTGACCTATTGAGATATGGTCAATGTGCAGGACACACGCTGTGTTACCAACCCTGATAAATAGCTGTGGGCAGCAGTGAGTAAAGAATTAAAGGGTGAGTGAATTAATAGTTAATCTGAAGAGGGCAGAGGAGTCACAGAACTGGACAGGTTTGCAGGTTTGTGTCTAATGGCTGGTCTTGCCCTTGACTTTTATTACAAATAATTGTTCTGTTTAAAAAATCATATGGTTTGAAAATCAGACAAAAGTTACAAGAGAGGACGATGACAGTGGCACTGTGGGAAAACACCCTCTAAACAACAAACGGTATTGTGTGCAGGAAGGGATCCAGGCAAAAAACAGACAAACACCAAGTACATACATATATTTATATGCATATGAATAAAATATATATACATATTTTACAATATCCTGGCTTCTATGGCCAGAGCCTGAGAAGAGCTCATATAACCAGGACACAAATAAACTCTTTAAATCAGCGTTTCCCAGTCCGGTCTGCAGGGACTCACAGTTGGTCTACGTTTTTGCTCCCTCTATGTTCCCTGCCAGATAGTCCCATATTTTGCTCCCTGGAGCTGGGAGGGAGCAAAAACCTATTCTGTCTGTGGGTCCCCAAAGACCGGAAACACTGCTTTAAATAAGTGCAAATAGTTAATGACAACTGTAAAGCATACAAAGATTTTTTTTTTCCTTTTTCATGTTTGTTTTGATTTAGATCACATGATACTGACATGGAGAGACTGTGCAAAGACCAGTTATTTACACAGAGTTGGTACCCTGTGAATAGCTGGGGTCAGTTTAGTCAACAAATGCACAGACATTTGCCTGTGAGACAAGGATTGAGTTAAAAAAAAACACTGATCATCAAACTCAGACCATACCAAACACTCACAATACAGTAGCACCCTGAAAAAACAAAAAAGAGCAAGATCAGGATTGAGAAATATTTGAGAGGACCCTCTTCATACTGGGGCACAATTACAGACTTTCAAACAAATTGCAATGGTGGAGCTTTTGTGCAAATTGCCAAGACACCGTGGAATGAGTGAAAAGTCTGAGATGTGCTATTTATGTGGGATGGAACTGATGGATGACTTCAGTAAGACATCAACAACTTTTACCATTGCAAAAATATCGGGGGGGGGGCTTCTTATCATATTAATGTGCCTCTAGCCACATCACTGAATCGCTTCTTTAATGTCACCCACCCAATTAAAACAAAAAGAATCTCCATGTATGACTGTTACCAATAAACTAGGGTGTTGCATGTGGACTAGATGGGGAGAATGAAGGGATGGACCAGGAAAAACAGGCAAGGTCATGCTTAAAGAGGTGCTTTAAAGCCTTTTACGGGGCCCCGTTCTCTTACGGCACACAAATCGAGGTTAAATGACATAAAATGTGACAGCTGGGTGATAAAACCTGTGCTTAGCCCTGTTTTAAATAAGACATAGCAATACAACCTATTCTGACTTTTAAATCAGTCGCAGGACAACCCACTGTATTGATTCTATAGAATCAGGAACCCTAATATCCACAGGATGAGAGAATTTTTTAAAGTGGTGAGGCGGCTCAAAATATCTCAGCCCAGCATTATAGATGTGACCTGCTCTCACGGGCCCTGGGGTGGCTAAGAGAGGCAGCCGTCTTGCTGCCATGCAACTTGTAAGCTGTGGCTGCATTTGAAACAATCAGGGGCTCAACCCTGAACATACAGCACATTTTACAGTTTATTGATTTAGCAGATGATTTTATCTGACACAACATACATTTGTTGTTTAGTTTTTTGAGAAAGCAGAGTCAGACAGTCGCTGGAGTGAGCAGTACTCACAGGCCCGACGGCGAAATCACTCTGCCGAACTTGAGACTTGAAAAGGTGACCTCCCAATCACAACCACAGCATCCTAACACAAGAGGGGACTGCTGAGGTTCATGCAAGGATTTTGGACTCAAAGGTGATGATTACATCCTGTCTTTATTTTGAAACAAACAAATTTTTATATTTTCTTTGTGCCTCAGGACCCGAATTGTTAGTGCTCAGGAGGAAGACAAAGAATGCAGTTAAGCAATTAAGAGAAAGCGCACGACACGGTCAAGGACTGGGTGATGATGCAGTTGATCACAGTGCAGAGTGGGTTTTCAATGAACACAAATTCCACTGGCCTTACGACACATACAGACGTTACTTCAGAACATTCTGTGCATTTTGTCCTTCTACACTCCCCGCATGCCCATATTGTACTGGATTCACACTGGGGGGAGAATGTGGGGAAGGGGGTAGGGGAGCCACAGCCACATCACAGCCTTGACACATCACCCCCCCACCTCAGCTATACAACTGCCATAATCAGTTTGGGGTACCATGCCACCTTAGGCAGGCATGGACGGCTCTTTCAGGAAACTGTCTTCTTCCCATCCATGCTGCTGCCCTTCCGCTCTATCCGCGTGTAGGGTTCGAAGGCAGAAGACCCACAACTGTACACCCCTGGCAGTTCATGGCCGCCACCCAACACGGGCACCGAGAAGCAGAGTTGGGACGCTGCCAGATGGGGTGACAACGGGGCCGCAAGCGAAGACGGGGCACTCAGTGAAGGTAGGGACAGCCCGAAGGCCCCCCCAGTGGTCGTGCTCGGAGAGGAGCCGCTGGGACCCCCTAGGAGGGGGCCATTGGCTTTGTTATGGGGCAGGAGCGGGTTTGGGGGTGCGGGGACTGACAGGAGGCGACCCTGTTCCAGCAGGCGCAGGATGTTGCAGGTGGCGACGGACTCGGAGCTCGGCAAGGAATGCTTGTCCACGTCCTTGGTCTGGTCCTTCTTCTGCTTGGTGCGCCGGTTCTGGAACCACACCTTTACCTGCAGAAGATGTCAACATGTGAGATGAAAAGCATGACATCCTAGAGGGAAGAATAGCAGTCACACCTGGACTGCAGCGTCACTTCATACAAAGCTACCTGAGAGTGTCCAACATGTAAAATCAGCCAATCTGACTGAGGCTGTATCAAAGGTGTAGGTCTGGTTTCAACACCGGTAGAGACCAAATCAGCATCGATCTTCCACCCCATTCAACAGACTTGGTACTCCCACAGTAATGATAAGGACATGTCCGTACGGTCCATACCAAATCCACAGCTTTGGGCCGCATCATTCTGAAACATTGGTCAGTTAGATATGCATTTCCTTGTACTTTCTTCTCTGTGCACTATTACACTTTTGCCTAATTTCCCTGGGGGCCAAAGAGATGGCAACCAAAGCCATGACTCCCCAGCTACCCTAACCCTAATCCTAACCCTAAACCTAACCCTAATCCTAACCCTAAACCTAACCCTCAAGAACAAACAGCACCAACAAAGTCCATCAATAATGGATTACCACCCTGGACAGGGATGATTCTATGATTTCTGTTTTTTACGTGGCGGACATAAGAGGGGCCATAATTCGAAGGTCCAGATTTGAAGAGGTTGGATCTAGATAAATAAAACTTTAATCAGCATGCAGGAAAACAATGGAGAAAAATCCCCCTTAAACATTTCCACTTTGAGAGTAAATAATCTTTAATAGGATCCAGGGTTCAGAGCTGGGGCATTGACTGTTGAGGTGAGGCCTGGATTTGCTGCTTTGCCTTAAGTACTGGACCTGGGTCTACGGAACCAGGGCACGGCCAAGCAGAGCACCTCCAAGCTCTCCACATGCAGACATGTGAACATGCTGCGCTGAAAATCCACCATTTAATTTTCTGGAAATTCTGATCCCAGGTTCAAAAATACTTGGCACCATTATAAGTCAAAATAAAGAGATAGGTGCTATACACTCAGGAGAGGGGAATCCTCTTGTCCCCTTTCAGGAATGTACATCATTTTCCGTTTTTTATCCTCAAGGTTCAAGGTGTGTGTAGCTCAAAAAAGGAACAATGAATTTCTGTGAAACTAAATGCATTTCTTTGGATCTCAAAGTAAAAGATATGTTAGATTTCAGTATGAGCATGAAACCTTTGCATCATTTAATTAGCAGTGGTGGGATGACCAAGAGAGCAATGAATATCACAAAGGTGGCCAAACATCTAATGACATGAATGTTTCAGCTTATGCTGTTAGCGTCGTACTTACGGTACTTGGGCAAACTAGTTTGGTTGCGCCTGGTGGAAGAATACGCAGTAATGCGCCGTATGAGTGAGGGAGTTGGCGTCCCCCAATATGCTTACTTATGCCATTTCAGACTGTTAAAACTGCAAATGTTCTATTTTTGAAGAAGAAAGAGATCAGAAAAAGGGTGTGTTACTATTTCAGGTTATGTCACTGCCGTAGGAACGGAACTGTGTCGTGACCCAAGGATCCCCTGTAGTTTGCCTTCCCTTCAGACAAATGCTCCGCAACTGGTGTGCCGCGAGGCGATGCTAAGTGTGCCGTGACGCAATACCTCCAAGGTACCGGTACTCCCCTTATTATTCAGTACCAGGTGCCAGTACTCCCCTTGATATTCAGTACCAGGTGCCGGTACTCCCCTTGTTATTCAGTACCAGGTGCCGGTACTCCCCTTGTTATTCAGTACCAGATACCAGTACTCCCCTTGATATTCAGTACCAGGTGCCGGTACTCCCCTTGTTATTCAGTACCAGGTACCAGTACTCCCCTTGATATTCAGTACCAGGTACCGGTACTCCCCTTTTTATTCAGTACCAGGTGCCGGTACTTCCCTTGTTATTCAGTACCAGGTGCCGGTACTCCCCTTGTTATTCAGTACCAGGTACCGGTACTCTGAAGAGAAAAACATTGATGTGCTGGTACTGTGAGCACTGGTACTGCTTCACCTAAATGGGAAGGTGGGATTGTTTTGAAAACAACCCAAGGAAAGAACTCTAATGAATACCAGGGGAACTGTAAGCAACACTATTTTACTCTTAAAGGTGCACCAAGCTTTTCCGCTAAGGAATGAATACACACCAACCTCCCCAGATAGGATACATCTTCCTTTTTTTACATACCAGCTGTGTTCTATCTGCCAACCATCGTCTTCCTCATCTTATTTGTGCTTCAGCTGATCACCTCCTTGCCCCCATGCCCTAATCCTCACCTTGGCCCCCATACTATTGAGACACATGTCCAGGCAGGTTCAGCCAAAAGTCAGAGCCGTCTTAGTCGCCAGTGGATGTGGATTCATAATCCGCCTTAGGGCAGAGCACTGTGACTATTATTAGTCTCCGGGGTACGTCCTGTGATGCTGAGGTTTAGACGGGGCAATTAGGCTTATAGCATGCGCTCCAAAAGGATTTTTTCTTACATTAGTAAGTTGGCTGCGGGGCAGCAACTCCTATGGTGGCACCCGGCGCCCACGTGCTCGGGAACACATGCAGTGACAAAATTCTGGATCAGCTTCCTGTTGTTTTCTATTTCCTTACAGGAGTAATATTAAAAGGATCACAGGAGGCTGAAAGCATACTGACAGGTGTTACTAATGCAATACATTTACAAATTGCAATACCTGTTTTCAAGTAAAAACCTAACCCAGTGCTGGAAGAGAGAGACGGTCATATTTTTAGAATCAATGCAGCTCTTTCGTATGACCAGAGAAATGGCCCCAGACAAATGACCAACATTAGAACATACTTATGCTAACAATGCATTTCACCGAGATAAATTAGTGTAATGTATTTTTTTTATCTATTCTAATCATATGATCCACCCATTGCAGCCCCAATATAAATGTTCACCCTGTGGAGCTCCCAACGAACAGAGAGAGTAAAAAGAAAGAGTTCCATGGGGAAATAATGCTATCTATCACTGTATATTGACCTTGGGATGTTTCTATATCGACAAGTGCTGTGAGACCATATAGGTCAATAAAGCCTTTCAATTCACTCTTCCATAGATTCAGTATATATAATTATATTATAAGTATGATTAAAAGACTCGAAGTGATCCCAGTGATCATCCCCAAATCATCAGGTAGTGAATAACAAGAAACTGAAATAACTAATGACAACCAACATAGCCTGTGATCTAACTCCAGAGGACAGAGTGAAACAACAGTCACAGTGAGCCTGTGTTCATAGTGGGGTACCGCAGGGTTAAATTTTAGGACCACTGTTATTCCTAATTTACATTAACTATATTGACACCATTGTATACAGTAACTGGTTAAATTTGCAGATGACACCAAGGTGGATTGTGTAGCAGATACTGAACTAGCGGCACAGAAGTTACAGCAGGATCTTGATTTAATTAGCGACAGATTAGCTAATTTAATGTAGACAAATGTAAGGTACTCCATGTAGGGAGCAGAAATATAAAGTACAGATATTTTATGGGTTCCACTGAAATAAAGGTATCTGATTATGAGAAAGATCTCGGTGTGTATGTTGATGCTTCCATGTCCCACTCATGCCAGTGTAGGGAAGCAATAAAAAAGGCCAATAGGATGTTGGGTTATAACTCTAGGTGTGTGGAGTTTAAGTCAAGGGAGGTGATGCTATAATTATATATTTCCTTGGTAAGACCCCACCTAGAACGTTGTGTACAAGTTTGGTCAGCATACCTTAAAAATTCATATGTAGGAAGAAATCTGTCACTGAATGACACAGCTATTGTTAACTCCCTGAATGACACGCCTATTGTTAACTCCCAAACTACCTGCTGGCCAAAATTAAAAGGTAAGTAAAAGGGATTTCGAATTTTACAACGGTAATACATCTTTCATAGTAAAATCAATTTCCTGCCTCACTATGTTCAGATGTGCAGTGAGGCCAGGATGGATGAGCAGGGATAGGGTTAATGTTGCAGCCCGTTTCACCAAGGGCTCGCCCTTTCTCATATGACTCAAGTTAGATGGTGGGTTTAGATATTTCTGCCATTTCAAGGTTCAAATCCCAATACCAAGTTATTCAGAACAGCGTTTAAATGATCAGCCTTGATTCATTTAGTGCACTAAATTTTGTATATTCATTATGGACACTTTTTTACCTCCAGTGTTTAGAGCAATACATGTTATAATGTGTGTAGGCAGAATCCATTTCTCATGATTTACAAAAGAGGCAGGGATATAATACTGAAAATGGCTTAAACAAACTAATAAAAATGAAATTTTCTTCAGGCAAAGTTCACAACCCTGTTCAGTATAAGCAGTTGCTCAAGTAACATAGTAATTACATATAAAATATGAAATTGCCGGTGTACCAGTAGTACAATTGTCAGGAGTCCAACGACAGGAGCGCTACCACTAATGCTACCCACCCCCCCCGGTTTCCAGCTGATCCCCTGGGGCTGCAGGCATTCACTTCTGTCCTTCCAAGAAGAACCCGACCCCAAGGCACTGGCCTTGTATACACTACCAATCAAAAGTTTTTCCATCCAACCATTATCGTAACCACTGAATCCCAACTGGGGTCGCGAGGGGGCCCAGAGCCCATCCCAGGAACAACAGTCGCAGGTGGGAATCAACCCTGGGCGGGCGCCAACACACCGCAGGACGCACACACTCACACAGCCACAGGGACACTCACACAATTACAGGGCCAATTTAGACACGCCAGTCAGCCTACCCTGTACACCTTTGGACTGTGGGAGGATTTTTTTATTCTTGTTAAGTGTATGAAAGTTGATTGAACAACTATAAATGAAAATATAAGTCAAATAAAACATGTTTCCTTTATAACATGGAAAGACAATGTAACAGTGCATGTCTGACATCATGTTAACTGGTTGTGTGGTGACAGTTTGGCATAGTTCAATTTTAGGCTGTCCATGAGCTTTAAATGCACTAGTTAACTATTTCATCCCATGAAAAAGAGCAGTATTTAATGTCCCTTGAATTAATGTCTTGAATTTTCCCTGCTGTTATGATTGCGAAAGGAGGTTACTGTAATGAATCAAAGATATAACATTTTCTTGCTAATAAGGGTACTCAAATGGTGAACATACCGTAAAATCATTTGTTAGCAAAGAATATTGAGTGTATTTTTAGTAAATGTTAAGTGAGTGACATGCAAATGTAGAAAATCCTTTGTGTGCATGAACTTTTGACTCCCACCCTGCTCCTCCTGCCAGCCTTGCTCCCCTCTTGGCCTCTCCTCCTGGGTGGGGCCCTAAGGCTTCATTACTTAATTACTCCCAGCTGTTGCGCGTTGGGTCCAGTGTTCTCCGTGCATATAAGTGCTCCCCAGTCCTGTACTCGCTTGTCCGGTTATTCTAGCTGTCTGTGCCTTGTGCAGTCCTCCTAAATAAACTCCCCCATGTGGGCTTTCACCTACAAAAACGCTGCATTGTGGGTCTTCCTTTCCCTGCATACATGACATGCTGCAAGTTTATATGATTGTATATATGATTATATACTCTGCCTGGCCAAAAAAATCATCATTTCAATTTAATCAGAAAAGTACTTAAGAACCAATGATTGGATCATTATTACAGCTCAGCAATGTTATGCAGCAATAAAGTGAAGTCAGCTGAATACCTGAATCTCCTGAATGTCCAGGTTATCCCATCAATGGGTTTTTTCTTTCCTAACAGCATGGGCACGTTCCAGGACAATAATGCCAAGATTCATCAGGCTCGAATTGTCAAACCCTGATTCAGGAAACATGAGGAATCATTTTCACACATGATTTGGCCACCACAGAGTCTTGACCTTAACCCCATTGAAAAACTTTGAGATATGCTGAAGGAGGCTTTACTGAGTCACAAAGGCAATACCTGCAAGGGCTAGTCCACCACACCAGATTAATCAGTCCACCATTGCAGATGTTAAAGTGAAGATCCAGAAAATGCTACAATTTGGGATGATCAAATAATCACAGCGTCTCTAGTCCAGTCTGACAACAATGGTCACAAATCCAGATGGCTCGGCGCGGTTCAGAAATGATTTCTTGAGGTTGCATAAAGTGGTCAAAATTAACAGCCATCCACACCCTATGGTTGATGAGCAAATGGAGCCATCAGCATTTTATATGTCTCAAAAAGATACTGCCAAGTGGCCCTCATGACAGCAAGAGAAAGCCCCCTGGGGTCACTAGCTGTGAAAGGTTCTCCCATTTGGGCTAAACAGGGCTCCTGCCACCTTGTTTCCGATCTTGTTTGCTGCAGGTTAAGCTTCACTTTATTGTCATCAACAACTGTGTATAAGTACACAATGAGATGAAACAACGTTCCTCCGAGATCACAGTGCACATATAAAAGTAATGATACACAATAAGCGTACCACAGAATAACAATCCCTATCTGAAGTGCACCACTGCAATTGTAAGGACGTCCAACCTGGGCAGATGTCACCATGATCTGATGATGGCCTGCTACGTGGAACACCTCATTGGACATGGCCTATTCAAACCACAAAAGATGAAGATACAGGCTGTCATCACTGCCATGGTGCTTTGGGTGGGGGAATTTTATGGGACGGATGACAGGACAGCGTCCACTTTTTGCTACTTTGAAATCAGCCCCAGAAACCACCACTGCTAATTCCTTCTCCTGAAATGTGTGGAAGCAAAACAAGTCATGGATGGAGATCAATCAGCTGCCCTCATCCTATCGCTCTTGTTGCTCTCCCAAATAGGTCAGAAAGGTTAGTGGGGGGAGGAAAAGCAAGGAGGATTTGTCCTCCCACTGAATAGAAAGTGTGTAAACTGTCTGCCAGATTCAGACTGACAAAATCTAACCAAGTAGCCCTAGCTACTGGGAACTGTGGACAACTGACCCAACTCCCCAGTCAGCAGATTGCCTGAGGCTACAGGTGCTCCGCTATTCATATCATCTGTATTGGATATATGTCTGTATAGTTTAAATAGTACACAAATAAAAGTTTTTTTTCTCACTAATACTGGATTCTGCCATCTGCTGTTACATTACGGTATAATACTGCATTATAACAGAAGCAAACTGCTGAAGTTTCAGTTTATTTTCCACAGCAGCCCCCCCCCCCCCAAACTATTATGGGTTTGTACAAAGCACACTTCTGAGCTATCTATACCATTATTCATTACGTCCTGTAATTTCTATCATAACATCATTTAGCATATCCTGTTACTATCTGCCTGACATTCATTCAGTAAACATTTTAAGTTTGTGAACGTGTGACCCCACAAATGACGCACTAGCAATACTCCCATAATTCCACACTGAAATACTATATATTCATACCCCCTGGATGTGTTAATCTCTTTGCTAACTAGCTTTTCTGTTTTTTGTTTTTGTATCTAGTACACCTGCAGAAAGTAGTTTCTGCCACAATAGCAGATGGCGTGCCAACAACGGCATTCATAGGTATCCAGAAAGTATATACTAGGGTGACCAGATAATCCATGTCAGGGAGGACACTTTGAGCTACTTCGGGTTTTACAAACTACTTTCAAACATTAAGGCTCCTCTGTTTGGCTAAATAGTTCAGGTCTTCTTGTGCTTTGACTGGTTCGATTCCTTGAATGAAAGACTCATCCAGCTGTTTCACATTAACATTAGCGACACGTGCATGATTATAGGAGACTGACCAATCAGCACACAGCAAGACCTCAGTGCTCACGTGAAATCCAGGTCCGTTTAATTGAAATGGAGATTTACAATTCCTGTCCTAGCTCAGAGTGTCTTCGCTGTCATGGATTATCTGGTCACCCTAGTATATACAGGGGTGTAGTAGGAACTGGGGGTGGGAGGTGGAATAGGGGGAATGTGTACCCCTAAATATTTAATTTGGTTTCATCCCACCCCACCGACAACAAACAGGCCTTTACATTTACATGAAAATATCCTCCCCTATACCAAACTGATTCCTATGCCCTTGGGTACCTAGTTTATACTAGCTAACAACTGAAAGATGCACAGTATAACAAAAACTAACTCATTTGAGCATACGACGATTAGATCATTAAAAACTGGACCTATTTTGAAGCCCTTTAACCAAGACTCTGTAGAGTAGGAATCTACAAACATACACCACAACAAAATGAGATAAGCTTCAGTATGTTGATATACTGCCCCCCCTGTCCTTTCAGAGGCAGTGTGTGGCGGCCATAAACGATGAGGTATCTGTTCTAATCATGGCCAAGATGGATCCACGAAGCACGGCCCCCACGTCCATCTGTCCAGTTGTCTCCCAGTGAAATCCAGGAAACACAATAGTCTTCACTATCTGGCTCTCGCCAGAATCTGCCTGACTGCATTACATAATGTCTTGAATTGTGTGCACCATGAGATAGGCTTTCTAGCTGAAAACAATGCAGTATGCAGCCATGCTATGCAGACCAGACACAATTGCATCATGCAGAACGGGACCTATGGTAAGGCCATTCTTAGGTAGTAAAACATCAAAACCTAATAAACAAGTGCAATAAATGTGATTAAACGTCATTATACAACAGTTAGTTCCGACCAATAAATCCGATTGGACAAGAGGAGTTCTATGAATGCAGTTACTGGAGTATAACCATACTCGGACATTTCTCGCTTGGTTCCTTTTGAGAACCGGCCTGCATTTCCACCCATTTCAAACATGAATGTAGGTGGAAGTGAGAGTAAAGTAAAGGTTCATGTGTATTCGATTTTGTTGCATTTATTTTGCTCTGTTTTGGAGTTTAAGTTCTTATAAGCTGCCGAATATACCCAGAAGCCTCTCTTTCTCTCCTTATCTGGAGATAGACACTTTACTTGAAGCAGTCTAAATAAGGGTGACATGTAACCGTCATAAGAATGACACATGTCGTGCACATTAATGACACATTATTGATGTTTATGACTTTTGTCATAACTCAATGCAGATAAAAGAAACAGTTGTGGTGTTTCGCCTCTGCACTGTGGTATATATCTGTGCCCCCATCTTCTAAGTACTAACCCTAGTCAAGTCTGGATGGGGGCTTGGAGTGTGTGGCAGCACAGGGCACATGGGAGGGTTTAATATTTCCTGCACATCAATTAATCCAGGACAGTTCATTCATAGATGTACAGAAAAGTCCATTAGAAATTTTTTTTTAGTAACACTTTAAAAGGGAAAACAGACCATAACGTGGTGCAAGTCCAGCTCTATCCTCTATATTACTATTACCCTCTTGTGTAATATTAGCAACATGTACCTACCTATACCTTCAATATCCCGATAATGAAAAAGATTATGTAATAATGAACAAGATGATGAATGAACAGGTAAAGAATAAAGAACAAATGAGTTTTGCGAATGTTATCGAAATGCGTGAAAGCACTCAAAAACAAGAGCAAAATAAATGTAGCTATTAGTTGAAAACATAAATGGGCTCAAATCGTGACGTGGCTCCCAAACAGAGAGGAACAATGCGGAGCGGCAATAGGGAAATGAAGCAGCACTTCTCAACAGAAGTGTGAAAACACCTTATCTAGGAAGTGGCTAAAAATAAAGTCCAATATGCATTGGAGGGTTGAGCTGCATCTCCCACACAACAACGACTGAGAACTTATGAAGGCACCAGAATCGCGTCTTACACCTGCCCAAAGGGCGCTCGACGTCCGTGCACGTTCTTATGAAGGCACCAGAATCGCGTCTTACACCTGCCCAAAGGGCGCTCTACGTCCGTGCACGTTTTTATGAAGGCACCAGAATCGCATCTTACACCTACCCAAAGGGCGCTCTACGTCCGTGCACGTTTTTATGAAGGCACCAGAATCGCATCTTACACCTACCCAAAGGGCGCTCTACGTCCGTGCACGTTTTTATGAAGGCACCAGAATCGCATCTTACACCTACCCAAAGGGCGCTCTACGTCCGTGCACGTTTTTATGAAGGCACCAGAATCGCATCTTACACCTACCCAAAGGGCGCTC
>JAODUD010000015.1:14485819-14509933 GCA_026784285.1 Stomatorhinus walkeri | reverse complement strand
CCAAAGGGCGCTCTACGTCCGTGCACGTTTTTATGAAGGCACCAGAATCGCATCTTACACCTACCCAAAGGGCGCTCCACGTCCGTGCACGTTCTTATGAAGGCACCAGAATCGCGTCTTACACCTACCCAAAGGGCGCTCCACGTCCGTGCACGTTCTTTGGTGTGCAGTGTCATACCTCTCCTCAGCGACAGTCTGGAGATTCACACTGGAGTCAGTAGGTTTTTGTGAAGAGGATACCTGCTCTCTCCCAGTCACCGCACACTAGCGAATCTTTTGAAACAGTCCAGAAAACGACCAGATACACTGATAAGTACCACCTGTACTGCCAGTCTAACTGGTCACAACATCTATAAAAAGTCATTGATGGTTGTGTATCACCTGAGCTGTTTCCCGCAGTCACAGGTGGGATTCAAGAGGCATCGTCATTGCTGGATGTGGATGTGACTGAATACAAAGCAAGTTAGACTGGTTAGCTCATTATGTAATAGGGTTGTGCAAAACTCAGATTTGTGTCCCAGTCCATTTGTGAATTGGAATTTGAATTGAACTGGCCACACACCACTGGACATTGTATACAGATGATGAAGCTATATAGAGACCTCTTTGTGCTAATGTATAGCCTACACTATATTTTTTCATTGACCAATTGACAAGTTAAAAAAATAAAATAAAATAATAATAATAATAATAAAACTGTTTCATTGCCTATAAAACTGTTTCATTGCCTTTTTTATCATTTATATGAAAGAATAGTAAGCAAAGTTCAATTAAAGAACGACAGAAAATGCGTCCAGTGAGCCGGATCGCTGGGTGCCTTGGCACACTGCGCTTAGCCCTGTCGCCTGCTGGAATAGGATAAACGGGTAACGAAATGGGGTGGCTGAGTTGGATCACTCGTTAATTCACGAACGAGGTCAGTAACTACGAATGTTTTTCTGGCAAACACACCCCAGAACATGAAGCGTCCCACAAAATTAAGGTGTATAAAAACATAGAACATAGAACACACCCGCAAGCTCATGGATAATAATAATAATAATAATAATAATAATAGCATAATTTATTTTTAAGTGTAAATTTGTACTATAGTGAGCTGACACGTAATTGTCACTTTTTTGGTTTTACATTATTATTAAATTTATAAGCTTGGGTTGAACTGGTATTTTAGTTGCAGAAAGCCAAATTGCTATTCATAAAGCGGAATCTAGTGCTGGCCATGGGTAAATAAGGCGCCCTTAGAGAACTATGAGCAATTCCAGAATTGTAAGACTAGAGATCAAGCCAAAAACCAAACGCTCATACCGTAACTCGAGAAACAGACGAGACGTCTCGCCAAGGTTAGAGCCTCGATAGCACGTGATTGCTTTAAGGAAGCCACGTGACAAACCCAAGATACTATACAGATAGAAGCGGCTACATCCATCCATCCAACCCGATGGAGGATCAGTCACACACACATACACACACACCTAAACCCAATACTGACAGAACCTCTGAAAAATATATTCCTCCACGCATGATTTAATTTGCATTTTTGGCATATTATTTACGCTAAACGAAGGCAATTAAACACAGCCGAATTATTCCTGCAATCTAAAAAGCGTGTATATATCAGCCGCCTTAGAAAGCGCAACCTAAGGCGTTGCCCTCAAAATGGGAATCAAAAGAACGAGATAATAAAAGTTCAACTAGCTTAAAATGGATTCATTTTAGCGGGAAATGGAATGACGGTATATGAATATGTATATGATTTCCCAGCTGCACTTAAAACAAGTATTAATGGTATCTTTTGAAACATTTAATTTAAAAATCCATTACGCTCAATTGAATATGCAAATTTCTTAACCTGCCGTGCACTACGAAGATGAATTCGTTTAATTATGCTTGTTTTAATAACTTGTTCCCTCTACTTATAGAGATAGCATTAATAATGAATCCTGCATGGTGTTTTGTTTTATCCCACTTCCAAAGTTATCATGTATATGTGATTAAATACTAAGATAATATATGGGTACAAGGGTAATAGCCTTGAAATGGCCTGGCATCCCATACAGGGTATATATCCCTGCCCTATGCCATCTCGGGCCCTAGTGTGACCCCAACTAGGATAAGCAGTAGGAAGCTGGCATGTTGTTCTGAAGGGATATCTTATTTAAGTTGGTACACAGTGGGAAAACATTTATACCGGTAGCATGGCATCAAAAAGTGCTAATATACTGCAATAGTAATGTAGGTGTTAAATTACAGAATGAGCTCCAGTGGAGAATGTCAACCTCATTTGAAAACTCATGGTAGTATATGATCCAGGTGCAATGATGCCTGTGCTTGACTTTTGACTTTAGCAATTGTTGTTTTCATGTCATTAAAATTGCGCTGGCTTTTACTAAATCAGAGAAAGACAGCTAATTGGGGAAAGCGTATAATTATTCAGTGCAGACAGGGCAAGCTATGATGGATTGGTTGAATATGGGCCAATATACAATGCCAGTGTCTTCCAGTTTGATTGTTATTTTGCCTTTAATGAAAATAGGTTGACATTTCTTGCACAACACTAAACTCCATTTTGTGTACATATTTTTCAGTATGACCAACAACGCCACCCAATTCTCTGTTTCTTCTCAGTCAGATCAATGTAGGCGTACTTCCTGTAAAGCATATTGGTAGCCCACAGCAAAATGATACAAAAAAACACACACTTTAAATAAAGAGAACAATTTCAATTAGGGTTTCTTTAGGATGGGTAAATGTGTCCCTCTGTTGGTAAAGTTTAAACTGATATGTCTGAGATTAAGCACATTTTCAAACTTTTTTTAAAATAAAAGAGCCCACTAACATATTACTGCTTTTCTCATATTTTAAAATATCAAATATTTGATCCAGATTACGGCAATACATTAATCTAACACACTTGTCATAAAGCAGCTACCTTCAGTCACTAAGATCATGGTTATACATGTAGTTATTAACTATAATTTAAATTCAGGTCCACTGGTGTCTGAGATAAAGTTGCATTTTCATTTGCAGTTTTTTATTACTGTGAAATTTTCCAACTCGAAACAGTTTCCCCTTTATTGTTCTTAAAAAGACTCACAAATTGTTACTAATAATAATTGTTGTTAATTCCTCTTACTCTTTTTGACTAAGACTACATTCAACATTATGTGTTCGACTGCATTGAAATGCTCAACCCTACTCCACAAAGTAGGAAAAGACAGTTTTTTGTATTGTGAATAATTGAAAATATGGTGAAGTGCTGGGTGGTGGAAATCCAGCCTCATTCATTGATTCTGACGGAACAGGATAGTATTCAACTTGTTTTCCTTCTGCTTCTTATAGACCATAATGCATTAAATGAATTCTAACGTTTTTATCATTACACGGCATTTCTTTATATCCAATAAATTGCTACATCTGTGATCTTACCACTTATATATATACATGTATTTATTGAGTTACGACTTGAATCGTACTACCTGGGTGTTTTATTGTTCGCGTAGTGATATGCATTCATCTTTAATTTCTTTATTCGGACAAATCAAATTCTCAACAGCCAATGTCTAATATGTGAAAAAAATCACAGGTAAAAATGAGCAGAAATTAGCTACACATCACATAACTCCCACAACGTAGATCCGTGGAAAATAAATTTAGCGCGACAGGCGGTGTGACAGGTTTGCATCCTTCCCGTAATTTCCTTAAATTTAACACAATTTAAACGTTCGTTTAATACTATCTATAATGTCAATGTTTACTTATGAATTCCTCTCATCAAATTCACTAAATGGCGCTAATTACCTAATATACAAATATGATCTCATTTAAAATATCAGTTTGATCGATACTCATTCAACTCAAGTCGTAATAGGCTATATAAAATATCACTACAGATAACAATGAGACTTTGTTATCCAAACTTTATAATTTGCACAAATATATTTAGAACCATTTGTGTGCTGTAGCCTAATTAATACAACATCGGGTCAATACTAAATCACCTCAAATATGTCACTGTAGTGATTCGCAGAAAGGGAATTAATTTGAGTTGGATTTTTAAATTTTCCGAATCTACTGTCAATGACCTTTTATTGTAACAATAGCCATATATGGAATTGCAGTTCACTATTAGAAATAAGCCGGGTGAAACGGGTGTCAGGCTAAATATATACTAAATATGAGAATCGACCCGCCGCTTCCGTCGGAGTAATTTCAGCGTTAACGTAGACTGCTGCCTTTTCACCGCTTACCAGGCCACCTTTAAGTCTGCAAAGCAACAATTACATCACCGTGTTTATTAAACTACGCCGGACGGAATGAAATGTGACTTTCAGATACTTCCTATTTATTTAACAGTTGCACTGGAGATACATGTTAAAATGAAGCAGGTACCAAACCGCAAGTCTCGAAGTATAGCGTAAGGATAACTACACTAGGTTTTTATATATGTAGTACTTCTGTGATTAACTGCGACGACAGACACAGCCTGGATCTAACAGCAACGACTCCTGTTTAAATTGATATGAGATTGCAACCTTCATTAACGGTTGGGAGTGTCCTATTGACTTTGTTCCAGTTAACATTTCCTAATTCTCACACACCCTCTAGAGGATGACTTTTGTGAGAAGTTATCTAATAAATCTTCAATGCCAGGGTTTAGATTTGGTATAGACGATTGATTAGTAGGATTGATGCTATATGTTGTGTGCGTGCCGTGTGTGTCTCGTTGGGCGGGAGGATTAGGGCTGATTTGGTCCCAATGTTGAAACCAAACCTACGTCCTTCCTTCTGTGAAGTACTATAGAAACAGGGTATACGTATAGGTACTGATAAGTATAGATACTACAATTTTTATTGTAATAATTTAATTATTATTTAAAATAAATAATTACTGAATAGTGACATTATCGACTAAACGTATAGTTCTTCGTCATTATTTCTTTCACATATTTCCACATGTGACGCATGCAACTTAAAGCATAATTTATTTCAACAAACGATTAATACCTATAATTAGTTTTTGATATACTGAAATATTTCTTAGGCTCTAGACCCCTGACCAAGACGATGATAAAAAAATATAAATATTACATATTTAATTTGTTTATTCGTGAGAGCTTCCTTTCACTAGAAAGCATTTCATGGACTGCGGAGTCACGTGTCATAATCCGTCGGCCAATTTCTGGGCCCGTTTTGCAAGAAGCGCGAGCCGTCTTTGTCTTTACAAGTTTAAGATGTGCCAATAAAACGTTTTCCGAAGAAAAGAACTCTTGGTCATAAGGTATCTGTTTAGCTAACGAGAGATCCGAATATAAAACATCACGTACGTGTTCATAATCTTCTATAAGCACAGTTTATCAGCTGCACTGATGTAAACTGCATTGACGGACGACATTATTTGGGACTTGGTATAGGCCTATTGTGAATGTGGCTATTTGTTATTTTCTGGTTCCATTTGTTTTGCTACAATGTATAGCTATAGGCTATGGTCTCTATGATTTATTAGGCTACATATATACACATTGTTTTTGTTCTTGTTACAGTTTCGTTTTAAATTATTTTAGTAGACCCTTTTTAAAATAAATCATATTAAAATAATCAAATGTGGGTAATTTGAGGAAAGTTTCTGTGAGACATGAAACATACGGTCGCAATGCTGACTGGTCACGCATGTTGAAATATAGGTAAGATAAACAGGCATTTATCCTAAACGACACTTATACACACCGACCAGGAGTAGCTTAAATCCAGATCTTAAGCTAATTTTGGGGCAACCCTTGGCCAAATTCAATGTCTTGTGTGTTAAATACCATGTCCGTGGTATAAAATGCATTTTGATTAAAATATCCGTCAGAATTCGCCATGGTGGTAACCCCTGCCGATAATAAGCATATATATTTTTTTGGTCTCATATATTCTCATTTTTTATAAAATACATTTAATGTTGTAAGTTTTGAAATAAATAGCCCCACACAAAATAAAAATGTTATGTGTTTTAAACTATTGTATAATTCAGCGGCCTACAGTAGGCCGGGTATCCCAAAACATCGTACGCCTAAATAGTTCGTAAAATACCTAAAATCAGATAGATTTTGGAGCATTTGCCGAAAGCCTTGTGACTTAAGTACTACTCTAAAACCTTCGTACATTTACCTGCGCTCCGGAGTTGTCCTAAATGGCTAAGTGCGTCTTAATGCGAATAACTTAGTGAAGTCACCAGTTGAACGTTAAGTCACATTCATAACTACGCATGCTGATTTTTTATTCCTCTGTGCGATTACTTATTTGATGTATAGGGACATAAAAAATAGTGGTTGAGGTTATCGAAAAACATTAGATGACCGGCAAAAAAGTGGCAGGGGGGGGGGGCAGAAAAAAATAATGTATTAAAAAGTAAATAAATAATTATTTAACAAAACAAAAAAAAAACGAGAATTGGGCAGGATGCAAAAACGAGATGGTATGGTGATTCGTGTAGGAGTCAGAGCAGTCGCTGAGCTGGCGCCACCCCCAATTTCTCTGCTCCTGTCTCCAAGCAACCCCCTTCCTCTTAGCTAGACTTGAATAATCCTGCCACAGTTTTCTTACTTCTGGTGCTGATCTTTGCCAGTATTGGCATTAGACTTTCAGTTGTGTTACGCCATTCCTGCAATTATTTTGTTAGTTGGAATGAGAGCCTTTGAATCTGCTGGATAATGTGTGTCTGTTTTGCTCAGTCTCATCCAGCATTACTTCTAGCTCCTCAAAGCAAAATATTTGTTTCCTTTTTTCTCCAAGTTCCTCAAAGGTTTTCCATGTTTTTACGTGAGCTTTTTATAGATTTAACGTCAACAACGGAATTAAAAAGATGTAGCAGTCATTGTTTTGGTTCAATATCCTATTTTTATAAATATATGCACTATTAATGTGCACTGTCAAGTGTAATGTGGAAATTAGGGTTTCTAATCGCAGATAAACCCTATTTTGACATTCGTGACGTCTCTTCGTCCTGTGAACTGAGATAATAATCGGCACAGCTGACATGCGCAGCGCCAGTTAAGTACTGCTGAAGAGTGGTGAACGCGCGTTCACGCTGTGTGTTGTGTTTGGAAACGGGTGTATAAACGTTCCGCGCGTTCGTGAACTCGCTCGCAAAGAACACTCGCAACCTCGAAGATTCATCGTTAAAATCTGGCCCTAATCTATTCCGAGGAGTGAAACGGGCCTACCATCCAAATAGACTGGTGGTGTAAAATTGTTTCTAGAATGCTTAAGATGTTCAGTGACCAGCGGTGTTTATACATTCAGAACAATGACAAATCCATACATATGTTACATATGTATCCATACATACAATGTTATATAACAACTCAAATCAAATTACTGCTTACGAAGTAGGCTATTACATAGCCTACCTAATCGAAACACGAGTCAAAAATGAAGGAGTGGTTCTTTTCAGCTAATACTGGACTAGGGTACCGTTGTTACTGTTGTTGATAATAGTTTGAACATACTGATAGGCCTACACTAAAATGATGACTGTTACACGTAAAATAGCTACACAATTTTATAGAATAATTCGTTCATGAGGAAACATAGTTAACTGTTTAAATTATTCTTAAAAGATGATTATCTCTTCAAATGGAATAACGTGATGATAATAATGATGTGTATTGTTTAATGTTATTACATTTGGTACCGAAACTTACTATTCAGCTGTTGAACTCTCAAAATATTACAATGTATTTCATAGTTAAATAATGCTGAAAAGAGTATTATCGTTTTTGTTTCCTTACCTGCGTTTCGGAAAGGTTGAGTTGCCTCGCCAGTTCAGTGCGCTCGCGGCCCACCACGTACTGGCAACGCTGGAACTCCAGCTCGAGCCGGTAGAGCTGCTCCGCCGTGAAGGAGGTCCGCGTGCGTTTCGGACGGTCTAGATCGAGGCCCTTGGGCAGAACAATCTCTCGGATAGTGCCCTTGGCGTCTGAAGATGATACGAAAAACAGGGCTGAAGAAAGCCAGACGATTGGCCAGAGATGGTTTTACTGGAACAATGTACGGTATAAAATCTTGAACAAGCTGGTTTTAAAAATAGGCAGAGGTCTTGCCAGTGTTAATAATGTGATTTATTTATGTATTTTCTACATAAGTCTCACTTACACATTTGCGATATATTCATATATTAATAGATGTTATACAAATTCCACCGTGTATTTACTGAAATGTACATATATTGATTTTTTTAAGAAGTCGTGATTGAATGAATGTCTAATGTTCTTATAAAGGTTCTCATTTTATTTGTTTAGAAGCCACCTCACCATGGTATTGACAACATATAAAACCGGAAATAATCATGCGATTAACTTAAGAGGTTAAGTATCCGGTAATATTCATTACACAAGGCTATACGGAAGGAGGTAAACATATAAAACTGTGTTTCTGCATAATTTAATAAATGCATTGACAATTCCTTTAGACATTAATAACATAGTTTGACAGTTTTACTGATTAGTTGATAAAATGCTATTATCATTTGTCGTGGTCGGGAGCTGAAAATAAACCGCGCTCCTTAAAGAACCAGTTTAACTTTTTATTCATTACTGCACAATGTAAGAGATGCAATGACACTTATCAGTCCAGTTTTTGTAGCCTAAACACTTAAACGGCCGTTTAATCATAATCATAGAAACAAAACATATAAGTGCGCCTGTTGTATATGTTTTTAAGAGTAACGCGCCAATTCTCATAAATAGCACACAGGCCTAAATATCCATATTATGAATACGTAACTAACTCGAAAGAGCCCCAGCTATCTGAACTCCGACAACGGCTTGATCATGGCAAGTTTTGTGTGACATTATTTATATAATTATTATTTGTAAAACAGTAATTTTGTTACAACAGACCTAGGCCTATAAACAGTTACTTACTTAAACAGGCTTAAGTAAGTAAGACGACGAAAAGGAATTAGCATAGCTAGTGTAACGTTTTGTCAAGGCTCCTGATTAGCCAAGACGAATTTATTCGTATTTCTCTTTATAATGATAACTGTGCTTCTTTCATATTTGATCGACTCAACAATATCAGACGCATCCTCACAGTCTGCACAATGATTGTAATTTGTAGCTCTAATTCACCTTTACCATTATAATAGCATTTTGGTCAAATGGTTCAATGTTCAGTCTAGGCCACACAATCATTCAAATAGCCCATTCAAACGGCACTGCTAAACACTACACGTATGAAAATGCTCAACTTAATGTAGCTTGACTTCCTAGAGTTTTGCCAAATCTAACTAACAGCAGGAAGATTTTATGCATCCATTCAACCATGTTACAACCGCTTTCCCTGGTCAGCGTCAAGGGAAGAACCGTTTTATAGCCTAAGATTGAATATTACCGTCACCTATGTGTTAGAATGTCATATTTCACGTTTCGTTGACTTCAGGTATCCAACATATTTATTATCCAGATTTTAAAGCAAATACTGACCGGGAGCTGAGCTCCGCGTTCTGGGCAGCGCTGCCAAAACCGTTCATATCCCAGTCACCACATCCAATCAGCATTTGCCTGTAAGCATGTCCTATCATTGCCATTCTCCATCGTAGGCCTGACGCCAAACTGTGCAAACTTAAAACGTTTATACAGTGACTCCAATGTATGTTTGATTAGATCCCTTTTAAGGGCATACCGGTAATTTTATTTTTACAGTTACAAAGAGCAGGATATGTGTTCATGCAAATGATATGCAGAAAATAGATTTGTTTAAATTTCCTTTTTGTCCAGCAACCCTCATCTCATGCCTGCTCCATTTTGACACTATCGACCATCATTTGAAAACCTTAACAGGCTGCAAGATATAGGCCTCTGCAACATGTCCTTGTATAACCATAATCATAGCCATGCCCTGTAATATGTAAGGAATTTTACAGAGATGGATTCTCTACATTTAAATAGTACTGTAAGTGTAAAAAATGTGCATTTGGTTCAGAGAAAACTGTCATACTCTGGTCACACTTCCAATCTGATTTGTCTTATTATTATTTCGGACCACAGTATAAGTCAACAGTATAGCCTATTATTCACTTGGGTGGAATAATATTATTTTCATATTTTACATTATAAATAGCACATTTTATTAAATTATATTGCTTTATAGATTAAAAACCTATACTGAAATATTTTAATTGGCATTGTATTTAAATTACTCTGATTTTCAGTCCACAGTATTAATGAAGATAAAACACTCAATCTGTTTACATTACCAACGTTTAACTGTAATTAAAAGGTGCAAGAAATAATAACAGCAGACTGAAAAAATTACTACTCTATATGTCTAAAAATCTGGAGTCATCCAGTAGAATCCCATTTTCCAGAATAACAAAAATTAAATGAGAAATACAGGCCAAGGCAGGACGGAACTCAACCATATTTCTACCGATACTGATAATGTAAATATGCAGATATGTTCAAAGTACGTAGTCTAACTGAAACTTATAGAAAAGACACACTTTCCTATTTTAGCATTTTTTTACTTGTGTATAGAACCTATAGTAACACCGCTTGCAATGCTGGTGTTTGTAAATGATAATTTCCCATTAATAATTGTCAATTCATTTCGAAAAAGTTAAATTATGGGTTGGATATGTTAAAGATGTACTGTCTTAAAGGCATTTTAGTTATTTTAGAAGTTTTTAATATTACATGTTAAAACCACCCCCTGTAAAGTGACCGGAAGGTGGATTTTAATAACATTTTAGGTTGTAAAGGATGTGTCGAAATATTAATTCCTAGAGACAACTCAATGTGAAACAATCAGCGTCCGCAATATAAATCGTCCGAAAGTGACGCTACTAGTGTTACTAATAGTTTTAACAATCGCAATTGTTGATGATTGTCGCACCTGCCAAAACAGTAATAATATCGAATGCTAATAACAAAGCCTTTTCGTTATGTTGTACTTACACGTAACACTATGTGTTGCCTTATTTTCAATAAATATCTCGACAAAAGCTGGTTACTTACCCCTCACTAAAATTCTTCTGCAGTACTCTGGGTCCACTCTCAAAGATTTATCATGTCCGTCCTCACTGGAAGAAGTTGGTGTAGATGCAGATGTTGCCGGGGTGTCAGCGGCGTTTTGGCCAGGAGACCTGCTTCCTAATTCGCTGTAGCACTTAATGTCTTTCGTCCGATCTCGACAAAGTGAGCTGGATCCAGATATGTGGTTTCGGTCTTCGGCGATTGCATCGCCCATACTCGTGGCCTGATCAAACATTTAAGTAGTGCCGTTGTCTTTGTTTTGACTTGACGTTCACTTTTGGGATTTTATTGTAGGATTCCGTTTTTCATTAAAATTCAAAATGAGCTAAACAGTTTCCCTCTGGACGTTTCGGCATGACCGCCAGAGCAAAGGAGCGGCTGAAGAAGACTGAGAGGGAGGGGGTCCTCTTCTATATCGTATTTAACCAAAAATGCATAGTGCACACATAGGGAGGGGAATTAATTCCAAGAGTGCTGATGAATCGCTGAGACGTGCTTCCTTGCTGACCCCAGTATTAAAAATCTGAATGGTAACGCAATCAGAATTCCACACGACACATTCAGAAAAGAAACTTTCTCTGGCTGTGGAAGTAGTATGGGTCACGATCGGACTGCACCCTGGTGATAAGATTATTCTCAGCAGCGCTCTGCTAACATGTGCATGACTTAGTCTGAAGGTCTGCTCAGTATCTTCTATGGATTACGTTGTTTCGATGTTATACAGACATTGTTTTAAAGGGAATGGTGCGTCTTGAACATTACATTTGTGCACAGTTTATCCCGCGACATTATTCAGCTCGAAATCCGACTTCAGTTCCTATAACGGGCTTGCTCATTCAATAAAAAAACGAATTATACGGAGCCTTAAGAATATACTTCTGACAGCAAACGATTCCTACCAGGGAGTAGCATGGTGCGTTTTAAATCGACTGTCAGGAACTACGCAATTTCCTGTCTGTGAAAAGTAGCCTTTGATTGGTAAACAACCTCTGACAGTTTCTCAGGGGTGGAGGTTAGTAGGCCTATGCTGGGAAAAGGGAATCCCGACTTCTCGGTATAATTGTGACAAGCTATGAATTAAGTATGGCACAATATTTTATTTTAGACATATATTAGATATATGAAAGATACAATGGCTTTATATAAAATATGACAAGTTATGACGAACATTCAGATTCTTTTAAATTTTTTAAATTAACCTTAATTCGAGGACAAATGCGCTTTTTTTAGAAACTGCAAAAACTGAAAATTAACAGAGAAGACATTTTCTGTAATTTTATTGAAAACAGAATAATGCATAGGAACACGATATGCTCGAACAGTGCGACAGTTCAGTAATGAGCTTGTAAATGAAGCTAAGTTTAGCATGTGATGTTATGGAAGATTTTAAATCTGGTTAACTAATAACATTACCCTATTTGAATTTAATTGAAGTGAAATCAGCGATATGTTTGATTTGTGATTAACACAAATCAAATCGTTAAAAAAATTGTTTTCCATACCCGCTTCTCTTATGAGGGATATCGGCGCTTCATTTTCCTGTTTTATTTATTTTTGTTATGCATTTAGTTATGTATGTAGGCTGTTAGTGAGAGTATGCTACGGTATAAATATTAATGCCAGAGAGAAACATACCCCATTTCAAACTGGTGGATATGGATTTAGTGCGATTCAAGAATACTATCACGTAAAGCTTCATTATTTTGGCTAATCAAAACATATGAATGATGTTTCATTGGTAATATTAATTCATTTATTGCTACATATTTTGGTGATACTAAAAGAATTATATTGAATGTAGTTTAATATAGGGCAATTGTAATGACACAGTTACACATAGGCCTTAGTACAAAGAATAAAACGTATTCAATGGGTATGTGCATTAAATGTAATTAAACAGAAATGTGTTATTCTTGTATGGAATCCGAAATTCACCCTAAAGCTTGTTACGCAAGTCAAACAAACGGAAACGCAAAAGACAACTTTATCGGTATCATTTTGTTTAGCGCTCAAATGACGAACATTAATTCCCAACTTTCGGGAATACAACAAATAAAAAAAACTCTCCAATATGTATATTATATTTGTATAATGCTATTTAATATGAATAGCATTGCCTCTTTTTTCATTTGAAGTTTTATGATGTAAGTTTCAGGTTGCATTGGGATGTAGGAATGAGACCGGTGTGGAAGAATGGGTTACTTTCAACATATACCATACTATAATAGAGAATATTACATACTTTTAAAAAGAACCATTCATTCCCGTTTCTAACAGAGTGTGAGTGTATAAAGACTTTGAGTATAGGGGTGTATGTGATTTATGAAAAGGAAAAGTCCCATTTGCACCGCATAGAGATCCTACCGCTGAAGAAAAATACCCCATTTATCAAAAATTCGTAACAGGTAGACTCGGGCTACTATGAATCTCGTGATGAGGTTTGTTAGCACTACTTAATGGCAGTACTTTGGACGGAGTACCAAATATCATATGCCGGGTTTTAACTAAACCACCTTTCAGTATGACATATATACTGATACACAAAAACACAAGAAACTGGTGGTAGATTAAAAAAAATGAATTTAGCTTCCGTGCTGAGGTGCAACATGGAGTTAAAGCTGTTAATCTCTTCAGTGGACGTCATCTTTCACTACATGCCAACAACACCAAAATGCATATGCCAGAATGAAAAAGGGAAAAGATGGAGGTCAGATAGACAGATCTGCCAGGGTTCCTGCATGTCATGCCCCTCTACCCTTCAGTGTTAGTCGTTTTACAGCTGGAATCGGAGAGGAGCTTTGCTCAAAGGATATCGAATTGGAACGTATCTGTTTTAAGTGACAAATGTAGAATGTTTTACTATGGATGCATACATGTATGACACAATAAGTGTATGTCATCAGCTTGTCAAATACTGGTGAGCAGAAATGCCAAAACTGTTGAACTCTCCAGCAACCTTTTCGATATTGTTTTTGTATTCTTCAGTCTCTGACGCCGGCACCCAATCCCAGATGAGCAGAGTCCTCTTGTGGACGAATGGAGCGATTTACTATTCTGAGTGTTATATTGTAGCTAGACATTAATCTGACAGAAGAAAGGCCTTCACGCATGGAGTGCAATCTAATGCAATGCAGTCGTCTGGTCCAAGGTCTCTAATGCCAACACCCATGTCTTTATCCGGCTCGATCTTCAATTATTTATTAATGATTGGCTTTTCATAAAGTTGCAGGTTTTTCCAAGAGATTCCAGGCTGATAACAGAGAATCTGAACAATCAGGCTGTAATGGTTGTAACAGTTCAGGTTATTCATGTTTCTTTCCGTATACTGTTGGTGCAACGTGAAACAGGGACAGCAGAGAGAGAAGTCAGGCTCCACCATCACTCTGTACCGTAAATATCACAATGCGGGTGCATGTTCTAAGCAAATTAGAAATCACGACTGAGCTTTATGAAATGCATTAGGACTGCATCAACATATACTAAACATTTTTTTGTTTCAATTGATCTATTAAACAATGTCCATGTAAAAGCAAAAGCAATATCAACACATTAATTAATACACAGTGCAAATTAAGTATACATGATTGTTTCTTAAAATGAACATATCGATTAATTTGGAAGGTTTTAGGGCGCATTTTGTAGGCTTCTCTTCAAGAACCAATTTTGTTAGCATTTGTTCCGATTTCGCTTAACTACAGAAATTGTTTAAAGTTCCAAGGCTAAATTTAAATGAGCTCACTCGGATGATTGCATAATAAAGTTTACTTACAAATCAACATGATTTAATTTGGTTCTCCGCTGCGTATTAATCGTAAGGCGTCTGTCTGGCGACACAGGCATGAAGATAAATGCATGTTTATAGGTAAGTGTTAAAGTTTTTTCTTTTAAATATTTATCAGCCGATGCGGTGTGGATCGATGCTATAACCATCACTTATAATGTTAATACCGTAATAACGTAAGGGCAGTACAGGCAGAGCAACTCCTTTAAAGGTATATCGAGTCATTAATTTTAATACTAAGATGGATTTAATCCATTTAGCACTTCACGGTCGACGCTACGTATGTAAACAATTGTACTTTACAAGTAATTGAGTTGTAACATGTTTTTTAAGATGGATCTTATATTTTTTACAGTATCCGTCCGTCAGATGGATTCTTACATTGTACGTAGCCTACATAGTGCATTTTAAGCTATTTGATTTGGGGGATGGGAGTGGCATTCCAGTTTTGTATTTCCTTATTTATTTTATGAATAGTATTTTCGATGTGAGATGCTGACTGACACTGAAAGCAAACGGGTGTTGTGTCCGGTCATCCCTACAGGAGATCAATCTTGTGTTCTGCAGATAAAATAAACGCAAATAAAGCGGGAGAAAGTAGGAAAAATTAACGCGAGGGAACAAAAGGAGACAGATGTAACAACATGACAACATGAAAATTAATGACAGAGAAAAGGCAAAGAAAGAAAGAAACGTGTTGCCCCAACTGCTCTTTTACAAAAGTCCAAAAATATTCAACTATACAGTCAAACAACTGAGGTGCCTGGTGTTCCCTCGCCGCGAGACGAAAACTCAACTGTCTTCGTGCGCGAGGCATCAGATTCCGCATTAGCTCGTCTGTAGATGGACAAAGAAAAAAAATCATCGTAAAAAAACATTATGTCGATAACATTGGAAACACCACGGTTGACCGAAAAGGAGAGATCATGGGTTAAGTGACTTTCCATTGAATTATTCTATAACAAAACTGCAAAGTCATGCAAGATCAAACACAATTTTAATTTAACATGCATTTTATTGAAAAATGAAAAGTAATAACCGCCTGGAAATCTGTGTTTCTGGTGTCATCGGTAGGCCCAGCATACCACTTACAGTGCAGAAGCGAAGACTACTAATCTAATTTTTTTAAGGTAAAAAATGTCAGTTCCTTTTCTTATAATATTTTAGTAGCGCTGGTAGATGTAATTACATGCGTTTTTTTGCGCATTTATGAGTTTGCATTTCTCTCCATACTCAGTAGAAGTGAAAAATATGTATAGAAATGTTGGTGCAAAATGCACTGTCATATTTTTCTCAAAGTACAGGTTACTCTGTTGAGACACATATAGGCTATAGCCTGGATATATTAGTATAAAATCACATGCTTCACGTAATCTGTATTATGTTTTTGCATGTTAACATAAGATGTAATAATGGGCAATACGTCATTGATAATTTGTTTGTTTATTTATATTCGCTGTGATAAGATTGAAAAATATTCAAAAATATCGATAATTGAGACCGCGGATCGTTGTCACGTGGGTTGGTTATCATACTCTTTTTATCCTGATTGGCGTAAGAAAAGTAAAACTGTAAATAGAGTGTCTTGTTAGTCTGAATCTAGCCATCGTTGTTTTTCGGGTTAAGATCATAGACTTACCTTTGAGATATGATTTTATATATTTTCTAACTTAAAGGAAAATTTTTAAATTTGCATTATTTAGTGACGTTACAGGTACTAACTATTCGGACATAGCAAGAAAGACAAGACAGGCTTGGTCGGGTTGGCACAGTGACTTTGAGTATGCCTGTCACGTGTTAGTGCATCAAACATCTAACACTGATTAGCCTATTTTAATGGCTTATTATTAAATATGCCATAATAACAATGACGTTTATCAGTTGCTGGCTGCTCTACATTCTTAAAGTTGCGCCTTTGTTAGCAGCAAACGTCATGGATGTATTTAAAAGGACATTTTTTAACCATGTTGTCAAAGAGTGTTTATGAAGTTAATAAAGAGTTGCAAAGACAAACAGGATACCCTGACCCAGCCAAGATTTAAACTTTTAATATTATTCAATTGACGCGTTTTCTAAAAATGAGAAAAGCACGTGAGAATAATAAATGTGACTGCCATCTGCCATTTTCTTCATGTTTATAAAATATCGGCCTGTGCAGTTTGCATCATACTTCTGTTTTCTGAGGGTAAAAAAAATCAGCAAGTAAAAATGTAATAGAAAACAGTCTAACTTACACATTGCGGACTTTGCTGTCGTTAATTTTAAAGCAGGATGATCGATTTTCTATTGTTAATTTTAAGGAAATAGATTACTGGGCTATTGACACATTAGGTGTATGATTATAGCATAAATAATTTGCTAAAACGTGAAAAAACTGCTTATCTTTTGTGATTAATTGAATAACATTGAATGTGGAAAATTCAATTCTTCCAGTTATAATGGATCCAAGTCATGCTGTGGGATGAAGTGAATATTTCTTTTTTAATCGCAACTAACTTTCTGATATTGCCGTACTTATGATGTTTAATGTGTTTCTGCAATACATGTTGTACATTATTTGAATATGTAAAACATGTAAAATCACCTTTTTAAATACACAATTTATAGCAATATTTGCAGCCAAAGGCTTGTTCCAATCATTCATACTTAAATGTCATAACCCCAGCAACAACAGCATTAGCATCAATGATAATATTCACATGGTTATCTATCTATCCATCCATCCATCCATCCATCCATCCACCCATCCATCCATCTCCAGGTGCTCACCCAGGACAAGGTCACAGGACTGCAGAGCATCCTGAGCCACACAGAGCACACACCATTCTGTTAACTTTTTATTGTGATGATTTATATAATGACACTTAATATGTCTTAATTACTATATAAAACACAAAGTGTACATTTTAATCTATGCATACATATAAATATCCATAAATAATGAAAACATAAATTCAGGAAAGGGGGGGGGGGTAATAGAGGCACATGCAGGGAGGAAGGCGGGTTCAAATTCTCTTTTGGACTCACTGGACCATATGGGGTAGTTTAATGAACAGTGCAGAACGGGAGAAGATGATCATATGAACCCCCAATTACACAGACGCACACACAACCAGACTGCTCGCCACAGCTGCGAGTTTGGGAAGAATCATTACCAGAGCAAGTAGCTGGTGACAAACCGCGACCTAGAATGTGAGGTCAGCCTTTTATTCCAGTAAAACAAAGAGGCCTCTCTGCCTCACAGCTTTGTTAATTTTGAGCTGCAGAGACAAGCTGTCTTTTATTATTATTTTTTTTCGTGGAGGCAAAAAGCTGGTGGGAATTGGAAAAGTAATGTGGCAGAAGAGGGGAGGTGAGGGAACGTTTGAACGCTCTCCGGTGGGGCGGTAAGAAATCGCGGCGTACAAAGAAGAGCAGTGTCTGCGGCTGGGCTGTGAGATCGTGACACAATTAGTGTGATTACAGAAACAAACACGCTGGTGTGTAACTAGCTCAGTATTTGGGGGGATTAGTTTGACCTGGTATTCAGACACATTTCCGAAATGGAGCTTGTTTTAGCTGAACACCGTGCACCACTGGGTACTTAGCTGGCAATGAGGGAGTGCTGCGTCCAACCGGCGAACGCAGCCGGGTTATATTTACTCGCCAAGCGAACTCCCGGCAAGCGCTTATAAAACTTTATAATCTCCGCTAACCCATATGAACATCGCATAGGCGATCATGTAACATTTATATAATTAGAATATTAAATGCTTACATCAGCAGTGACTTCTGCTTCACCTGGGCGCTGTAAGAAGAGATAGAAAAAACGGCAACCTCCGCTTTTACCTCTAAACTAATATATGCTGCAATAAAAGCCCCATACTGAAACAATACAGTCATCAGAGCAAGAGTCCCAAATCGAAAGAATTCACAACATCTGGGTGTAAACAGATACTGCTGCTCGATCTCAAAGCAAGTCATTGGACAGCACTCTTCCTGACTGTTTCCTGTGCAGCCTAGAAGTTGTGCCACTTACAGACACCATGTTAACTTGGAGGATGCAGCAGCATCTGTCACTGCTTACATCAACAAATGCGTGGATGATGTAAACGTCTCAAAGACCATCAGCGCCCAAGCCAACCATAAACCAAGGACGATGACAGATGTATGAATTCTGCCGAAAGCCTATGATACTATTTTTAAATTGGGAGACAATGTAGCTCTTAGCACAGCAAGGGCAAACCTTTCCTGGAACATCACAGCTGCAAAGAACATGTATGTTCAAGGAATTCTCGTTCACTTACAAGATAACAAAGACTCATGGGTCTTATGGCAGTGCACCCAGACCATCACAGACTACAAGACTATACAACAGGCTAGAAAAAGAGACACCTCCCTCCCAGATGCACTAAATGAGATGCCTACAAATTAGATCACCCCCTTGCTAAGGAACAGGTATTATGTTGGTCCACAGCAGACATGAGTTAATGTGAGAGAAAATCCACACAAAGCTGCTGGACTGGACAGCAACCTGGGCTAAATATGCAAACTAACTGGCTGGTGTGCTTGCAGACTCTGTCAACATTTCTCTGAGCTGGGCAGTCAAGTGTTTCAAGGTCACCACCATCATGCTCTGAAGTCACACTAAAACCTGCCATCATCATATGCTAACAAGGCGAAAGGCTTGGCAAACCGAACTCTCAGTTACACGTCGCCCGTCACCGGTTTCCTCATCTCAACTGGTCCATCCTCAGCTCTTCACCCGGCCCTGTTCCACTTGGACAGTTACCATCCAACACCATCATCCCATAGATGCTGATGGAGATGTTGAGGCTACTGAGGCTTCTCTGCTAGCTGCTCCTGATAACACCTGCCAGTCACACCAGTGAACAGGAAAGGCAGAAGGATATGATCTCCTCAATCCTACAAATGGATAAAACACCTCAAACTGAGAATTTTTGACCTGAGACATTATGCATTATTATTATACATTACTAGACATTATGTGTGAGACATTAATAGCATACATCTGTCACAAGGTTACGCTCTCGCAAGCAAGGTCTCTCTAAGAACGAACTAAGTTTGATTGGATCACTAGAACATTGCTTCAAACTTCACTGTCCGTGCCGACTGAAACTTCCTGGGCCAAAACCACCTGCGGATGCAATTCATGAAGTTCCTGGTTCCCCCATCTGCATGTTCCAGCTCTGAAGATCATTGCAGCTCTCCCTGGCTCTTCCAAACAAGGGGACCCTCATCCTGGAGTCAAGTATTCCAGAACCATTTAGGACCATTTACAATCCAGCACTTTGGCTCCAAAAATCTGTGTGGTCGTCTCCTTTCCTGCTAACGTGCAAGTGGCAGCAGACAATGGAGGAATGTCTCTTGTGCCGGATTAGCTAAACACACTCTCTGCCCAGAGACCTTGGTAGATGTCCATTTGAACTTGTATCTAAAGTGTGTCATAGATACTGGTTGTAGGCCTATTCATAGATGCTCTCTGATACAAAGGGGGAAACTTCACCCTAGTAAGCATTTACCCTGCAGTTTATGACAGCCAGCTTGCAGTGTCTGTATCTATTATAATACCCAGTTTAGCATTTTGTGAAAGTAATTTCCCCATATACTGAGTCAAAGGTATAGGGATGATCCACTGTCAATTTGCTAATCACAGAGCTTCATTTTGACTGTGGGGTTTGCTGAGGGTGGAGCAAGTTAGGGTGGAGCAAGTGAGGGTGGGACATTTGGGTCCTTGCTGTCACTGTGATGTGCCTGGGGTTGCACTGGTTATCGTTCACAAACTGGCCGTCTCCCGTTTCTTACTGCTTCTGCATCCATAGCTGAAAAAATACAGAAATAATACTAATAAAGTACATTTCTGACTAATGCTTTGCTAACTGAAGAATGTTATCGATAGGGATTATGGGGTTTACATCAAATGCGTTTTCCAGTACAATGATCCGAAACAATTCTTCTTTTTACCTTTTATTTAAACTACTCATGAAAGAAAATAAGTAAATCCGGGGTAAGCTTGATAAATCTATCCAGAGATTAGATGCACTTAAAAACAGTGAGACTCCACACCCCACTCTGAGTAACTTGCAAGTAGAATATCGTGTGTGTGCTGATCTGGATGTTTTGCAGTAAATTTCTTAAAGACATACAAATCAATTACTTATATCATGGCCAATTATACACAAATTGAACAGACAAGCACTCTGCAAATACAAAAAATAAAATCTGAGAATTCAAAACATTCCTAGTATGCTTTAACCAGTCATATAGTATTATTTGGAGTATGTTAGGAGTATGCATACTTTGTATGAAACAGTAAAAACAAAAACAAATAAAACAAATAAGACAGAGGATTTGCTGTAGTTTAAGCTGCTAGAAGCTTTAAAGTTTCAAAGACATAAAGTCTTGCCTGTAATTATAAACACTGAACAACTATATACATACACGTACTGGCCACATTAATAGGAACACCTGCTTTTTCACGTAAGTATACAATCAAACAATTACGTGGCAAAAGTTCAGGGTATAAAATAATGCAGATGATGGTCAGCAGCTTCAGATAACAGTCAGATCAAACGTCAGAATGGGGAACAGGGGAAAATTCTGATCTAAGCGACTCTGACCGTGACAGGACTGTTGGTGCCAGATGGGGTGAATTAAGTATTTGAGATACTGTTGATGTCCTGGGATTTTCATGAAGTGCAACCTCTAGAGCTTACATAGAAAACATGATGGGCGACAGTACTGTGGGTGGAAATGCCTCGTCGATGCGAGAGCTCCGAGGAGAACGGCCCAACAGATTGAAGCTGACAAGAAAGCTACTGTAACTCAAATAACTCTCTGTAACAGTGGCAAACAGAAAACTATCGCTGAATGCACAGCATGTCGGGGTGGATGGGATACACTCCACCGAAACAGGTTTCACTCCTGTCAGCGAAGAACAGGAAAGAAAGGCTACAGTGGGCATGCCAAAATTGGACAGCTGAATATTCACATTCATGGACATCATCACATCAGTAAAGAATATAAACCTTAATCACAGCTACATATTTTTATTACACAAACATATTGCTTAAAATGGCCTTATAATAAAAATTAAAAAGCATTGTAATATACCTTTTATATTGCTGGAGGATAACTAACAAAGTACAATACAATGTTCGCACATACAATTGTATTTCCAATGGAAGTAAAGTAGATTTTTACGTTATTTTCACTTAAAAGGAATTATTCACACCACCTGCTGATATTTTGCCCAACTCATTAAGTGTTGTGGCCTTCAAAGGAAATAGCCGATCAGTGCAACACATATCTGGCCATATAACAATCATGCATACAGGGTCACAGCAAATCAACACAATGAGAACATCTATTAATGTTCACTTAATACATCCACAGCACACCCCCGTGCGGTACTGATGAGCGAACCATACGACGGTTGACAAACACTGCTTTTATTTTTCATCGGAAAAACATGACAAAAAAATACAATAATATTGGAAATAATTTCTGCAAATCTGAATACATGGAATTACTTTATACGCAGTACAAAACAGAGAAGCACACAAAACCACGATCTTGAGATAAAACTGTTGTCTTTTAAGGCTTGATGACATTCCTGCTTCTGGAACATTAGCTCTGCATAGTTTGATTTCCCAGGTGAGAGATGGTCAGCGAGCCCCCAGGTTAATGGTAATTAGAACGAAAAAAGCAGTAGATTTGTGTGTGTGAATATGTACTCCAACCGTCTGCCTTCCAGTCACTCATCCAGTATAGGGTTGTGGGATATTATTTTTTTTTAGATCATAATCAAGACACGAATGAATGAAATTCTTTAGGCTCGTCCGACGCGGCGTTAGACCAAGCTGATAAACGTGAGCATTTCCTTGGACTAACCTTCGATTTTTATGAAAAAGCTGATTCTGGACTGGGGGCAGTTAGCTGAATATGTGAAGATGTCTCAGGCACTTTAGAAGATTAATGTTCATCATATGCAGCAGGGCATAGTGATGAATGGCGTACGATACCAGACCCCCCCCCACCCCCCCACCACACACATACAAACAGGGGAGCAGGAAGGTTCAGCACCTCGCCCAGGAAACAAATTTTAATATATCATATTATCAGTGAATATGGAGCTGGATCCGAAGTGCTAATATATGCACAGCTAAGATAAAATACTACTAATGCTAATGATAAATAAAATTTTCCTTGACTGTACTGAAGCAGTTCAAAGACTGGATATGGTACCGTGGGGGACACTGGGAGACTCTGTCAGTTCATCGCTCTCCTTCTGGTTCGGACGCAGAATGGAATTTACTAAATCACTACAGAGAAACTAGGCTAAGCATAAATTAAAAAATCACACGACGGCAGTACCAGACGAACACCACATGTTCTCTTGGGCGACCCCTTGTGGCTATATTGCAGAAGCTCTGCACTTTTAGAGAGCGGAAAAAAAAAACAGGTAGTAGACAAAGTCGGGCCATAAAAATAAATGATAGATAAATGAAGACAATGCTATTCTGTATTTACGATGCAGAAATATTCCTGTGAAACAGGAGAAGATCCCTCAGCATTCCCTTGTTCTGAATGGATTCACAGTGGCAATCTTCAAAGTCAACATAACACGTAAAAAAAGACAGCTTCCGCTTTTTCGCATGCATGTGCATGGGGTAGATCTGTGGCAGCAAGAGCGTATGTGTCTGTGTGTGTGTATTAACAGTCCATTTCTACAGGTATACATTGAGTGTGTGCAGTCACATAAATTTTACTGATTTGTGTGTCTGCTGCAAGGTCAGCAGTTTTCAACCTGTGTATCCATGACAGGGATGAGGGAGGAAAGGCTAGTCGAAACCCTGCCAGTCACTCTGCTCCGAGTCGTACTCCAGCTCCACCCCCACACACCGCACCCCCTCCAGCAACATGGGCGTCCCGTGATGGCGGTCTGCAGGCGGAGGGGAGGGAGCGCAGTGTTCAGTCAGTGCACCGCCCACGCACAGAGGCATGTCTGCCTTTAAATGCTTTATTTAGACATCAGTCCAGTCCAAAAAACCTCAGCTGACGTTTCTGGCCTAAAGCATGTACTACTCTGCACTCTTGTCCATGATAATCTCAGATTATGAATGTTAGGCTATATCAAAAACCACTCATATTACCTAAGAAGTGCAGTATATAAAATAATCGCTGAATCCTCAACAGCAAGCCTGACTCAAGATAAGATAAAATAAGATAAGATAAGATAAGATAAGATAAGGAAATTGTTTTTCCAGTGGCTGCATAGCAGCTCTGGAAGGCAGCCACCCGTGCACTATACAA
>JAODUD010000015.1:14425526-14437559 GCA_026784285.1 Stomatorhinus walkeri | reverse complement strand
ACGGAGAAAACAGGGACTATTTGTCATGATCCGCCTGTCAGAGCCTCCTGTGTGCCACGCTCTCCTCGTTACCTAGTGTCTGCTCCCCATGGAAACCAGCTGTCGTTAACTAACGTCTGACTGTCTTGTGTTCTTAACCTTGTCTCACCCAGTCTGCGTCAGATCGGTCATTTTGTTTGCTATGTTTGCCCGCTTCGTTTGTTTGTTTGCCCCGAGTCGCCCCGGTTTTACTTTCGTTTTGTTCACTTTATACTCCGTGCTCCGTCTACACGGAGAATAAAAGCCTTATACGACTACGCTGCCTCCTGCCTGCTTCCCTGCTCGTCCGACCGGCAGCGCGGTCATCACACTATTACAATATGAAAAAATAACCAGTCACACTGAACTGCATTATATTTAGCTTAAAAATTAAGGTTCGTTTTAATATGAATATTTTAATGAATTAGACTATTGGTCTGGATTCCTGCCCTATTTCCTGAGATAGCAGGTCTACTGCTTGGGACTCTGTGGGCTTTATCAACAATGGAAAGTTGCCTTTTTTATCACTTTAGTCTTTAAAAATCTTTTTTTTTTGCCTGTTATCCATCCATCCATCTTCTAACTGTCTCTCCTGGTCATGGTCATGGTCATGGTCATGCTGGGCATGGACTCTGTTCCAGGCAGTATAGGTCACAAGGTCGGAGGTCATCTTAGACAAAATGCTAATCCATCGCAGGGTGGGTGCACACACACACACACACACACACACACACACACACACACACACGCACACACGCACACACAGAAATCGCATGGTCATTTCACCGTTGTGTCACCATGAGGCTGGCCGACACTGCCCTTATCATTTTTGACTAAAGCAACTTCTAAATAAGATACACAAACTATGGGCAATTCATGGGCACTAATCAGCTGAACTGCAAGTCCTTATAGTATGAGAGGAAACTGGAATTGCTTAGTAGTAAAGACGCTGCTCTACTTACGAACGAATTACGTTCTGAACGACCGTTCGTGACTTGTAATGTTCATAAGTTGTCATTCAACATCATTATAAGGTATACCGTATACGCACAAAGTACAAAGAACTATAAATATGAGCACAACGAACTAGGACGCTGGGATTACGCACGATAAGCTGCAGAGCGGCCAGAAGTCGTACTACCTGCAATTGGCATGCAAAAAAAAAAAAAAGATGCTGCGGACAGGAAATGGGAGCCCAACTAACACAATTTGGACTTACAGTTCTCTTCGTTCGTATGTCTGAAAGTTCGTAAGTTGAAAGTTTGTAAGTAGAGCACCTCCTGTATTGCTGTAGCACAGCACTAATTATGGGGTTGCTATACTTTTTTCAATTTAAATTCCCACTATTTTCCATTGCACTTCATGATGTAAGGCTTGGATACCGCCGCTTGGCCACGGAGACCGATTCCATGAAGTTCTCTACGCACTGTTCTTGAGCTAATCTGAAGGCCACGTGAAGTTTGGAGGTCTGTAGCAGTTGGTGACGTCTACACTCTGTGTGCCTCAGCATGCGTTGTCCCCACTCTGTGATTTTATGTGGCCAATCACGTACCATGAAATTCCTTCACTTCAGAAGGTATCCTCATCTGCATTCATGGCACACAACAGTAATGTTTTACAGCTAGCATTTATTTGTATCAGTCATTCTAAGGTTATAAATGATGATTAAGTTTTGCAGGTACATTTTCCCTCTTATCCCCAGTAACAAAACACTAATTTACAAGACGTGCATTTCCTTACCTGCACGGCAGCTTGCCAAATAGCCATCTCACCACCAGGGGGCACCTCTGAAAGTTTCCTCAGTTCATCAAGTGCTGGGCAAAGGGCATCAAGCTGTGGAAAGTGGGTCATGTCAGAACTGGGTATACGAGAACCATGCTGAAAGATGCATGCAAACTTACCATGGTTCGGTCACCAGGATCTGCTCCTCCATACCTGCAAGAAAGAGACAGTGAAGTTGACTACAATGCAGCCAAACAACACTTAAGAGTAACTTTAGGTCACCACATGGCACCATGTTTTAAAAAATATTAAAGTAAAACACATGTAACGGATTTTTATCCAGGAAAGCAAAGAATCCTATTACACATACATTCCATTCCTGCAAAAAAGCAAGACATAAACTGTCATCCTATTATTCCACGCGATAGCAGAGCAGGCCTTCACCTCCTCATAGCCTCTGTCCCAGCATGCAATGCATCAGCCCAGGCTGCAGAGTCACTACGTCCACTCAGAGGGGTCGCAGCGGCTGTTAAAAACAGGCTGTACAGCTGGTGTGATTAAATGGTAAAATGTCATGCTAATGGCGCTAAAAGCTAATAATGCACAACATATATTGTAAGAGAATAACAAATATTAGAGATGGGTAATTCAGGTCCAGAGAGAAAAAGTCCAGACCAAGATTTTGTTTCAATCAACCATTTGAGTATAAAGAGTCACATTCACAGAAGACTCAGCTGGTTGGTTGAAACAAAATCCCGGCCTGGACTTTACTCTCTGGACCTGAATTACCCAACTCTGACTATTATTTATTGTTAGAAAGTAATAGTTCCTTTCCATTTATACAATGGCTAGGCTGTTGAACACCAGGGATGAGATTGTATAGCTCTTCTAGTGCAAAATATAATGCGTTGGTCAGTCAGACACATAGTGACTAAAAATCTATCCCTTGAAAATACAAACCGCCCCAGAAGACCCGCCCATGTGCTCCTGCACCAATCCAGCGAGGGCAGACAGAACCTTCCCTGGGCAACCCGGGATCACATGACTATGGATCCACTCCTGGATGGCTATGGAAAGAGGAATCAACCACTCATTTAGAGACCAGTGGACACTTTGCTGATGCAAGTTCATCTACAGAAGGGCCTTCGCATGCGCGTGTTTGTCCGCGACATACCACGTGCAGCACGTGCATGCGTGTTCCCGCAGTCCCCGTCCCCTGATGCACGATCCAACATGTTCAGCTCCTCCTGCTGGCTCAGCAGAGTAGTACAAACTGCTTCCAGAACCCTTCGTGTCACAGCACTGAGAGGACCTGCGGAGAGAAGCTATTCATGGCTGACAGACCTCTGGGTGGGTTTTGTCACAAACTTCCTCTAAAATCTGGTCAGCTCACAACAAACAATCTTCCACCGGCCGCTGGACAAGTGGTTTTGAATGTAGTTATGTCAGATTACAGACTGTATTCCATAAAACTGTATATAACCATAGAACTACTCTACCAAGAACAGAAAGTGGGAGAGACACAGAATCATCATAGTTCTCCGTGGCTGTCCACAAAGATCTGTCCCAGCAGCCATATCACCTGCAGTTCAGACACTGAAATTAAGCAGATCTGGTCCTGGCCAGAACTTTGATGACAGACCAACGAGGAAAGCTGGGTTGCTGTTGGTTTGGCAAACAAATTAGCCCACGCTGTAGTCTGTGTGGCTCCCAATGTCCGAGTGCAGCGCCAGGGGGGGTGTGCTGTAAAAATGGTGGCATCCTTTGGATGAGATGTAAAACCAAGGTACCGGATACCTGAGATCATAAAAAATATCCCTGGGCATCTTTTTAAAAGAGTCGGGGTGGTACCTCGACATCCTGCCTAAAGCTGCCCACTGTGGTCCTGTCAAATCTGGCCTCCTAATCATCCCCTGTATCTAACTGGGGGATTCTCACCTGCCCCTTCGCCACCTTAGCTATGTGTGATGGGCGCACCGGCACAGAATGGCTACGAATGTAACACTCACTCACATTCATTCAGCAGAAGAGACAGGCTGTGTTCCCACATGACACCCAGTAAAAGCCCTCTTTGGTACCCTGGCCCCTGCACTCCACTCAGATTTCAGGCTGAAATCTGGTCTAGTCAGCATCACCACTCCCTTTACTACATACCTTCGCTTTCTGCTGACGGCTCTGTAGCTAAGACGCTCTTTGGCAGCTCCACAATGCAGTTTCGTCCACTCACCGCGCCACGGCTGAGGTTGGGCCAGTTGGGGGCTGTGGTTTTAGCATCTAGAGAGCAAAACATATGGTTATTTATGTGCATTTATAACTACTTACCATACAGAAAATGACAGACCATACCCGTGTACACCCCCAATAGCTGAAAAAAAGGCCTAAGGAGCGGAATATAAAGTATATGGTCATTATGGGATGTGCTGCTGAAGATCTGCAATGTAGTTGTAGTTATGTGCATGTGTTTGTCCTTGTCGTCTCGCATTATTTTTTAAATTGCGAGCTGGATTTCCTGCGGCGCTGCAGCAGGCCAGTGATGAAGCTCACCAAAAAGCCGCAGTCTTTCCTCGTCAGTCCGCATGAGTGTGAGAGACACGCCGGTCATCTCCAGCGATGTCATGAGCGTCCCAGACATGACCCGGGCGACGCGAATGCCACGGCGCTCTGAGAGTTTGGCAAATCCCAACAAAAATGAAAGACAACAAATGGTGACACGCTGCTTACATTAAGCCTGCAGATTTCAACATCAAGTCCAATTGTTTGCAATATTGTTTGAACACAGCGTGCAAAAAGTAAATTTCATCATCAGGGGTGTCTGCTTGGACTGCATGTGCAGCCCAGTGGCTACCAGACACTCGTCAGCTGTGCATGTTCACCACATTCCATTAATTTCACTCATATAACTTTTTAAGTTACGTTACTGCTGCTTGTGGAATGAAGTACGGCATGAAACAAACTATAACGTCCATTACACAGAACATAAGAAATGTCAGGCTTCTCAACCTAGGTGTGGGTCTCGTATATGTCGGTAAAATATCATCTTAAGGAATGTTTGCGTGTTTGGTAGTTATGATTTAGGCAAACAGTAAAATATATAATTTCAGTGTAAAGATTTTTTTCCACAAAAAAATTATTAATTTTTTTGTCCTGCCCATATATTCATGCAAATATGGTAGTTCTGATCAGCTACACTTGCTACTAAAAGTGGGATTCAGATTTGGCATTAACCTACTGAAAAACATGTATGATGTATATAAAACCCTACAACTTCAAAATATGAGTAGGTTATAATTTTATTGTGCATGTAAAAATTCAAGGTCAACCCATTTATTTTCCAGGACATGTAGATATTTCATTTTCCATGACTGGAAAATGTACTTGACGGATCAAGTTTTTCAAGTGTTCCAGGACACGTGGAAACCCTGCACCGCCCAGCAAGGAGACCACTGACTGCAGAGGAGAAAAACCTCAATAACATATTATCAGCGGAAGAGAGCCTTACCCAGGTAGGTTAGGGCAGCTCTGGTCACCACAGCCATCTCCAGACAGGACAAGGCTCCCAGGTTGTTCACACAGAGCACCGCGGTGTCCCCTGCGGCAGTGCGCCATAAACAACTATTAGAAAATGACTGATCACCAGCCTTCCGCTACACTAGAGGGGAATAGAGCTGTTACTCAAACTCGATTACTCGATTATTAAAAAGCATCGGTTAAAAATTTATTCTGGATTACACGGCAATATGGCGGAAGGGAGACGGCTATTTAGCCTCTCGGATTAGCCTAGCCTTTTTTTATTATTTGTATTTTGATTCAGTTTGCTTAATTTACTTTCCACGATTCCTCTATGTCAGAATAATCTCTGTTAAAACAAAGGTTAGCCCTGCCGCGTAGCCGCATCATCTTACATAATATGATACATATAAACCATATGATATTTTTTGGTGAATACATTGTGTTTTGAGCAGGGATAAATGATATTTTAAGTTTTTGCAAAATGTATGAGTTGAAAATGAACTATATAGCCAAAGAGAACTTATCTACAACAGTCTAACAAAGTTGGTGATATTTCCATTAGCAAAGTCACTTGCCTTTGCTCTCTATCAAGATGTTTCCACACAGCGGAGTGTCTTTTCATTGTAGTTCTCTTGGCTTGTTTTAGTTTATTTGCTTAATTTCTCACGAACTTTCTCAGCAAGGAAGAAAACGATTATGATTGTCTCTGAGACTGAATGCAGAGCTCATGAAAAAACGGTAAACTGTAGACTGATTTTTTTTAACATATATGAATCATTAAAATTGATAAGCTGGCTAAATTTTATCATCTATCAAAACGACTCTCAAAAATGTTTTAGTGCAACTTATTGATGTTTTGATCCCAGCAGACAACTGCGATCCTTGCGATGAGTTGGCTGCATGCGCGTAATATATGTGATATTATTCCATGTCGATATTAGCACTGCATAATGTGCAAGTCTAGTATTAAGGATGGCACCGTGGCGCGGGGGGGTAGCAATGTCGCTGCACATCGTGGGTAAAGAGTTTGCATTTTCACAACATGTGGGCCTGGCTTTTTGGAGGATTCACCGATTTCCTTCTACCGCCCAGAAACAAGGCTCCTGCTCTGTGACAAATGCAACGTATATACATAATGTAAATGATTACTTGATTATTGATATAATCAATAATAATAATAATAATAATAGTGACAGCCATAGAGAGAAAAAAGTACCCTAAAATTATCACAAAAAACAAACCACAGCAAGTCATTTGGTGCCATCTGCTTTTGTAAACACCAGAAACATTGTAACATAATTTGTGTTGTGTAAGAATAGTGCAATTTTTTCTGCAGTGATGAGAGAGTTGGAAGTGAAACCTACCTGTATTAAGTGGCAGGTGTGATTGGTTGGTGGGATTAGTCATGTGATCTATCATAATCTTCACTACCTCATCTGCTGAGCCAATCTAGAAGGCAAGAAACCAATCAGATGAAGCATTAAATTAGCCAAGCATCATAGTCGATTACTCACATAAAGTGCTAGCATGCTACAGATGACTACACTGACCTTTAACCTTTGTATGCCTGCTTCCCCATGTATTCCTGGGTTGGCCAGAGAAACAGACATACAGACAGAGAACGCAGCAGGTGGAGGTTAGAATCTGACGATCTACACGGGGTTCTCACAAACAATTAAATCCTCAATTTCGAAAACGTCAGCCTCAATTAAAATGGACACTTAACTACTTCCCTTGCAGATGTTTTGAGTATAACTGCATGTGCAAGCTCACAGCGTGATTAAAAAGAAATGCACGCACCCAAGCCCAGCTCCATCTCCCCTGGGGGCAGTTCGAAGGAGGGCACACAGCCAGGGACACTGCAGGGGGACATGCTGACTCCCAGGGTGCCTGGAAACAAGCAGAACACCCACGTCACACCGAGTCACTTACGCCGCCGCGGACTCACCACGACTCTCATGCAGCCCTGGGACTCGCAGGCGTCACTCTCACCGATGTCCTTTACTGCTTCTGTCGCTATGGCGACGATCTCGTCCAATGGACGGCCCTCTTCAGCCAGAGCCCCAGCCATCTGCAAAATAATCGAGCGTAACGATCTGCTGGTCAGTTTTCGTGAACACGAAATTCGGCACTGGTGTGGTGAGATCTGCAGTAGCAGCAGACATTATGTTTCCAAAAAAAAAACAATAAAATTCCAGCATCCGGAGAAGTATAAATAAACTATAAATAAAGCAAGTGGTTCAAAGAAATAGGTATAACCGTCCTGTGTAACCACGGTGTGCTAGATTACCTTGTGAATAAGCAGAGTGCCACAAAGGCCCCTCCGCCCTGCCTTGCTGGGCTGGACAAAGGCGCAGTCGTCAGCAACGATCACCATGGCGACCGGCACACCCCGGGCCCGGGCCTGCTCCAGCGCCAGGCCGAAGTTGAGCCGGTCGCCAGTGTAATTCTTCACGATGAGCAGCACCCCGCGGGCCCCAGCCTGCCAGAGGGTGAGGATGGCGGCCAGCACGCTGCTGGGGGGGGGGGAAGCGAACACGGAGCCGGCCACCGCCGCCGACAGCATCCCCGTTCCCACGTACCCTGCAGGATACGGACAAAGACAGGCAATCAAAACCCAAACCTAAATAACAGGGGCCCTCCACGATGTCACACATGGGGTAAATGCAAGGGGACACATCCAGTTGTTGTGCTACAGTGTGTCAACAATGACTAAACTGTCAATAATTTCCCTTGGTATAAATGAAACTTTATCTTAAAAACAAAATAACAGGTAACACCAACTCTCAGTTTGGCCTAAAAATCATTACCATGCAAACCCCCTTTCCTCTCCCTTTATCCAACACACTGTCGCGCTGAGCCTGGATCACAGAGCACCGGCGGACTCACACAGCCACACACTACAAGTAATGTAGAGTCAGGTGGTTTGAGGAGGTGACCCACAGGAACACTGGGCCAGTGACGCTTCATGCAGCCATGAATTACCTGCGTGTGCTGGTTCATGTCCAGATCCGCCTCCTGACACCAGTGCCACTCGGTTCCTCAGAGTCTCAAGGTCAGAACGGACCACCACCCTGTGGCCCTTAAGCAGGGACAGCCCACTGCTGCTGCTTACGATCCCCGACAGCGCCTCATCCACACAGCTGTCCACTGAATTCAGAAGCTTTTTTGGAGCCTGCAAGACAAATTACCACCATGCTCCACAGTTCAAATACTGATATAGTAGTTGACAAAGGATAACCTTTGCACTCTCAGTTCGTCTTTCATGCAATACTACTCTGTTGTCGGTGTTACCAGAGCGCCAATGGCAGTGCCAAATGACGTTACAGTTATAAACGTCAGTTTTTGTTTACTTGGTATTTCTATAATTTATCTTGACATAAATCTACGCCACATCCGAAAGGGACGACATGTAAGACATATACCTGAGGAAGCATTCTTTGCACAGTATTATATTTAAAAAATAAACAACTGATCATACACGTTCAGCTACAGAAATAGTCGACAAAGAAATGTAACACTGCAAGTTTTCTTCTTAACAGACAAGTAATCATTAGCGATGATGCGCAATAAAAATACGCAGAACTTTAAACACCGTAGGGGCCAGAACTCAGTACCCTGACACCAACCTCCATGGTCGAACCCCGATCCCCGTCTGACATCACGCTGACCGCGGGCGCTCCGCTACGCGCGACTCTCGCGAGATTGTGCGAATGACTGGGACTTCATATAAAGGGAACTGCAAACCGCGCTGTTCGCCTAATACCTCTACTTGTCCGCTCGTCTAGATAATATAATAGGGAAACATGATGTTAACATTCATTCCTACGCCTATCAGTTACGGCTAATAAAAACTAATATATTGCGACAAGTATATTACCGAACCGCATTAATGAGATGATCAAACTGATGTTTTATTGTATAGAGGTTGTATTTTAAGCATTCATGTCTGAAAATGCATTTTAATGGTGTACAGAACAACAACAACAACAATAATAATAATAATAATAATAATAATAATAATAATAATGCCATCATTCAAATAGGTATTAACTGTACTGTATATGGCAGGGTGTCAATACAAAAAAAACCCATGCAATGGATCCTTTACAAGAATCATTTCAAAGACTCTGAAAGGCTGATGTTTAATAGACAATGGGGGGTTTATAATCCTACAACGGCGGTTTGAGGGGTCTCAGGGTTAGGTGTTTGATGTGGTCTACCCATGGGTAAGTCCTGAGGCTTTCTGAAGCAGCGAGACTTTCCAGCCAATCGATTCTCCAAAAACTTCATTCATTGAAGCTTTATTCAATACGCTGTGCACTAGTGACACCTACTGGTGAAAACATATAACTTACATTTGTAACGTGTTCACTGTTGAATAAAATGAGGGGGAAAAAACAACCAATATATAGGACCTTGCCTTTCAGTGAGTGAAAGACTTTTTTCACACATTATGAGAAAATTCTGAGAAATGTCCTTTCAAACTTGGCCCATAAAGCAAAATAACCTGGATTTCAAAGTGCCTTTTCTGGTAAATGGCACAGTAAAAGGTGAACTCACCTTTCAGATGGTATATGTGTACATCCTGTACTTCGTAAATATGCGTATAAATCACACTTTTGTTAAACGAGATCGCTTAGTCTTATTTTCTAAAACAAATTTTTCCAAAAACGAGCTGATACCGTAATGTTAAGTGTATGCGTGCACCAGATTTTAAACGCGAATGATTTGGCCGTGTATCGGTGTTGTGGAGTTGAGCTACTTTGTCGAGTTAGGCTGCCAGTAGGATACGCAGGTATAGATGATGGAATGGATGGATGGACGGATGACACTAGCAGGGATTGACACAGTTATGACCTTCTCTTTATTTGCAGATACTTTAGATTAGGAGCAGATCTAAGGGGAGGCTTATCAAACATGCTGCTCAATGATTCCCTTCTTCTTCAATGCAAACTCCCATAAATATAACAGGCAGGCTTCACTGCTTTTTCAGGAAGAAGTACAGCAGGAATAAAGAGTTTCATTAAGTCAATTTAACTTTGTCTAGTTTCTTTTTTATATATAAAGGAGGTTTTTCTTGTACTGGTTTTGCTTATTGATTAAAATAAAAATGAATTACACTTGAAGATCCCTGCACTTTATCATTACCGAAATATTCAGGTATGCTTTTGTCTACAGTCTGATTCACATTAACTCAATTTCCTTCTACAATGAAAGTAAAAGTTGCATTACTATCTGCCTACCATCAATATTTCTCATTGCAAAATATGGTCAGACGTAAGATCTCTGTGCCCTCGTCCCCAGTAAAGGTTTCACCTGTATTTATTCTGATGATCTGACGTACTTCAAGTTTCACCAAGTGAGCATCTTATCTTGCACCTTTGCTCATCTGTTTTATGTTTACTGCTGTGCCTATAGCTGAAACCTGCTGATTCATTCTGAGTTCCTTTGCATATTTTAATGTGCCACTGCACTAATGTCATGGCCCGGAAAATGTTTATAGTGTAACCCAATACAATATCTGGTGCATGCAATTGTACATTGATTAATCCCATAAAACTGTACTTTGTGCTGCAATAGTGCTTTCAGTTTTGGGAATGTTAAGCGTACCTGCCTCCTGTCCGATTCCCCGGCTTCTCCCAGCGTACCTGCCTCCTGTGCGATTCCCCATCTTCTCCCGGCGTACCGGCCTCCTGTCCGATTCCCCGGCTTCTCCCAGTGTACCTGCCTCCTGTTCTGATTCCCCGGCTTCTCCCAGCGTACCTGCCTCCTGTCCGATTCCCGGCTTCTCCCAGCGTACCTGCCTCCTGTCCGATTCCCGGCTTCTCCCAGGGTACCTGCCTCCTGTCCGATTCCCCAGCTTCTCCCAGCGTACCTGCCTCCTGTCCGATTCCCCGGCTACTCCCAGGGTACCTGCCTCCTGTCCGATTCCCTGGCTTCTCCCAGCGTACCTGCCTCCTGTCCGTTTCCCCGGCTTCTCCCAGGGTACCTGCCTCCTGTCCGATTCCCCTGTTTCTCCCAGCGTACCTGCCTCCTGTCCGATTCCCCGGCTTCTCCCAGGGTACCTGCCTCCTGTCCGATTCCCCGGCCTCTCCCAGGGTACCTGCCTCCTGTTCGATTCCCCGGCTTCTCCCAGGGTACCTGCCTCCTGTCCGATTCCCCGGCTTCTCCCAGTGTACCTGCCTCCTGTCCCAGGCTCCCGTGTTGGACTGACCTCTCTGGCTTTGACCCTCTCACCCGAACCCCGACCATGATCCTGCCTATTGATCCTGTTTGCTTTCCTGCGAATAAACTATGTCTTCCGCAGCTTGGTCTCCCCCAAAATTTCCATAAATAAAAAAGATTTAAATTGGATATAAAGACTGCCAGTCTGCTTTTCTCATGTGTTTCAAAACAGAAGTTGAAAATGAGTTTCATACTTTAAAAAGTGTTTGCATTATGGTAATATCAAAAACCTTCTAATAAAAAGTAGACTGTATTGTTTGTCTTATATATGGTTTTAATTTTACAATATCTGATTTAGATGCTTATTAGCAGAAAAAATAATATTTATCATCAAGGCAAAAATAAAGAGTATTATGTGCCCCTGGCCAACAGCACACATGACGACAAAATCAGCGCTTGATTGGTGGCTCAGAAAATTCCAGAATGTATCTAAGAAGAGGAAATTGTTACATACACTTCACAGTAAGTACAGCACTGCAAGATTATTATACAATCATGTTAAATAAACTGGATATTAAATCACATTAACTTGATAAAAGACAACCTTGACTGGGG
>JAODUD010000015.1:14317737-14348535 GCA_026784285.1 Stomatorhinus walkeri | reverse complement strand
CACCCTGGATACGCCCGATGTCAGAAGCTGAGCAGGGCAAGACACTGACCGACATCCTGTACTTCATTTTTCTTTTTTTGAGTTGAAGAGCTAAAGTGAGCGTGACCTTAAACGTCAGTGACGCTGCTCCTCGCCCGCAGCTGTTCTCTGAGCAGGTCGCCGCAGTGCACGGGAACCTCCAGTGTGAGGCAATTTAACACTGGGTGACCTTCACTGAAAGAGAGGGCACTCTGCGCCTCGCAGTGCCTGTCAAAGCGCTCTCTCGCGCCCATTTATGAGCTGGCTGCCTGGCTATATCTCCCTCTGCTACCTGTGTCAGTGTTTGCTCTACAGAAACCCAGCTACATTAGTGTTTCCAATGGGCAGTCCTCCATATGAAGCACTTGCATTCTCAGCACTTAAATTTTGCCATATAAAAAAGTTTAGGGTGAGTATGAGACTGTTTCCTCAGCCTGTCATGGCTGAGACCTTGGCTTCATTTCTTTATGTTCCGCCGTTTTTGGTCGGGTCCTTCTGTCCTCTTAGCAGTCTTACTCTACGTCGTCATTAGTGATAAGTGTAAGGGGCAAAGTTTTAATCCAAGAATGGACTTTATCTTGCCGCTATCAGCAAATTTGTGTTTTGCGCTGCTAATCAGAGTGTGCTTCTGTGATTTTGCTGAGAGCCATATTCTCAGATCTGAATGCCCTGTCTCTCTGTAGTGTAGGAAGCACATGTCCAAGTCTGCTCCGGGGGTGTCAGACCCCCACATCCCATCTATTTGCTATTGGCACTCTGGTTCCAAGAATTCTAAAAATATTTACTTGCCATACTTTGCCCTCCAGACTCACACACTCATCAACTTAAAAGTATATCGACAGGAAAGAACGATCTAGTTCTGCCATAAGTTTTGTTATAGTGGCAAATCCCCCGTTTCCTCCTCCGCCCCCAAACCACACCCCACCACTTTACTCACAGATGCAGACAGCAGCTAGCAGGCGGTTGGCACTGTATGGGGCTATGCAGGTAGGGAAGATGGGCTGCACCATGTAATTTGAGAAGGTGATGGCGATGACAGCCTGGCTGGTAGGCTCGATAATCAGCAGCGACGTCCACAGGCGGATGAAGGCCAGGAAACCACCAAAAGCCTCCAGGATGTAGGCGTAGCTGGCCCCAGACTTGGTGATCGTAGTACCCAGCTCTGCGTAACAAAGTGCCCCAAACACAGAAAAAACACCCCCGACGGTCCACACCACCAGCGACAGCCCATAGGAGGCGCTGTACATCAGCACACCCTTCGGAGAGACAAAGATCCCGGAGCCGATCATGTTGCCCACAATCAGACAGACTCCATTTAGGAGGGAGATCTCCTTCTTCAGCTTCATGGACTCTTCTGAAGCAGCTGCCGTAAGCGATTCTCCTCCATTGTTTACCGTGGAGGCAGGCTCCTGGAGAGATGCAGGGACGTAGGAAGCCATTTCTCTGTGTGTCTATAAACACTTATATATAATGCGTATGTGTGTGTGCTTAAGATGGGCACTATGTGTAGTCCTTATTTTCAGTGCTGTCCTTGCCGTTACTGTCCAGCTGTATTTGACATGATGAAATCTGCAGACACAGAGAAAAAGTCCTCAGTAAACAACATAACAGTATTCACCGTTTATTATTGTGTGCATTTTTTTCAGTTTCTGATCCATGACTATTTCTGTGTTTTTAAAATAAATTGACTTAATCTGTTTATGTTTGATAGTTTGAAAAATGATCCACCCAACTGAGTATTAACTGACTAAAATTCATTAGTCAGATGCTTTGCAGATATGAGCTGGTATTGCCCCTGTTTTCACATGCTCATGTAACTGGCCATCAAAAGAAATACCTCTTTCTATCACTTAGATGAAAGTATTACTAAAATCCCCATGGGGAAATTGTCTTTTCACCTATCCCATTTTGCTCATCATGAGACACATTTACAGGTAAGAACAAGCTTGGGGGGGCTGTGGTCAATCAATTTATGTAACATTTGGGGTTAAGAGCCTTGCTCAACAACAACTTCAACCTGCGGGTCATGGGATTCAAACCAGCAACCTTCCAGCTACGGGCACAGAATCCTAACCTGTCACTGCCCCAAGATATGCGACTGGCACTGAGGAACACAAAGTAAGTGAAAGTATATTTTCATCCTCTGATCTGACGAACCGGGACATCATGCCGCCATTTTCGGTTTGTTTACACTGTGTAAAGAAACAGAGTGTGAGTGTCTGCATGTACTGCAGTGCTGTATTCCCACCCTTTACATGAGCAATCACACAAACTGCACCTGCTGTCCAAAGAAATCTAAAAGTACCTCACTCCTGTACAGACATGGGAAACATTAAAAAATGCCAAAATAACAGTGAATGTAAGATGGAGACAGAGAGAGATCACATATATTTATCTTTGTGTTAGGCAGATGGTTATTTTAGAGTGATTAGTGACCAGAGTAAATGACCCTTTTAAATAAGTACATACACAGAGAGAAAGATAAACGGGGGGAGGGGGGGCTAGGAAAGGTACACTGACATTTTGGTTTTCACTTGGTGTCCGTGGCTGACTCACTTGACCTCACTTTTCACAGCTGTGCTGATTTCCTGACTGTTTTCCAGGGAGATGTCAATTGAACTGTCAATTAAAACCGGCTGATCTATCAAGACTGTAAAGCATTTACTTAATCTGCAGTATTGACTGACATTGGTGCGATTATCAATGCTAGTCAATAATTTAACACTCTGCCCCTGCCTCGCGTGAGACACCCACCAGCAAGCGTGCTCAGGCAGCACGGTCTGTCGTAAGAGCAGCATAGAGGCAGTTCTTAATGCTGACAGTTACACTCTGTAAGGACTGGAGCGCCCACAAACACACGCACCCTTGACTCAACACGGTCACATGCCATGAAAGATTTCATACAATCAGCTCACAAATGCACGCATACAGATCAACCATCTGACTTAGCCACATCATTTTCTTTCATCTTTCACTCTCTCATATCCATACCAATAGTTCCCTCTAATACGTCAGTCAGCCGCTGGATGAATGGAATGTTTCCCACCACTGGAAACAGTGTGCTGACAGTACAGAACTAATGCTGCCTAATACTCAAGCTCAAATGGGCTAATATTACAAGACTCCTCTCACTAACGCTGAGCTCAACACATTTGAGTGAAAGTACGCATAGGAATGTGACTGGCAACACCGAATGAGTATGAAGACTGACAACTGAGACGGAAGTAACAGAGCAACCATCAGGACTGAGCACTGTGGATGCTGGACACAACAGATGCCTTCGGTGATAAAATCCAGGCACCAGTGTTCACTGAAACAATAAATGAAACTCCCTCAAAGTTGATTAGTGATTAAAAGACAAAAAGTGGTGTGTATGTGCAATTATACAAGAACCAGACCTGTGGGTGGGGTCAGACGCTAGACTTCAGCATCTTCACGTGGAAAACAGTAATGCAAGATGGGAAAGATGAAGGAAGGGGAAGAGAAACGGTGACCAAATATCACAGGCAGGTGAAGGAACGGGAAGGCAGATGGAACACAAAGATTACAGAGAGATTAGCACGTGAAAAGAAGTGTAAGAAACTGGAGTGAAGATACAAACGTCACATAAAGATATGGTAAGGAACACTGAGAGAGTGGGAGAGACCTTTGCATCTCTGGTGCAAGGTTCATGGAGCACTGATAATTTCTGGAGAGGAGTTGTAAATCAAGGTTTTGTTCAAAGCCAGCAGCCCCTTTCTCCCAGTCACTCACGGCAAAAATCATTAACTCAAAATCATCCCAATTGCCTCTTAACAACAAATACTGGGTTGTCAGAAACGTGTTCTCACATGTAATTCCAGATGAGCTTTACTAAATGAAGTACACGTTCTCAAGCAATTGGGAGCCATCGGTAATCAAAGTTGATGAAAACTTAAAAGATTGTTTCAGCAAACTCCACTAGGAGGTACCGACAAATAAAGTTCTTCATCTGCACAGGCTGCTGTAAACAGGTGACATGACCGGCACAATGGACAACACTATAGTACAGCGTACCTTATAAGTGGTTAACTCTAAAAACAGTTTCGATTTAAGACGTTTCCAGAATCCACTCGGTGGAACCTAGAAACAATATATACAGAACTTGATTTGTGCAGGCTGCTTTAGTGAATGAGGTGACATAACCAGCACGATGGGCACAATGTACAACCCATGTGCATCTGAACTGTAATCTAAAAAAAACAATAAATAAACATATGTAGCCTTTAGTACCACCCACTTTAATTGATATTACAGTTACATTATTATTACATTCGATTTACCTTCGAGAAACGTGTAGCGGCGACTTCTGATTGGTTCTCTTGGCGCCGTCGATTTCACGTTTTATTGATCTGTCATTATTTCATTCTTTTTAAGTGTACATGTTTCGCCTTACAGTGATGTGAGCTGCATTGAACCGCGTATTGAAATACGCTTTAACCTGAAATGCGCTTTAAGGCTCCTACCCCTCGTTTTGCCGCCGCCGTCGCGTCTTTTTAATTTCTCTCCTTTATATGTTTGAAGTAGCTGGTGGGTTTTGATCAGCTGATAAACTTCTGCTTTCTGTAGCCCAACACTTCTGCTAAGGAAACGGGACGGGAGAGAGAGAGAGAATGGGAGGGTGTTCGCTACTTTATTATACCACTTTAACTGCGTAAATGATTTATGTTTGCTGACCTTTTAGGTACTTCCAATACTGAAACTCGTTTAAATACGTTTAGTACGAAACACTCACATTATTGATCGGAATAAATGCATTAGTTATCTGATTCCACATTTCAATCAAAATGTGGCTTGTAAAAAAATATTTGCGCTTTTTACAGACGTTGATCCGTAACATTAATGCTGGCAGATTTTAACTGCGCCCAAACTTCATCTACTTCATCTGATATCACCTCAGTCCATAATTACATTATGCAAACCCGAAAACTGATATTGTTTGTTTCTAGAATAAACCCAAGTGCTCTATAGCGGTACCTAGTGAACTAAATATGCTATTACATGTCTCTCTACTAGCCTACCTGACCTTGTGGGGCTGCAGCTTTCGATCCGGAGAATGTGTAGGTAGTCAGATTAAATGAGCTAAATATTAACATGTTAAATGTTATATTTCCTTGGCGTTATATGACTATTCGTCTTCTTGAAAATATTAACAGAGATCAGGGTTAGAGATGCTGCCAGTTAAAACAGCTTAGTTTAATGGAAGAATTATATCAAGAAGTACTAACAGAATTAACTCAAAGTGCACTGACACTTTCCATAACTGCTTCAATACAAGACCTTAGACTTAAGGTCCCCCTGGCCTTGCTTTTTTCGCTCTACCATTTTAAAAACTTTTGTGCAAACATATGCATGTCATGTAAGAAAAAGAAGTGCCCTTCTCCCTGTCTCTCTCACAAAAAAATGTCTTTCCATGGCTACTGGTCGCCATGGTTTCAGCAGGCAGAAAGAGGCAGCAGAGAAGCGATTGCTTCCTGTGTTGGGGCTGATTAGAGAGAAAGTGAACGTGTCAGGTAGAAGAGAAGGGGCGAGGAACCACATACTGACTGACAAAACACTATGAAGGATGAGGCCTGATAAAAGACCAGGAGAGTCACAGAAAGGAAAGGTTTATTACACAGAAAAGGAAAGGTTTATTACACAAAAAGGAAAGGTTTATTACACAAAAAGGAAAGGTTTATCACAAAAAAAGGAAAGGAAATAAGAAACTGCAATTAAATGAATCAAGAATGTAATTTTGGGTTGAACATGAAGGGTTGAGGTATCCACCCTTTTAGGTGGATCCAGGGGCTGGTTCTGATTATTAAATGGGCCACAAGCCCCCCCTCGCAACTTACTGCAATAAAACGAATTAAAGAACGATACACAAGTAGTTAAAATGTTCTAACAAAACAATAAGCCACGCAATCAGAAGGCTTAAGCACAAAGACACATCATTGAAAGCAATGATCCAGTTTTAGACTGCATAAATGTTTATGTGTAATAATTATGATTAATAATTATGCTTAATAATAATATATTCATACTAACCAAGACCCGACATGGAGAGATACATTTATTTGCTTGTTTTGATCTGAAAGATTTCTTTAAAAAAAATCCACCAATGCATAAATTGTCCTTTTTGATTCCTGACAGATTTGCATCCCACCTCATGATTTACCACAAACTCATACTATGATGAAACCGTCCCAACAACACAATATAGGCTACTTCTCTTTCTGTTCCCCGTTCTTCTGACGTCGCTTTCGGAAGCAGACTTTTGATATGATTGTTAAAAAAGTGATGTCACTTAAACCAAAGACCCGAATAACTAAGAACTATGGAGCAGAGAGATGTTTAATATTTCATTCTCTGAGAATGGGGGGTTTCTCGAATATTTTTCCGTTAGTAATTTTGTGATAGGAACCCCAGACTGATCCGCTATATCAAGACAATCCTGACAGCTTTTTTAGCGCGACCAGCTCACCAACAGTCCGTGTGGTTTGCAACCGTTAGCCTAACTGACGGGAAGCAGTGACCCCTTTCATCTTTAATGTCGTTAACTAGCTGCTTTCACTAAAACCTCTTCAGACCGAAATAAAGTCCAGAAAATAATAATACAAAAAGTTTAAGTTAGTGCAACAAAGTTTTTTATTTTATTTAGTGGAGCTTACACGCACCTTAATATCGTAGTGAGGTGTTTGTGGACACTATTAATAAAGTGTTTTATCGAACAAGATTTTGTGAACGTGTGAAAATACATTCTGCGTGGCCGTTGGAAAGTATAGAAAACACAATCACTACTTGTTTGTCTAGTATTAAAACAATGACTGAGTTGCCCACTTTGGTCAGCTGGCTGGAGTGAGACGTTCAATTGGAGACAGGTCTGCACACGCATTTACATGCACGTAACATGTCTTATTGCCTTCTAAAGGGTGTAGATTTTGAAAACGACATGACAGATGCGTGAGTCGGCAGCCCTGCAAAAAGGGAAGCGCTACACCGCACCATTCTTTGCGGTTTGGGAACAAGGCCTAATTGAAACGAAGAACTGCAGACCACGTGCCCGAAGCCGACCAATCCGAGCGCAAGAACTTCCCCCTTCCGATCCGCCGTAATTTGCCTATAACAGTACGGGTGTAGCGTCGCGTAGACTTTACGTTAACGGTTGCTTGAAGTTAAACGCAATTTATCTTAAAAAAAGGTAAATTTGGCTTTGAAATCATGAATTACCCACATACGGCTGTCAGGCAAAGCCTACATATCATTTAGATAGATTTTTCTTTTAGCTGTTAATGATTGCAAAAACTACTACATTCATGAGATTCGTTTTTACAAGCTAGCTACGGTTTAACTGCCATTTTAATATTAGTCATTTGAAAACATTATAGTTGATCATGTTCATATCTGTAATAACCTAATGTTACTGCACACAGGTTTTTTTTCTTTGCCAGTCATGTCCCTATGTGAGGACTTCCTCCTCTGCAACTTTCCCAAATGCCGGGCGAAGCTGAGTGGCTTTGCTTGGGTGACGGCATGTTCACATGCCTTCTGTGACCAGCACGGATCAGGGGAATTCAGCCACTCACCAGCGATCTGCCCTGCATGCTCATCCGCACTGTCAGGCAAACTGGATATTGTGCGCACAGAGCTGGCCCCATCCGAAGAGTACAAAGCCATGGTGTTGGCAGGGCTACGGCCTGAGATTGTGCTAGATATCAGTGCCCGTGCTCTCGCTTTCTGGACGTACCAGGTATTTCTGTGTACATATTTTGAAGGTGTGAGGTTGTGTGGAGAGGTTTCCAGAATGTATATAAGGGCGAATGGTTCTGCATACCAGGTTCATCAGGAACGCTTGTTCCAAGGGTACAGTCTGTCCCGCGCTGAGACCCAAGTGAAGCAGGCAGAAAAGCTGCTGGCCCAGCATAGTCAGAGTAGGGAGTTGGAGCTCAGTGCTATGAGAGGAGAGATCTCCTCACTCAAAAAGGTGCCATATCTGTACAATAGCCTTCTCTGTTCTTATCCCCACCAGTTGATAAATTTCAACCTTGAGCTAATGTAAATATTTAGGCAATTAGTTAAAAGCTGGCTTTTTTTTTCTAAACAACACTGTACTTTCCTGCGCTGAAGGTGATGGAGGAGTACAAAAGGAAGTACAGTGAGGTTTCAGAGCGGTTGATGGAGAGGAACAGACAATATCAGAAGCTCCAGGGCCTGTATGACTCACTTCGTCTGCGAAACATGGTGGTGGGGGAGAGAGAGGGGATACGCTTTGCCCCTCCAGAATTTGCCCCAGCCTATAGACAGGACAACACAGGTTGGGAGGGAGACAGATGGAGATGAAAGAGTTATTAAATTAAATATCAAAACTACATGATGTAATTTGTGAAATTATTATGTTGTGCAAATCTTAAATTCAAGGCAAAGTTTGAGCTCAAATCAAAGAGAAATTAGGAATGATAAAATAGGAGTTAATTATACTCCTAACCTACAGATTGAAGACACTGCGTTGTGTGTAATACAGAGCTGTTTCTCTTTCCTCAGGTATGGAGGGCCATCACTCCACCTGCAACAGTCCATGCTTTCTGGGTACAGGATCTGAGGGAAACAAGATCTTCTCCACATTGGAGCCTGATCGCACCAGGAGTTTCTTCCGTTTTAACTCCCCAGCAAATAGCCAGAGTCATGCATTTGTGAAGAAGCAGTGACACCAGCTGACTTCCTTTAGTACAGTGGCGATCACAGTGGATGCTAAGAACACTGAATTCAGTGAGATCAACTGGTTCATTCAACATCCCAAACCTGACAATGTCAAACTAGCAGGTTTAATATTAGTGCAGATGAAATATCACACACAATTGCACATCTCTGTAACTCAACGCAATGGAAAAGCTTTTTGAACGTGATGTTTATACTTCAGAATTTAGTTGTTGGGCCAGTGCATTACTTACTCTGGTCAAATGTTACGCTGTACAAGGCCTTGGCGAGGACAACCGCGCTCATTCTAGGCGTCACCAGACATTTTTTGCAGCCAACTTACACACTGCTAAGATTAAACATTACATTTTGTGTTCCTGTATGATTACCAAAATGTGGTAGTTTAGTACTTGGAAATGCAAATGGGAATGCTGAATGTTAATTAGTGATAATGGTGCACACACTTCATAGTTTATATATGATCTACTCACAAAAGAACTTCCATTGCCCAGTTAGGTGTAAGAATGGTTGATATTAGGATTTGTTAGTTTCTACTGAATCTATTGACAATTTAAAAATAAAATATTGCACTCGTGTCCCTGCTTTTAAAACTATAGATCTGGTAAGTTAAAAGCATTTCTGCATCTACAATAGAGATTAATTAAAATCCAGGTTGCGTGGTGTCTGGTGTTGTATTTAGGCATACAAAAGGCAAACCAAAATAAATTGAAAATGCATGAGAAGTGGCCAGCAGATCTCAATTTTCCCTTTTAATGAACATTTTTTATGTTCCTCAAGGGACAGCTTTACACCATATAATTACAGGGTACAAAAAAAGGTTTAATACATATTTATAAAGAGACATCTATCTATAACACAGTGGATGCAAAAGGACAAATATTTACACTACTTTCTCTCCAGATTCACAGTTCTCCAGTTTGGGTTGGTCCCAGTCTCACTCAAGGAAGCTGCCCACTTACACTGTGCTTGGACTCCACTCCTCAGACTCCTCACTCACTCTGGGGCTTGTAGCTGACGGAGGCAGCCATCTGACTTCTTGCGGCTTGCCTCTTGCCATTGACAATGAGGAAGAGTGGAGATTGCACGCGTATGCTGCGAAAGTCATATGACTGCAGAAGGAAAGGGTATAGAAATACTTGTGAGCAGGTAAGCAACTGGCTGCTAAAGCCAATGACAGTAATGACTAGTCTGTCCAAAATATAGCTGAATCTTTATCAAGTCTGGGAGAGAAATACAGGTATTCAGAATACATGGGTATAGACAGTCAAAGTTTGTTCCTTGTGTTATCAGCATGTGATCATGTGAGGGACTAACCTGATCTTTGTGTGTAACACTATGACGTTTGACCTGGGGCTCAGGGATGACCACAGTGTCTCCAATCAAGACTCCCCAGGTGTCTGCAGTATTGTAGACCATGACCACACAGCATGACTCCTCGCTGTCCACAATACCAAACGTACTGGGAAAGACAGGCAAAGACATCTCATTACCTACTTCATATACATATGATGTTTTTATGACATCCATCCATCCACCCAACCTGTAACTGCTAATCGTGCTACAACAATAACCTCTACTAAAATCGCATTTTAGACAAATATTTCTGGAATGTATGATAAATGACAGTTGGCATGATAAAAATAGGTTAGGGTAATGAGACTCCAAAATTTAGTAACTAGAGGCCAATATGTAATTTAAATAAGAATGCATTTTAAATAAGAAATAATAATAATATATTAATCAATTTTATCATAAACATCTCCTATGGGTCTTATGAGTCTCACATGATTTACCTAGTAGTTGCTGTGCTTCTGTGATAATTTGTCAAATATTTTTACATTTTTAGAAATCAAAATCTTTGACCTGTGCAATGCATGGACATACAAAAGTTTGACTTTTAGATTTGAAAAGCAGTTCAGATTTACTGGAAAGAGCAATTTGTTTATGAATTTGACACCACTACTGTTCACTTGGATAGATGTTCTTGTGTGCAAGTAGTGTTTCTTGCTAAGACCATATCTCGATGTAGTTTGTGTAGTGCTTTTCTCTCTGACTGAAAATCACGCAAATACAAATGCGATGTTCCATGATGTATTGGACTTGGGTACTAATATATCACATTAGAACAGATTCTGCAGAAAAAGACCGCAACAACAAACTTTAGTGGTCTGGCTATGCCAAGTTATGTCACTGTTATTTACAATGGTTTAAATATTGCTCATATGGGTACTCGGTATCTACAAGTACATAAATGCAAGCACGCACACCTGTACTTGATCTGAAAAAAATTGTATTGGTGCAACCCTAATATATATGTTTAATGTCCCCTGGCAACTATGTATAGGCCTAATTTTCTACACCATGCAACAAATCTTAACCATGCTTTTCCAAGATCTGGGGTGAACAACTCCTTGTGGAGACACTCATTGTATTCTATATACGTTTAGCAAACTCACAAGGCCATGCGCCCCTCGGAAGCAATGCTGAACACCACCTTCCCCATGGCAGCAGCCCCTGTGTTGTGTCCATGAGAAAGGGCTGATAGGCTGCAGGGTTTTAGCATTCCCACGCTGCCTGAGGGCGAGCAGTACTGCGGTGAAGAGCAAGGCCCTAGAGAAGAAACGCAGAGGGAACCTAACATGGTCCTCAACTTCCGCGCCTTGACTTTCCCCTGGGAAGACAGAGATACATTGGACCTCAGTCTGCATAATGACTCAGAGCACACGCAATGGAGTCTACTAGAAATACGATCTCATAGATTTCCATCTTGCCACACTTTAAACATACAACTTTACTCTTATGTGAATTTGGATCTTTGAGTAATTGTTTAATGAATTTTCTGTCTAAAGGGAATGAAGGATCTTTGGAGACTGAAGGAGCCTCAGTTTTACTCAGCGAAGTAGAAGGATCAGACTTCCTGACTGGCCGACCGACCAACCATGAGGATGTCATTCCAACACATACAAACATTTACTCACAGCTGAAACGAGAGGATAAGCACGTCCACGTCCCAAAGTACCTTATTGTCAATGAGGGCAGTGAGCCGATGCAAGTAATCCAACAGCTGCCTCTCTCTCTCACAAGGGCCCTCCCACCCGGGGTCCAGAGCCGCAGCCCGACTGTAACCGGCCAGCGCCGAGCCAAACATCTCCTCATACTGGAAGAGCTGAAACATGCAATTCCTTCAGCCATTAGTGAAAGAGTAGTACTTTATTGTGAATTGCAGGTCAGGTTGACAGTGCTATGTTATTCCTGTAGGAATAAAGATTACTTCACCAGAAAACATTAACAAAAACTCCAACCTGCTTGCCCAATCCCCAAACTAATGCAGAATCACCATTTGGGCACCTTAAAACCTGGAATACTAATTAAATTTACCATTTACTGATTCTGAGCACAAAGCAGATTAGGCTGAACAGAAACTACACTTGTACCGTGGCTCTGTTGAAGTGGAGGTCGGGATTACAGGACGCTGTGCTGTCCACTCTCTCCTGCAGCAAGACAGAACACGGTACACAGTTCCTTTCACTCCAGTGTGGATTACGGCGGTACTCACAGACAGACTGTGTAAATGAACCGTGCATCAACGCACGGGTATTAGCTATGTACATGAACTCACAGCTTGTGCGTAAGCGCTAAGAGCTTGCTGTGACATCTGGGGGTTCTGGCCGCTGCTGAAGAAGAGCGAGACGTAGGCATTCCCCAGGATGTCTGTGAGCACAAACATTTACGATCATATCACTCAACCAGAGAGACAGACTGTGTTCCAAACACTCACTGATTAACTCATGTGTCCTCTAGTAGTAAATGGGAACAATATTTGATATTTGGCCTTACTCTGACTCCGAATCACTGCCTACTAGCTCAAATTCGTACTGGCCACCTTAATTAAACAAAGGAACTGCACCACTCTCCTCCAACCGCACCCCCTGCACTCACACCAAGATGTCCCGTCTGCGACGTCCAGCTGCACAGCCTGCCGGGCCAGGTCCACACTCTCCAGCACACACTTCCCTTGCTCCTGCCCATCCCCTGCTGGCAGCTGCCTCAGCACCATGGACAGACTGCGCAGAGAGACTTTGTTCTTACACTGGGGGGAGGGAGGGTTACAGTGCAAGTTACTCACCCCCCTCACCCAGCACGCACACTTTTTGTCCCACTCCCCTCAGGCAGGAGGCTGAGGAGCAGAAAGTGTAAAACCACCAAACTGAGAACCAGCTTCATTCCGGCAGCTACAAGACTTTTGAACACATAATGGACTCACTTTTGACACTTTACTGATACCGTCACTTTATCAGTGCTTGCTGCTATAGTTATAACTGCTGCTATCATACTGATATTTAGGTTGGTGCACATTTTTATTACTTTAATTTTACTTTTTCTTATTTATGTTATTATTTATTATTGTTTATTATGTTTTTTGCTCTATTGGGTTTGCAATTTCATTCCACCTCATGCAAATGTGAAACGAATGACAATAAACTTTCCTTGATCCTTGATACATATACAGCTCTGGAAAAAATTAAGAGACCGTTAAATGTCTTTTAAAAATATGCATTTTACAGGGTGGAAACAGCTTCTTAATGCCAGAGATGACAGTCAACCTATCCAACAGTGCTTCAGATCGGAGGATGGCTTCCAAAGACAGTGGCCCGTTCCGTCTTCCGTCCCTCAGACTGACCTGCTGCGGTGCCCCATTCCGTCTCCCGTCCCTCAGACTGACCTGCTACGGTGCCCCGTTCCGTCTCCCGTCCCTCAGACTGACCTGCTACGGTGCCCCGTTCCGTCTCCCGTCCCTCAGACTGACCTGCTGCGGTGCCCCGTTCCGTCTCCCGTCCCTCAGACTGACCTGCTGCGGTGCCCCATTCCGTCTCCCGTCCCTCAGACTGACCTGCTGCAGTGCCCCAGTGAAGCAGGTCTTGGCAGCCGCAAGGTCCCCCTTCCTCCAGAACTGCTCCCCTAAGGTGTTCCAGGCCTCCACTAAGCCCGGCTCCAGTTTTACAGCTCGAGAGAGGCTCTCCTCCGCAGCTGCACTGAACCCGGAGACTACGCCCAGGCACCGGCCACGAAGGAGCAGGTACTGAGCATTATGTTGGTACTGCCCTGGGGGAGGAAGACACAGAGGATGCAGGTTCTTAAAAAAATCAAATTTGGTTACCCTTACCCATTTCACAGAACGCAAGACAAGAAAAATTAGATGCTTAGACTTACAAATCAAATTATGGAGTAACCCCATTAAGGAAGAAAATGGCAGCCAAGTCAAAATAAACCAGACACACAAAAACACTAAATGTCTAACCTTCTTTCTCTTTCAGCAGCTGTAGGGTCTTTTCCATTTCATGATTGACATCAGTTTGCTTCCTCACAGCATCCTCTACACTGTGTGTCTCAAAGTAGTGGTCCCGGAATTGATAGAGCTCATCCACAAGTTGCTACAGAAAATAATAATAATAATTTAAAAATCAATCAATAAATCCACATCCAACCAGGGAAGAGTGTGATGTAAAATGTAATTTTTTTAGGGAACAATATATGATGCCAGGAATTCAATTCAACTACTTAAAATGCAATTTTAATTACAGCGAACTGACATTTTAACTACATTAAAATCCAACACCCATTGATATGAATGGAAAAAATGCTTTAGATCTCGCCACATAAAACAGAATTTCTGATATCCAGAACTGGAATTATAACTACTTACAAGAAGAGCTGAACTATTCAGCCGAGCACAGGAGCCTTTCTGTTTTAAAGTAGTTTGTAAAACCCGAAGTAGCTCAAAGTGTCCTCCCTGACATGGATTATCTGGTCACCCTAAACTAGCGTTCATGCTAAGTCCCTAACAGCGCGGACAACAACGCCTATGAAAACAAACGCACAACCGTTATTATGTCAGATTACTACTGGATACAAATTGAAACGCCTATTAAAACTGTAAACATGATCATTACAATAATTTAAAGTGACAGAGGACCGATACGTCACAGACTGCAAGTGCAGTGTGCTAGGATGTTGTATCGGCAAAAGTACATAGCGCACAAACAATATAAAACCGGGCATAGGTAAACATTTCATAGCTGACAACTCGTTATATTAACCAATCCAGCAGCAAAAGAACACCAAAGAACCAAGTTCAATGTAATGTTGTGCATTCAGAAAAAAATACATACGTGCACTATTACCCACAATTGTTTTACATCAGCATAAATAACACATGATACCTTCAAAACTTGCAAGTCGTCTTTATTAACCGAATCACTCTCCTTCTCAATGTCGGCCATGTTTACTAAATACTCCCAGATGTATGTAAATATGCGCGTTCCCTGCGTAACGTGAATGAAGGGCGTAGCATTGCAGCACCTCATTGGCCAGACTTCACAGGCACGCTCAAAGACAACAACCAATAAAAGATCAGATTTCACTGTGAGCCTCGTTCACATATCGCAGATTTAAGGGGACATAAATAGATGCGTACGCCACCTTGTGGCGCGGCGTGGGGGATCGCTGTTGGGCAAGTTGGGTTTTTTGAGTGTCTCGTTCAGTGGATGTTTCGCTATAGAATGTGCCAATAAAACAATAACTTGGGTATAGAAATTGTATGTGGTGTATGTCTTTATTTATGTATATTAAACACTATCGTTTATTTGTCTTTGTAGCACTGCATGGTCGCTATGTACAGTATACCTGTAAATATAAGTAATGAAAAATCATAAGCATTCGCATATATATAGATACGCGGGGGTGATTACTAACCTTTTTTTATTATTATCAATTCGAAAGATTACACAAAGATTTCTATGGTTTAGACTACATTGATCCGGAAGAGGAAACGTGCCCTTTAATACAACATGCCGGGCTTGAGTGCTTAACAGTGCAGTCCCTGGTTGCATTTAATGTAATATGAATGAAATCTTCTTTCTTACAGTCTTTGTTATGATCACAGTAAAAAGGCGTCACTGCAGCAAAAAACGCAACATCTTAACAAAAGTCGTAGCTGATTTAAATAGTTAGTAGTGTAGTTGGACCTTGTGTTGTGATTGCGAGGAAGCGAAGTGAACTCAGGCAGAATCGTGCATCAACGCGAATTTTGGCAGAAAGCAGCAGCGTAACGGGTCTGTAAAAGAGACCGTGCCGATTGACATGTCGGATACATGGAGCAACATACAAGCGCACAAGAAGCAGCTGGACTCGCTGCGGGAGAGGCTGCAGCGGAGGCGGAAAGACACCACGCAGCTGGGCATAGGTAAGTGCGGAGGCCATCCACCCAGTCGCCTGTCGTGCTCGGGTTTGCGGGGAGCCCATTCCAGACACGGTAGGGCACACGGCTAAATAACGCAGAATAATTGATTCACTGGAAAAACAAAGACCCCAATCTTTCCACTGCAACTAGTTCCCCGACTAACCCAAAAACACACATCAAAGTACGAGAAGCAAAGGCATCCTTTTCCTACCATCCAAAACAGGGGGATTAGCATGACCACGGAACAGTCACAACCAAGTATACAATAACAGTGACCAAGATCCAGAAAGACAAACTCCCAAACGCCATGCACTGTCTGATCTAAAACAGCTAGAAGTAGAAGATACAGTGTATATTTACTTTACGACGGAGTTCCTGCTGTTTGAATCTCACTGTCATACCTCTTGACCACGTACTCTTTTGCCGATACTGATTAGAGAAATTTTAACTTTTTCTAGCTTAAGTATTCTATACCCAATTTTCTTTTCTGTGTCTATCTGTTTGCAGAGGTGGGGGTAACTGAGGGGGGGTCAGTACGCAGTGACAGCCCAGGGCCAGCTCTTCAGAGCCCCCCTCAGGCAGAGCGCCCCCCTGACCCAGAACTGGAGAGGAGACTCTTGAGCTATTTATCTGAACTGAGCCTTGTGCTTCCAACAGATTCACTCACCATTACCAGCCAGCTTGGTACTGTGAGTATGCTTGCTTGCGTATGTGTCTTGGGAATATCTGTGCTGGACTGGACATATTTATCTAACAAACATGCTTTATTTAACGGTTTGTACAAGTACAGGTACGTTGGAATGCACCTCTTTGATTAGCCCATCTTGCTCTCCATAGCTTGGGGGTCACAGTGCAGGGTCAGCTAACGTGCAGCGCCCCTTGAGCTGGGGGTCAAGGGCCTTGCTTAAGGGTCCGCGGAGATGGGACTGTTATGCCATGGGTGGGTCTCAGCCAGCGATCATCTGATTACTGTCGTAGAGACATAGCCCACTGAGCCACACGCTGCCCCCTGTCTCCGTCTGTCTGCAACTGCCTGTTTTGTCTTTGTGACCCCACCCAGGCTGATACCCCAGCCTCACATGGCTGCATCCAGAGTCTTCTGCTTAAGTTCTCCGCCCAGGAGCTGATTGAAGTCCGCCAGCCATCTCTCGCTCCCTCGACCTCCTCCTCAACGCCCCCTTCCTCCACACTCGTCATCTCTGTGGACCACACAAAAATCTGGGCCATGACTGGCGGTGGCGCCCCAGCCCAAAGGACGGGAGTGAAGAGGAAAGCGGAGGAGCAGCCCCGCCTCACGCGAACCCAAGGGTCCGGCTCCTCCATGCCGTCCCCCAGTTCCCCCTCAACCCCCTCCTCACTGGCGATAGCCTTGTCATCCCAGCTGGGGGGGACGTCCGATTGGAAGTCAGCAGGGGCGAGTGGAGCAGAGAAGAAGGGCAGGTCTTCCAAGGGTCCGACATCCCACTTGGACATGGAAATTGAGTGTCTGCTGAACCAGCAGTCTACCAAGGAGCAGCAGAGCAAAAAGGTGAGGAGTGGAAGGGAAGGAAGAGTGCGAGAGAACCATTGGGGCTGGGGGTGCAATAAAACTCACCCTGATGATCAAAGAAGAACAGGAAGCCCATATCGTGTATTAACCTGAAACTTTAACATATATATTTATGTCACTGTTTTCAATACAGCCGTTGCTCCCCCCCCCCCCCCCCCAATCTCCGTCTCCCTCTTAGATGAGCCGGGAGATCCTGGAGCTGCTGAACACCAGCTCAGCCAAGGAGCAGTCTATCGTGGAGAAGTTCCGTTCCCGTGGGCGGGCCCAGGTCCAGGAGTTCTGTGATCACGGAACCAAGGAGGAGTGCATCCGCTCAGGAGATGCCCCCCAGCCTTGCCCCAAGCTGCACTTCCGGTCTGTGCCCCCCGGAACCCCTTTCAGTGGGTTGAGGCTATGATATCGCACGCAGTATAGTGGACATGCGCTCGGGCCCTTTGATGTCACTATATAGTGTCAGTAGGTCGCTAACCAAATTGTAAGGAAGGTGGCACAAAGGTAATATGACGTCATTTAATTCAGTTATTTTTTTTTTTACGTTGGAATCAACTTTGATACTCGCTATGTCAGTCCCATATTTGATCATGTCTTCTCTGATCTAGCACTTAATTGTTGTGCATTGTCCTTTTATTTAGTTTCTGTTTTGGTAACTTCCTGCCGTTCGGCCTCCCTGCAGGCGCATCATAAACAAGCACACAGATGAGAGCCTGGGCGACTGCTCCTTCCTCAACACCTGCTTCCACATGGATACCTGCAAGTACGTGCATTATGAGATCGACTGTCCCCCGGAAGCAGAGGCGGGATCCCTGGGGCCGCAGGCCGGGGCCACAGAGCTGGGGCTGCACTCTGGGGACCCGGACAGTAACGTCGGCAAGCTGTTCCCCTCGCAGGTGAAAAGCAGTGGATACGACGCATTAGGGCTCTTAGGCTGCAGATCGGCTGTGAAACAGGAAGCTCTCTCTGGATTGGCTGGACAGCATTACTTTTCTTTCGTTTGCTTTTAGTGGATTTGTTGCGACATCCGCTACCTGGATGTGTCCATCCTGGGGAAGTTTGCTGTCGTGATGGCTGACCCCCCCTGGGATATCCACATGGAGCTACCTTATGGGACGCTAACTGATGACGAGATGAGGAAGCTCAACATCCCCATTCTCCAGGACGACGGATTCCTTTTCCTATGGGTGACAGGCAGGTATGTCATTGGTTACCTAGCAACAACCTGTCAGTGTCTTGTTTAAGTCAGCCTTGAACATGCATTTAAAGTACCAAGGCCTTCAAAGCTTGGAAAATGGAACAAAAAAATAGCTGTCTCACTAAACCGGGTGCATTATATCTGTAAATATGATGAGACTCAACCAGGATATGATTTCTGATTCATTCATTTTTGAATAATAATTTTTTGTCGTCTCTTCTCTCTCTCTCTCTCTCTCTCTCTCTCTCTCTCAGGGCAATGGAGCTGGGGAGGGAGTGCCTGAACCTCTGGGGGTAGGAGCCTCTATAAACATCGGCCATCTCTATAATATTATTTGTCAATAATTTAGCTTGGTAGAGTCTTGGGAAGATGCTTCTCTTATTATGACTGACAAACTGCCTGTTAGGTAAATAATTAAGTACAAGTAATTCGGCTTCACGTTCTAGAAATCTAAGCGTCGCTTCTTGATTGGCTGTCACTGTGCCCCTCCCAGGTACGAGCGTGTGGATGAAATCATTTGGGTGAAAACAAACCAGCTGCAGAGAATAATCCGTACTGGGAGAACTGGTCACTGGCTGAACCACGGCAAGGAGCACTGTCTGGTATGTATTTCTGTGTGAGTCAGTGTGCTGGAATCATGTTCACTGTGTAGTGTATGTAGTCGTACGGTTCTCTTACAGTGTGTCTCTCTCCAGGTGGGCGTGAAAGGGAATCCTCAAGGTTTCAACAGGGGCCTGGACTGTGATGTCATTGTCGCAGAGGTCAGGGGTCACGTTCACAGATTTTACATAAAATGTCCTTTTGCAGCCTGATTGTTTAATGCACATTTTTTCTAGTCTGATATTCCTTATCTTTATAAACCTTGGTTTGTACCGTTCTTTACTTCCCTTAAGGTTCTGTCCTATCAGAATCTTTCTCCACGTTTTCTTGCTAGATGCTGTGTTATTTTGATATAAATTTTAAGATGAGAAGAGTCTAATGAAGCGACCCGGCTGTGTGGGCTCTGCGCGCGGCCTCCCGTAGTAGTGCTTACGGTAGCTACCTTCGACCCTGCTCCAGGTTCGCTCCACCAGCCACAAGCCTGATGAAATCTATGGAATGATAGAACGCCTTTCCCCTGGCACCAGGAAGATCGAGCTCTTCGGCCGACCTCATAACGTACAACCCAACTGGTGAGCTGCTTAACCCTGATATCCTTACCAGATGTCTGCTATTGTTTTTGCTGTGAGTTTCTGGAGCCGCTGAATGTAATGTTTATTAATCGAGTGCAATCGAGTCTGTCTGCATGTAGCTGAACATTTGATGTTTGCTAAAACACCCCTTCCCCACCCATCTGCCCTCTGCCAGGGTGACCCTTGGAAATCAGCTGGATGGTATCCACCTGTTGGACCCTGACGTCGTCGCACGCTTTAAGAAGCGTTACCCTGATGGGGTGATTTCCAAGCCCAAGAACATGTAGTTATCTTCAGGGAGGAGGGTGCTGTTTAGATATTGGGTCTGAATGAAATACTAGACTGACTGAATGGTAAATGTCTGATGTAAAACATGAGTTGTTTTATTATTGAGTTGATTTTTGTTTAGATACAAAATGACACATTGTGTTGGATTTTCTTTTTGTATTATGAAACGGTATATTTTTAATAAAACTGTTCAGCAGTTAATCGCTAGCTTGAAATTTAGCAACAACCTTGTATGTGTTGGCAAACACCAAGATGGTTCTGCGCAGTCGAGCAAGGATGCTGAACTGGAAATGAGAGCAAGTCAGTTCAATAATTAGCATAATTTACCCAGGCATAATTTGTTCTGGTAGGTGGTCAAGTCTCTGGGAGACTGCTGCAGTAACCTTGAGTGTTCCTAGGATAATGTACAAAGCAAAAACCATATTCAGCTTATTCTATTACTGATCTTACTGGGCTACTGTTGGTCCAAAACCATTTTTATTTTTATGATTTATGATATACTGTATGGGTCTATCCCTGAGTTAAGTAGGTAAAATTAGTTTCTTTATTATTTTCATAAATTTGCACTTTATCCTGTAAGTCAGTGTATTGCAGGGTTAACAGAAAAATTCTATGGATACGTGTTTTTCCTCTCCAACAAAATGAGAATGTGAGGATTTAGAACTTAAATCTACAGGGTGAGTGAGCTGTGTAGGGCCATCTCACATTTACCAGAAAACAATGTTACAGTGATGGAAAATAACTGGAAGTCGGCATGTAAAACATTAATTTCCGCTATAATTCTTAATAGATTTTGACAGATTCCCACTGGGGTGCTTGCTAGTCACATGGCTGTCCCATCCGCCCCTTCTCACCCTAAGATGTTCTAACTGTTCTCTTGTACTGGCCTGCTGTTATCTATTTCGGATTGCTGTCATCATTCACGGAATTTTGGTATGCAGGTTAGGTTGCTTTTCCGGATTCTTTCTGGTTCAAAAAAGTCCAGCTTCACAGATAGCAAAGCAGATGGATTATGACCCCTTCACTGCTCTAATTCAAGCCATTTTACTGTTTCATAGAGGAGGCACCAGTTCTGCCTCGTCATAGATACTATTAATTAACTGGCATATATTTTCTAAGTCTGGGCATTATCGCCCTTGGATGCTGTATAATTGACAATTCATTCAATTGAGTATCATAACTCTGATTTAGTGTTTCTTTTTAGAATTGTCTGTTTTACCTTCAAACCGCATCACATAAGCACTTTCCAGGTAGCATGTCAATATTTATCTGTCATGGTTATCACCGTCATGGTTATCACCGTAATCATCCTTCTCAGATTGAAGAGGCTCCAAACTTGTATCTTCTGCTTCAGTTTTTCCTTCCTCGTGTTTTTTCTTCTCATCCTTGCTTTCTCTCAAGTTGCGATACTCCCAGTAAATTCCTGTCAGAGTCTGAGCTGCTTCCACAGATACCTTCAGCTTCCCCACCACCTCCAGCTCTTCACCCACACTGTAAACTGGGAGACAAACCAGAAAAAAAAGGGTGGGGTGAAACAGAAAAAAAGAGTAATACCATGAAATACCATTTTCCCAGAGTGTCTTCATAATCGGTGAAACATAATAAACTAAAAGGACTCTCACTGTCAATCTTGCGCTCAATGACATCATTTCCTGTCAGCAGAAGTTCCTGCAAATCTAGGTAGGCGTGGCCGATATCCACACACTCCTCCTCCTGCTCATCCATTGGCTCGCTCACTACTGTGAACTTCAATCTGGATGGAAACAAGTTTCAGCCGGATGATAAAGGTGATATCTACTGAATAACACACTTAACACCCCCCCCCCATCACAAAAAAACAACACCAACACAAACTCACAACATACCTTCCATGGTTGGGGTCAGTGCCCTCCAGCATAGTGTAGAGATACTGTCTGAGGGGAGCTGCCTCTGCTCTGTCCACATAGATCACTGGTAGAGAGAGAGAAGGAGGTTTCAAAGCATGGACTATGACGTGAAAGAACGTGGAGTAGGACCGTCCATTTTCTTCATCCCACATTCAGTTGGTTAGGTAGGGATCTGTGCACAGAACTGAGAAGGTAAAGAGCAGTGAATTATGAACAAAGCTTAGAGACTTTTGGGCTTTTAACAGAATCTAGATCTTTGTATTCTTCAGCAAAATATAGGCAAGGACTTATGAACAGTAACTTATGCGATATAACAATTACTAAATCTCCCATAGTGGCCTCCAGGACTTTTCTTAAGATTTAAACAGTGTTCAAACTCATCCTTGGGGGCCCATGGGCAGTACCGTTATGTTTTTGCTCCCTATGGGTGCTGGGAGGAAGCAAAAATGTGAACTGTCTGGCAGGAAGATGAGAGGGAGCAAAAATGTGGAGCGTAACAAAGTATATTTACTTGAGTACTGTTCTTAAGCACATATTTCAAGTATTTGTACTTCACACATACTTGAGTATCAATTTTTTGGAAATGTATGACTTTTACTCCACTTCATTTGTAAAACAAATATTGTACTTATTGACTCTACTACATTTCTATGAAGATTCATGTTACTCATTACTTTGAAGCAAAGCTTTGAAGTCAGAGGAAGAATTTTCTTTTCTAAAATGCTATTGTGTTTGTGGCAGGAGAGAAACCAATCACAGTGAACTATTCCTACGCTGTTAGTCAAGTTGCTGTTGGGTAGTTATAAAGCCAGAGGTATGTAACTGGGTTGTTAGTTTTGTTTATATTTTATTTTCTCAGTTAAGTCAAGTTATATCTACAGCAATTTCTCTCATCATCTTCCTGATGCACACACACATACAACTGCCAGAACTGGGGGTGAGGATCTTAAATTCAAATTTAAATTCAATTCAGTTGTGTTAATATAAGCTAGGGTTATTCAAATTATGGTCCACAAGGGCAAATACCTGCTGATTTCCCAGCATTCCTTTTCCAGCGAGCCAGGTGTGAAGCCCCTGAGGCCAATCAGAATCAGTAAACTAACTTCCTGGGAGAACTGAAAACAAGACCTGGATTTGGAATTAGTACTTTAACTCAAGTAAAAATTTGACCAAACAACTTTAACTTAGAGTAATATTTGACCAGGAGTATCTATATTTTGACTCGAATAATGGAGCTGTGTGCTTTATCCACCTCTGCTCCCCAAGGACCAGATTCAGGAACCCTGACCTAAGACACTAAGAGCTTAGCTGTGACACTAAGAATAGCTCTGCTAATCTGATAGATACTATTACTATGACTTCTGATAGGCTACTTTAACTAAAGCTCTAAGATAGATACTATTCGGGTTACTATTACACAGAGACACGTACACACACCTCTTGTGAAGTTGTAATGTATTTCTTCTCCACAAGTTGGTTTACGAAGAGACGTAGGTGTCTCTGTGGTTTCCATGGGAACCCCGAACAGGCGGTACTCAACATAAACCTGCTGCACTGACTGGTCAAGTGCAACATGGGAGGTGGGATGAAAAGACAGAGACAGAATCTCCACATGCAGTTTATTCTCCTGAGGAAGAGCGAAGAAACAAAAATGTCACTCTTCACAAATGGAATACTAAGCATTATCCTGTACTAATTTGGTACTGAGATACTGAGAAACAAACTAGGGCAAATTTTTTCTCTACTTGTAAGAAGTATAATATTCTGGTCGTACTTCTCTACTGTGCACAACCCCAGACCCCTAACCTCTATATGCAGCTGAGATGGCTTTGGAATTATGATGACATCGCTGTCAGAGGATGCTCCTGATTCACTGGATTCCGTGACATCACTGTCCATATGAACTATTTATGGGAAAACTATTTATGAATCAGCATGAAAAGAAGCTTGAGATCGATAAATAAATAATGAATCAATCTGTTTGTTTATTATTTTTCCAATCTGAGCTGAACTGCGAGGTAGTCACCTTTTCCATTTCTCCCGCGCTCCTCTTCTTCATCCTCTCCTCTCACACTAGTACTGGTCCCTGCTCCCTCCTCTACGGACGCACCTTCCTGTTTGAATGATTGCATATCGGGCTTGTAAAGTTCCTGCTATTATGTTTAGGTCCTGCAGCTCTCTAATCCTTTTGTCTCTATTCCTTATTCGGTGCTATTTTCTGTGCATCTCCTTCCTCCAAATCTCGCCTTCTTAATCCTATCTAACCTTTTCTTGTTAGTGTCAGTTTTTCATATTGCTAATTCTTCCTGTTATTCTTCTGATTTCTATCTCTATGCTCCCCAGTTATTCTCTTTATTTCTCTTTGGGTTGTGTGCTGGTGGTTCGTTTTGCACGTAGAAGAGATTCTAGGAGCGCTGTAATGAAAAGTGGCCCAGTTCAGTTCATGGCCGTATACATGTAAAACAAGTCTCGATCACCTTGTGTTGGAATTCAGTAACTGGGCTGTTTGCAGGGCGTAGAGAAGTAGGCTGAGACTTTCCCCGCACCAGGGCATGTGACCTCAGGCGTGAGGTTCGCTTCCTGGCAGGTGGCTGCAGCGATGTATCCTGATCTCCGCATGACACGAGGCAGGGCATCGCAAGGTCTGCTGACCGATGAGAGGGGACTCTTCCCGGCCGTCTCAAGATAGCTGATAGAGGCCTGGACTAGAGAAAGAGGGGAAGGTGTTATATAATCACCCAAAAAACATTAAATAAAAACAATACGCCATGTGTACATGCACAACATTTTATTTCCACTGAATGTGTATGCGAGAGAGAATGCGAATGCAGCTATATATGTGAAAATCAGCTGGAACAAATGTGTCTGGGTTAGTATCTATAATAGAAAGAGGAGTGTGTGTGTGACTGACCGGTGTATGGGAGTCTCTGTAAACCACTTCACGGCTGGGGAGGTCTGTCTTAGTCTGACGAACAGAAGCATAAGAGAAGCAAACTTATATATATGCGCTTCCATCTTCCAACCAGCACATACACTGTGGACATTTTAGAGACAGAAATTCATCTTTGGACTGCAGGAAGAAAGTAGAACCCGGAAGACAGTAGCACAGTACAGAGAGAAATGAAGGTCATGTGATATACAAGAAGCATTTCCGTAAAATCCAAGGCTCTTTGTGTAATGTTGATCTGGCGAGGGAGCCATTCAGGTTTTAACACCATTGGCCTGGACGATTCCGCAAAGACTGTGGATCCATTACAACTTGTAAATGAAAATTATTTTTCCAAAAAAAGCACGGAACAGGCACTTCCCTTGAAGTACCTCTAGAGCCATTGTTTTTCCACAGGGAAACTAATGCCCTAGAGCAGGGGGGCCCAACTCCAGTCCTGGGGGGCCGCAGCCCTGTGTAGCTTAGCTCTTTCCCTGTTCCACCATAAATTATTCAGCTCAAGAGCTGTGTGGTAATTAGCACAAGGATCTGAATCAGGTGTGTTAAATGAGGGGAAAGGGCTCTGGCCCCCCAGGACTGGAGTTGGGCACCCCTGCCCTAGAGACAAGTAACGTTTAGATACAGTGTCTGTTTTACACCACCAAATGACCCTAATTGAGTGGTCTTGAGAAAATGTTGTTCTACCCACCCATTGGTCCACCTTGCAATGTCTCTAATTATTTTAGACAGTAACCTTGAAAACTCACTTTTCATTGGCAGCACACTGTATAACAACCAAATTTAACATGCATACTATCTGGCTTATGTACAATCGCTTAAACTGAAGGCCAACAATCACATGCGGTGCTTTACCCTAGGCTTGGCAGTGGGTCTGTGCAGATGTCTGCTACATTCCTCTTCCTCTCTGTCAATTGCTATTGTTGTTTGAGATACCGCTGGTGACTGAAAGGGGCACTTCCAACGGAGGGACACTCTGACCATGCCCTTTGGTCTGCCTCCTGAATCTCTAAGCACAAAGTCACCTAACAAGGATAAAAGCCACCAGAAAGTCACCTGACAAGAAATAACTGAGAGGATAAATTGGCACAAACCAGCTATACCCCGAGTGAAGGTAGCCAGTATGTAAAATGAAAGTAGATACCTCTGACTTGTCTGCCAACTGACAATGGCCGTAGTGGGATGGGTGTCTTGGCTAGATAGGATGGTGGAAGCCGGTCATCACGGTCATCAAACACATAGACCCACAGACTGTTACTATGCAGGTAGGCCAGCATGTCTTTGGTCATTGCCAGTGGGTAAGACGCTGAGTCATTGAACACGGGGTTTGTGCAGCAAGGGATGGTGGGAGAGACATGTGGCGGCAGATCATAGAGACGGTAGAGCAGGTAGGCATCTGGAAGTAGTCCAGGCCAGTGTGCACTGAGGTCAACGCATCGCTCCAGCACCACTTCAAGCTCGTTAGGAATTCCTCCACCAAAGTCAAACGTCTCCTGCAGCAGAGATCAACACTAAGTAATAGTTGTCAAATAAGTACAAAGAGTATACTAGAAGAATTTTGTGTTATTAGTATAAAGCAGGTATAACAAAAATACTATGCACATCATTGTCATAGCTGTCATTCACTACAAAATATTTAACACAATGAATGCTTTTACTTCTCTGGCGTAGCCTTGACAGCTCAAAGCCATCTGGAAGGGAACATTCAGCAAAGTCTGTCGGTCTCCCAGGCTGCAAGTCAGCTGCACGGGTGGGTAGATGCGTACCCAGAACTCCAGAACCCCTATAATCTCAGCCCGCACATCTATAAGGGGTTAAGCACATAACTATCATTGACATACAGTGCATTACTTCAGCTGCATTAACCTAAACTAAAATTGAAAATTGCTTTCAGATATCTCAGTCTGAACTCAGGGTTTCATCTTGACCTGTGATATTGGCTTTGCCATTCACTCGCTCGCCTCTCTTCTCCATGGCTCCAGACAGTGGGATCCAACCGTCACCGCAGGTTACGAATTGAATCCCGCCAAGAGCCTGGTGCAGCTCTGCCCTGATTCTTCCATCTGCCTTTCCCAGCCTTTTGAAGTCCAGCGGGGAGAGCGGGTAGCGGGAGGTGAAGCCGTAATTGGGCTGCTCTCCTGACACCAGAGGAGTGGAGTGCATTTCGAAGTCCAAAAAGGCATAAGTACAAAAAGTTACGATCTTCTGGCCAGAGTCTTCATGCTCATTGGGCTCCAAGCTCCGTGTCATGGCCCGGAGCCCCGCAGGTGTGAAACTGGCTCCGCTCAGGTGAATCTCTAGCAGGGACTCTCCAGGCTGCAACTGCCCAAAGATCAGGTCATCCTCCCCTTCCTCCTGCCCACCCCCAGCCCAGATGTACTGAAGCGGAATGGTCCGTTTATAGCTTCTGGGGCTGTAGGCCAAGTCCTTTAGCTGGGCTGAAAGCAGGACAGGAACAGATAGAACAGCTGTAAAGCCTCACGAACGAGAGAAGATTCGCTCACCTCAGGTCCAGCTATGGTTCTCTGCCTCCTAGAGACTTTGCAGAACCCACACTTTGGGATATATATATAAAATGGAAAGGGCATTTCATTTTTTTTTCACTTGACCTGTACAGAAGTCTTGTAAAGCTTTTTATTAAAGGTAATGAATCGCTCTGCAGAGTCATTAAAAGCGCGTTACTGTCACCCTGTAAAGTAGTGATTCTTCGGGCTCTCCTCTCCAGCTGTCCGTCTTTCTCTGCCGTCCTCTTCTGGCTTTCTTCTCGCTCTCGCTCGGCTCGCTCCTTCATCATGTTCAACTCAGCCTGGCAGCGAAGAAAATCTAGTCAGCTCTAAAATACAGATAAAAGACGTATGAAGCTATGGACATGTTTTGTCATATCTAACCATGACTATATCTGTACACAGATGTATGTGTGTGTGTGTGTGTGTGCGTGGGGGGGGTTATGTTTATATTACATTGTGGGGACCAAACGTCCCACGCAATGTGATAAAAACCTGATATTTTGCCATTGTGGGGACAATGTTTCAGGTCCCCACAAAGATCTATGAATGTAATCAAAAAACAAAAAATACCAAAAGTATCATATTTTGTTTGGTTACTTATGGTTAAGGTTACGGCTGGGTGGGGGTTAAGGTTCTCATGTTGGGATTAGAGTTTTCCTCATAAAGTGAATGGAGAGTCTGCACAAAGATATATTTATAAACCTGTGTGTGTGTGTCTGTGTGTGTGTGCCTGTGTGCGTGTGTGTCTGTGTGTGTGTGCCTGTGTGCGTGTGTGTCTGTATGTATCCACCCATCAGAGACAGACCAAATGTAACCAGTAATTAGTGATTTAATAGAATCACTCCACTGCATTCACCCCCCCCCCACCCCTCCCAACAAATATTGTGTATTATACATTGTTCTGCCAATCATCATCTTTGTACAACTAGCTCTCACTATAAATCATACTGGAGACCTCGGCTGAACATTTTTGCTGTCGCCCTTTCATGTCATGACTGTACTGTCCACTAGGGGACTCCACAAGACCTCTTACACAACCGAAACACCAGTGCCCACCCAGCATGCCAAACACCCACCCCGGAATGGCATCCTGGTAATGCCACTGGTGTGTATATATATCGCATATGCATTTTGTGTTTCTGTGTGTGTGTGTTGTACCTGGAAATCTTTGTTGATGCGACTTTGCAGAAGCAGCATCTCTCTGGTCTTCCGCAGCTCTAACACGGTCTCCGCGTGTGCAGCCCGAAGATCTGCCAGCTCTCTAACCCCCTCCTCCACCTTCCCATCGTCACCCAGAAAGCGCAGTCGTTCCTCCGCTTCATACATGAGCCTGAATTTCTTGAATAGTGAATGAAAAGCCTGGGACAGTCTTTCTTGCAAATCTCCTGTGTCTACTGTGGTGACACCGCGTTTCTGCGGCGCCCAGCTCATGACATAACAATAAAAAATATACTCGATGACAAAAAAAATCAAGCACCCAGAGGTAATGGTACGACTTGGATGTGATTTTGTACTCGTGCAGACCAGTGATGGGGGTGCAAATGATTCGATTTGCAAGGAGCTGCCACGTCTAGTCACCAGACACAGAGGACGCCTCGTGGACAGTGTTGCCAGCACTTGACGGAGTTTGATAGGGGTCGCATTGTGGGTTCGCATGCGGCTGGGTGGTCATATCGTGCAACTGCCTGGCATGTGGGGCATGCAGATGTCACAGTTGCTGATATTGGAACCAATGGGCATGCGAGGTCAGCCACACACGTCATGAAGGTTCCGGTCACCCAAGACAGACCACACCTTGTCTTACCCCTCCTGAGTATAGTCTTATAGTGGTATAGTCTTTCAACTAGACAACGCCCGTCCACACACAGCACGTGTGTCTATGGGTGGCCTGTGGCATGTTGAGGTCCTCGAGTGGCCAGTGTGGTCCCCCAGTCTTCCCCTAATCAAACATGTGTGGAATCAGCTTGGGCGTCGACTCAGACCCAGTGCCAATGGCCAGTTACAACACCTGTGGGCCGACTTGCCGCAGAAGAAGATAATAGCAGTGTGCCCATACTGCCAACTCTGTTGTCCGTTGATCTGATATTGTAACCATTGAGGTCACGTGACCTTTCACTATGTGCAGATTCATTTCAATCCTACCATTGTGTCTTGGTGCTTAACTTTTTTTGTAGTAAATCTTGCCCTCATTGTGGGAACAAAATAGCGAAATGTGCCCATAATATATAATTCTTATTGTTATGTCATGAATGGGGCTCTGCATATTTCAGATGAACGTTTAAAGACTGCATCTTCAGTCAGGGTATACCTTGATTTGCAAAAGTGTTTCACTGAGGTCCTCAACGCTCATATCAAATGCCTGAAGTAAGGAAGACAGATAAAACATTTGAATGAGGCCTATTGTCATTGTATACAAATAATTAAGTTGGGAGTATCAAATACTGTCTGAACTATGTCATAACTTGGTACCTCAGCCACTGAATCCAGTTTCTCTTGCAGTGATGTCACTGTCTCTTTGTAGTGCAGGACTTCCTTTTCCAGAGAAGCATGCTTCTCCTGTTCTGACTCTTTGGTGCCTTTTGGAAATGGACGGCAAAACAAAGAGGAAGTAAAAGGATAAAGAGCAAGACAAACACAAAGCAGCTCCACATGCTTTATGGAACTAAACCATTATACCTGACAAATAAATGCGTTCTTCTAATAAAAGCTTAAGCTTCATTCAAAAGTTTCTTAAGTTAAAGCATGCAGAGATACTGAAGCATGTAGAAAAATACATACTATTTAATGAAATACCAAGAAACTATCCTTTCACGCTCATATGGACACAGAAGAACACAGGAACCTTCACATATCGGTTTACGGAGCCCACACGCTGTGGGGCTCCTGGGCTGAGGTGTCTCACTAACTTCTCTCTCGTTGCTGAAGTTCATCGATGCTGTCGGTCTCCTGCTGCATTCTCCCCTGCTCCTTCTCTAGCCTCTCATTCTCCTGTCGCTCAACTCTGAGCTCCTCCTGCAGTCTGTGAATCTCCACCCTCCACGTCTGCTCCTGCAGCGTTTGGTTCTTGTCCAGTTGGTCCTCATGCATTTTCTGATGGTTCCGGGCAGTGACAGTGCTGAAAAGAGAGGAATGGTCACTGGAACCCGGGCAGTGACAGTGCTGAAAAGAAAGGAATGGTCACTGGAACCCGGGCAGTGACAGTGCTGAAAAGAGAGGAATGGTCACTGGAACCCGGGCAGTGACAGTGCTGAAAAGAGAGGAATGGTCACTGGAACCCGGGCAGTGACAGT
>JAODUD010000015.1:14288364-14300916 GCA_026784285.1 Stomatorhinus walkeri | reverse complement strand
TCGCAGTAAGAGGTCAGACACACCAAGCAGGACTTTTGGGCCCTGAGTTTCTTCCCAGTGCAGACGTCACAGGGCACCTCTCCAGTCGCAACGGAACAATTAACAAGCATCCTTCTGAAATGATCTGCTATTTCAGCGATGCAAGTATTTATATGGAGCTCAGGTGTATTCTCAAAGCACCTCATACACATTGGGCAGCGTGACTGAGTTTGATTGCTCCAGTACTCCCTGATACAGGCCATGCAGAAGCTGTGCCCGCATGGCAGTGAGATGGGTCTTATGAACACATCTAAGCAGATGGAGCAGTGATACAGCTCCTCAGGTAAGAGGAGGCCGGAAGATGCCATTTCTGGAGAAGTAATCGCAGAGGATGTCTGAGATTTACACGTTATAGTGACATCATTACAGTAATATATAAGCAACCTGTAAAGGTATAAGCATGAAATATCCATGAAAACACGTGCATTGTGATCGCCTATTAAAAATGCATCAGTGTAATGGAGAACGATTTAAATATATTCAGATTATTTTTTCTGCTGTGTCGATTTATATACCGATAGGGGAAAAAATATTCAACTGGAGGTAACTGTGTGCACTATATGTTAAAATCCATAGATTGTAGTGTCTCAGAATCCACTGAGAAAATGTAAAACTTTTGTGAACAGACCAAACTGAAAACAAATTTTATGTCCTTAAGCTGACTTTACATATTACATTTTTACTTAAATGTATGCAGACAAGTATTTAAATTAATAAACTTTGTGTTTATATGCCATTAGCACATTATTTTTGTAATACATGAAAACTTAACAACAAGACCACTGAAAAGAAGAATTTATAATACTAGAAATCAGTAAAGCACAAGCCATCATCTGTGTTGCTCACCTACTGAGCAGGGTCCCTGTGCTCCCAGATCTATTTCCAAACAGGCCAGACTTTAAAGACCCCCGTTTTCCTTGTTTTTACTTTCGCTTCAGTGGCGTGACGTGGCAGAGGCCCCGCCCACACAAAGCGGCCGCTTCCCCTTGCGTGTGTGGGTGTGTCTAGACTTTAAAGGCACAGTCACCGTGATCCCTCCGCACAATCGCGTGGCCGAATAAGTGGCGGTTTTTACGAATGGCTGCGTATATAGTAGTGTTGCATTTTGTGGCAGTTTTGTGTTTCAGTTTCAGTGCTGTAGTTTCCTCCTGAAGCCTTTATCTCCAGAGATCACTAAATGCAAAAGAACTAATCAACCTGGGGGGAAACCTAGATTCACCTGAGTACTGGCTTCCACTGACAAAGTAAATAATTGGATTCATCAATCAGCAACGTGATGCAGCTGTTTTACTGTAATGAGTCTCTTTATTAGGAACAGCTGACTAGTGTGTAAGGAAGTTAGTCTTTAAATCTACTTGTGGTTTTTGGCTACAGAAGTATGCTAGAATCCTCCAAATGAAGTGCCCAATTGGTGAGAAATAAATTTTAAATTATTATCAAATTTCAAGATATATTATCATAATATAGGGATTCATAACCATTAACTTGCTTTATTTTTCAAGGGCTATTATTTATTAAATAAATAGTTAAACAGCCATACTTAATTATGTTAATATTATTACATTATATTCTGAATTTGATTAAAAATTAGTATATAAAAAGACTTTTCTTTCTAATACAAGACTAAGAAAAAAAATACTGTGCTTATATGATTTTACTCTTCAGCAGGTGTTTTTTTCAATTGTTTCAATAAAAACATTTGCTAGTTATTAAATGCAGGATTTGAATAGTTCAATATAATGGCTGAATCGTGTAATAGATATTGTGGTTGGAACGAACAGACTTGCCTAAAACCAATCTTAGGATGACCAGATAATCAAGTCAGGGAGGACACTCTGTACAAGGATAAGATTTCTACACTACCATGTTAATTGATGAAAAATTCATCCACCCGTTTTCAATTACCATTGGTGACAAATTCATGATAATTAATAGGAGACTGACTAATCAGCACGTAGCAAGTACTCATTGCTTAAGTGTGTCCTTCCTGAAACGCATGATCTGGTCGCCATACAAACACTTGTAGTTGTAGTGCATTATTTGTAGAGAATCTAAGCTGTTCCAGTGCTCCAGACTCTCGGGTTTAAATAAGATTGTGTGTGGAGTTTGCATGTTCTCCTGTGTAAAAACATTCAGCTGAAAGCAAAGCCAGTCATCTTTTTAAATTAGTTTCTGTCTTTATATCATGTTGTTCATATCTGACTTTGCCACTGAAGTTGTTCACTTTTCATCTTTCCCCATTTTGAAATGGTTTCACAAGGCTTGCCTTTTATTGTTAAAACTGAGGACCACAAACTTGGTTTATCGTCAAGCACTTTTATAATGCTGCTTTGTGTCTAGTCAAAACAGGCTGTATTTTTTTTTCTGTCAGTCAAATATCCAGGTTGTAAGTAGAAACCAGAAAAATCGTAGTCTGTTTCATTCAAAAAAAGCAAACTTAACAGAAATGTATATGGTTATATATGGTTTTTGTTCATGGTTAGCCTAGCCATTAAAAATGGCTTTGGTACATACAGCTTCTGAATCAAAAACAGATATGAAATCTGCCAAATTTGGGGTTTTGTTGAGTCCTACTTCCATTTCAAGACACTAGATCAAATCCTTGCTGGACTGCGATATAATTATGGGCCTATTGACCTCCAGGGCATGCTTCCTCCAGGAGCCCTGGAAGAAAAACACAGGCAGTCATACTGTGAAGAACCCTTCCAACACTGAAGACGCTGCTGATGAGAGGCAGGACTGTACCTTGTTCCTCCACTAAGTGGAAGATCTGTCCGTCAGCCTGAGTCTGCCAGTGTAGCGTGATGTTTTCTGATGCCTCTCTACCACTCATTTCCTTGCGTAGCTGGATAATCACAAATCTGCGTGTTTCCATTTGCTATCAGTAGAATATTGTATTCTTCTAACAGGAGACTCGTATATGAAAGAGAAATCAACTGACCTGCATTAAAACAAGTTCGCTGTAGTCTGTTACATCTCCGTCAGTTCTGATTTTCACACTGACCACTGTTTTCAGGCCAGTGATGGCTAAATGACATATTGAATCAGGACACAATCACATTTGAAAGAACCACTAATGAATCATCTTCTATAACCAAACAAAAAACAAATTCCGGATGTTAAGACTGCAGGGTGGAATCGGTATGATGGACAAGGTTATATGGAAACTTGCCTTTCATGGATGTTTTAAAATCAAAAGGCATGTCCATTTGCTGTGCAGGGATCAGCAGCTGAGCGGTAAATGTTTTGGGGATTTTATAGTCGGTGGTGTTTTTTTGCACTCCGATTTTTTATACTAAGTGAAGAAGTTTACTTGAGGGTTCAACAGTTATCGAGGATGTCATTTTAGGATGCTCAGTGTTCCACAGCTAGTGTGGTGATTGCGGGCCCTGAGATATGACAAGGTTTATAGAATACAACTTACCTCTATAACAGACAAATGGGTAACTGTCAAGGCAGTATTGACTGTTCCATTTTCCAGAAGAGTCGACAGAAGTACATCTCTTTGAATTGTTTGTCATCATCCCCAGTTCTTCTAAGTTCCAGCTGTAGAATGTGGAGTTTGCCTGGTCTGACCACTGCCAGAAGTCCCTAAACAATCCAATCCACACCGGTGTCCCGTGTGCCACTGTAGCATATATCAGCTGGTTCTCATATAGATTGTTAATAGTGACAAGGTCTGTGTAATACTTTCTGCAGTAACTCTGAGCGTCAGTCCATGTCATAAATATCGTAACCCAGATGTATGTCTGATCGGTGGAAATTCTACCTAAAGATGAGGAAGGATTTGGTCATTAAAAATCCATAAAATCCATCCATGTTTTGAATATTTTTTACTTTCCAATCACACACAGTGTCTTGATCCAAAATCACACACCATGACTCATGTGCTGTGTATGTATGTGTGGTATTCTCTAAGCCTCTGTAAGTCACATTTTCCCGTCATTTTTTGGTGCTATTGGAAAAGTGCAAAATCTGTAGTTTCCAGTATAATAATAATAATAATAATTGCAAATGTCTGCTACCAGAATTTAGTAGTCAAATTTATGGAAAATTACTTACTGTCATAGCAAACAAAGAAGGACAGGGAATCGCAGGTCCAATCGTTCCAGTATCCTAAGCTTCTCATGACAATACAGTTCTCCTGTCCAGCGATATTGTTTGGTTCACCCACAGCCCAGTTATAGAACTCAACATTACTGTAGAAGCTTTGCTCCCCCAGGGACCACTGCCACGTCCATCCACCTGGCTTTTGAAGTCCTATCCAGGCTGCTCCAGTGTAAGCGAGGCCTATACTGTTAATCAGAATCTGCATATCGTCTTCATTCTCAATGGTAGCCAGATCATCATAGGTCTTTCTACAGTAAGACTGAGCTTCAGACCAAGTCATTCCAATGTCAACAAAGTGAAAGCGATAAGAGAGACTGACAGCCAGTGGGTAGAATCCTGTAAAAATAAATTAATAAATCATACCTAGTAAATGAATCATGCACGCATCAATCTTTTGTCTGAATAAGAATGTCAACTTGTATGTTTTTTGTGAAAGTGCTGAAAGGGAACTGACCTGACATTAAGAGGATTAGAAACATAGCTGGTTCAACAGCCATGACCTGCGGAATACAATAATGTGTACATGAGAAAAAAATGGAAGTCTGAAAGCTTTTCTCAAATATTGGCATATTTCAGAATTTATAATTAGTCATACAGTGCAGACATGTTCCAGCACTCGAAAGGCAGCTGAAAAGTAATATAAGAATAGATTTTTACCCACACTTATACCCCAAAAGTCCCTGGAAACAAGTTCTCATGTGTGTAGGTGTTGAGTGAAGGTGCATAGAGAGGGTGGTCATGGCTGGTGATGGGTTTGGAAGAAATCAACCAGCTTCTCTCTCAAATGCTAATTCAGCTACTCCCTCCTCATCTTATTGGCACCAGATGAAAGCCCCTCTTTTCTCCGACTCAACTGTAGTCCATCTAATGCTGGAGAAGTGGTAAGAATATGGATGGATGGATTTCAATGATTACTATCCAGCTCATAGGGCTTTCTGACCAAACTGTTGCAGGACCAATTCTCTAAACCTGTAGCAGAAGCTAGAATTTCATTACTATTTAGTTTCATCAATAATAGGTACTTATGCAATAATTCCCCTGCTCTGGTTTCAGTCTGATTCTCTGGTTCCTTCTCCAATCCCTTGACACGCACCCTGTATCTAGTGTGTCCCCCCGAATTGTGCTTTACGTTGCCTGCAATTGCCTCCCGGCAATAAGGTAAGATGGTGGCTAATAGTCGAGCAACAATTCAACTTTGTACAAGGAGTCATTTCCATCCTCCTGCAGCCCAAGAAGTGAACGATGGCTATAACATGACCCAGCTGCATTTTCCTGAGCACACCTAGTCACAAGTGTCACTATCCTGCCAACTTTGCATTAATCATTTATTCATTTCAGTGTCTTTCCAAGATACACCTGGCCATGTTTCCTGCGATGACCTGCCTCTTTCCACAACAACCAGTATGCATTTATGCAGTAGAGGTACACCCCGTGGACAAAAGTTTTGCAACACCTTGTCATTACACCTACAAGAACTTTTATAACATTCCATTCTAAAGCCATAGGCATCAATATGAAGTTGGTTCCCCCTGTGCTTTGCACTATTCCATCCGACAACAGAGCACTGGGGGCTGTTAGGCACTATGCGCCTCAACACTCGGTGACCCAACTCTGTTACTTTACGTAGTCTGCCACTTTGTGGCTGAGTTTCTGTAGTTACTAAATTCTCACTTTGTAATAATACCACTTTCAGTTCACCATGGAACATCTAGCAGCTGTTGGATGCCGAAGAAATTTCAAAGACCGACTTATTACGAAGGTGGTATTATATGATACCACGCTTGAATTCACTGAGCTCTTCAGAGCAACCCATTCTTTCACAAATGTCTGTAAACCTGTCTGCACAGCTAAGTGCTCGATTTTTATACACCTGTGGCGATGGGACTGAATGAAATGCTGAATGAAAGTCACACCTACAACACTGGCCTCAAGATGATTTTCTGATCTAAACTGCTACCCTCTGTCACTCATCTCACAGGCAACAAAAAATATGTCACGTGGCAAACTTTTTTTAGGTAGAAGCAACGTGAAAAGCTAATTGGTAGGTAATCTTATAGGACTTGTGCATAAAAACAGATACATTAGGAACCTAGCACATTAAGTCCTAAGATGATATTAAGTAGCCAAAAAAATCTAATCAGTCATTGAGTGTGTTTGTTTGCTACCCTGTATTAATTTAATTTGTTATACATTATGTGATATCAGTGAAAACTGAGAAATAGCTAATCCTTCAGACCAGCACAATAGATTTTGAAATTTTAAATTAAGGTAGCTTAAGATGAGCTTTTTTTATGGCTACAAAATAATTGTACAATATCTTAGGACAAGATATTGTCTCTGTTAATTGGCCTCATTATTTGTTGAAAACTAGAGTAGGCAGAGTTCTTACTTTTGTATATGACTTTTGTGAGTAAATATGAATGCAAGATTATTGAAACGCCACGTCACATTTGAGCATTTTAGACTTTAGCAGAACCACATGATGAAGTTAGTCTTACCTGTTAGAACTCTTCAGAAGCTCTGCAGTGCATTTATCAAAGTCTGGTGAATCTGAGCGCCTCAAAATCCTTGCCATTTGTAGTCCCACTAATTTCCATGCAAAACACACAGCAGCATATAACTATGCAGCATATCAATTGAATTTCCATTTTTCTTTTCCTTTAAGTAAAACACTCATTTCAAACAGTAATACACTTAAACCCAAATTATAGTTCTGAAAGTTAAAAACGGCACAAAACACACTGTCTCTCATTGCAGCTTCATCAACAGTGTCTGCACAGTATTGTAAGGATTCATTACAAGATTTAAGAAGTTCATTGACAACTAGTCTCACTGGGTCCTTTTTAAATGGTAACACTTCTGTAATAACGAAACAAGAAACATTTCTGTTTAGTATCCAATTGGGAGCCAATGACTACAATTGCAATTAATGGAATGAACAGGACTGAGTAAAAAAATGACAATAAATGGAGAATTTCTATGTGAAAGGTATGTGCCGATATGTTAAACATTGCTTTCAATTGACTTGTCAAGAAAATAAGAATTCATCAACATTTTTACAGAATTAAGCAAGCATCCCAAGATATTCTATTAACACAGTACTGTATGTCTATAATCCTAGTTTTCACTTTTACATCAGTTTGAAAGCAAAATAGTTGTCACTGAGACCAACATGAAATGCTGGATTCAGTCATGAAAGTGATCATCATGTTTTGCATCACTGTATTTAATAGATACTGTAGATGAAGATGCTGATAAACACCTTTAATTATGGTTTAATATTAAGATTTAAACTGGCATAATAGAAGGTAGTACAAAGTACAGGAAACACAGGCAACTGCTGGTGTTATACAGTTTATATTTTTCCACTGTTTTTACTTTAACGGTAAGAATTAATCAGAGAAACATAATCCTACTCTCCTACAATCCCAGATCAAAGAAGTTAGTAGAGTATAAACTGTACAACACCAGTAACTCCCCTAGTTTCTATAGATTCTACTCTGTTGATAGACACTAGGCAGGCTTCTGCCTACAAGCTGCTGTTTTTATAGAACATTACGCATCCAGTGCTAACAAACAACATCAGCCACTTTGCCTCCAGGTTTTTGCATGTGTAACAAAAATGCATGATATACATATGTTTTGCATTGCAAACCAATAAAGTATTGTTTTAAATTCTATAGTTTCAAGTAATGATTTTCTTAAAACAGGACTTTAATATACAAAAATTCTATCGCTTCTATTTTTCATTCTAAAGATTAAAAATCTAAAGTCAGGTCTATTGACGGTGCTAGGAAACAAGACATGGAAGAAGCTTGAATGAGAGGATTAGTGTGACTCGGTGGGCTGAGCTTCTGTACCTGTGATTAAAAAGCTTCCAGTTCAAGCCCAGCCTCACCAAAACAGTCACATGTCCTTGAGGCCTTGAGAAAGACCTTTAACTCCCAGTTCCACAAGCACTGTAAGTGGCTGGCTCGTCACTGTGATCCACAAGCTTATACAGACGCTCCTCTTCTTACGAATGAGATACATTCAGAACGTCCGGAAGTTGTTATTCAACATTATTTTAAGGGTATACGCAAGTACTAAGAACTAGGATGCTGGGAGTACGCACGCTACGCCGCTGTGCGGCGGGAACAGCAGCCAGAAGTCGTACTAGGCAGAATTGGTGCGCAGCAAAAAAAATTGTTGCGGACAGGAAATGGGAGCCCAACTAACACAATTTGGACTTACAGTCCTCTTCGTTCGTACGTCTGAAAGTTCATAAGTAGAGGAGCATCTGTATATGAACTGTATGTCTAAAGGAGAGCAAGAGGGAAGGGGGGAGGGAAGAGTGTTTCCCCAGAGAGATTAAAAAAGTATCATCTAACATGAAAAACTCTGCCCACACAGAATTAAGGGATTCAAACATTCAACCACCCTTAATCAACAAAATCTTAAGAAAATGTTAAAATATCAATTACGGTAGTTTGTGTTGTGTACTCAGGTGTGTTGATCGCACGAGGATCATTCTAGATTGATATTTCTACTGAAGGCACCTTGAGATATGGAAGGAATCAAAATGAAAAATTATGGTTACAATACAAATTACCTAGAGAAAAAGTATTACAATATGAGTACCGCATACCAAACTGATCTAAATAAAGAGAAAGCTTATAATTTCACACATTTTTATCCATTTTCATTTTTAATATTATTTGCCAAAACGGTTGTTTCACAAAAAAAAAACTTCAAAAAAGCAGAGTAGTAAGATGTAAATTGAAACTGCAGTCATACTTCTTTGCTTAAAATTCTCACTGGAAGAATAAACACCAGACTGATTCAAAACACCAGAGGAAGAATTTAACAAAAGCACTTGCACTTATTTTTTTAATTTAAATAAATTTTAGAACAAATATATTATAAAGTTATTCACAACAACACATTGGCAATCAGTTGCTTTATATGTCTGTCTGTCTGTATGTATGTATGTCTGTCTGTCTGTCCGTCTACTCTAGCTAATCAACCTATTTCTATAAAACCTATTTCTAAAATCAACTTCATCTCACGAAACTCCTGAAGAAATGATTCCTAATGGCACCTAACTGCTAAATATGTAATACACACCCCCATTACCACCAATTTTATGCCCTGGTATCTTCATCTCGTTCTGTCAGCCACTCAAGGATTATGTGGGAGAGTGAGTTAATGTCATTGAGACAGGGGTTACATGAGAGGGCCATCGTCACCACGCTATCCTGTCCTTGAAACACCTGTGACAGTTCCTCTCTAAGACGAGAGGTTTCCGCTGTGGTCCGCTCCCCTCCAACGCCCTCGGCTTCCGACACCTTCCAGATCCCACCCCTCCCCCGTCCCCTCCCCCTTCCCCTCCCTCTCTCCGGAGGGACTGGCCGAAAAGAGCGACTCCTCATGGTATGGTCACGGTACTGCAGCACTTCTGTCTGCGCGTGAGGAGAGGATGAGGCACGTGGAGAGGAAGCCGAGCCAGCGAAGGTGTGGCTCCCTGGGACTGGAGATCTATCAGACAGGCAGGAGAAAGAGAACAATGATGTGAGTGAAACCAAGCTAACTTCAAGAATTTCTAATACATTTCACGTCTCACTAACTCGACCTGAAACATTTTTTAGTAAAAGTTCTAAAAAAACTGTATACAAAAGATGTCACATTATATATTTTGTGTGTGTGTGTGTTTGTGTATGTATACACACACACACATACACACAGTGGTAACTTAGAACTCAAATTTAATCTGTTCAGAACTCCAGATAGAATCCTAAAAAGTTCGAGTTGTGATCAAATTTTCCCCATAAGAAATAATGGAAAACCAATGAATTGGTTCCCAGTCCCAAAAAATTACACCTAAATATGTGTTTTTTTAGCATTTAAACACAAAATGAATCGGATAAGATAAGAAGAGCATATACTGTACTAAACATCAACTAAGCACATTTGTCAAAACAGTGAAGTAAAAAAATAAATGTATCTAAACATTGTGTCCTGCCCTGATCATCCGCTCCTTCCGTGTGCCAAGCCCCCTCGTTAACCCCGTGTGGAATCCCCGTGTGATCAGCTGTTTCTGCTTGTTGTCATTAGTCCTCCGTATTTCGTCCGCGTTTCAGTTTGTTTCCTCATTCCTCAGCTGAGAGGCCATCCCAAAAACCCGCACCCACGCCGGCCCTCCATGGATCGGATTCCCCACCCCTGGCAGAGATGATAGTCATTATGGCTTATACGTGTTCCGGAATGGTATCTGTGCCTGGGGTGTACCTGTGCTGGGAGCGGAGGAAGTCCTTCAGGTGGGGTCCCCCACGCCCCAGAGGGTCATCTGGCACCATGAACAGGTCTTCAACAAACGTGTACTGAAGAAGCCTAGATGGAGATGTTCGACTGTTACTCTGGTCAAATATGGCTGGTAGGGGGAAAACTGCTAACACAGCAGATCAAACTAAGAGGATTGCTGAACTTTTGGTAAAGAGGGCTGATGTCGTGGCAAATGTCAAATGTGGGAGTAGTATTACTACAGCTAAGAGAGTCTCTAATTACAGTGGAAGATCAAACGGGGAAAAAACTAATATAACGAAACCAGTTACAGAACTGAAGTGCGGAGGTAACAGAGCTAATGGAAACTTAAAATGTACTGGCTTCTAGTTCCACCTGTTCCTGATGATGTCTCTCCATGCTGGTGACTCGTCCACGAGATCCCTCAGGTTATCTTTTGTTACAATAACACCATCCGTGTCCTGAGCTAGGTGCAGCAAAAACCTTTGACATAATGGGAATCCCTGTTAATCGCCAATACACACACAGTACCAGTCAAAAGTCCCACCTGCTTTTATTTAATTTGTGTTTATCTTAGCTATGTTGTTGTACTCTTTGATCCAACTCATCCCGAACCAGTTCTACACGATTTAGGTCCAGGGATTGTGGGGCCAAGATAATGCTTACTACATAATCACTCTAAGTGCACCTTGAGGTTGTCTGGTTGAAAAACAAATAATTTTCTGTAGATATCTCCAGACTTTTTACTATATACAAATAGATATCGATAGATAGCTAGATACACAGATTATATACTGTGTGTGTGTCTATATGTACATATATACACACATACATAATATGGTCTCTGAAGTAAAAAGATGATATGGAAAATTTACATGTGGCACAGACTAGGCTATAGATGAAACAAATGGTCCCACAGCTATTAAAAACATATGTTCTGGCGCGAATAAGAAAGATGGAAAGAAGCCAGAGAGAGGCTGTGTCTCCTTAAAATACATTTTTTAGTTTCAATATTTCTTTAACGCAAGACACACAAAACAGTCTTAAATCATATTTGTGTCGTGACATCCAAAAATAATTTGTTAAAGTTTAAGTCACATTATTAAAGAACGTCTAAGCTAAGTAATATTCTGGTGAATACTATAGCTAGCTTGGACTGCTGCCGTTAGAGCCATGTGGGTCCCTCTAGGGACGCTCCTGTGTTCACTAGCAAAACTATTAAAGGTTAAAGTCATGGCAGAACATATGCTCATGGGTCTATTTAGAAACACTGGCTGGTATGTCAGCGTGAGTCTGCCTTCTACCATGCATTATACAGACAAGGAGCGCAGACGTGTCAGTGTGTTTAACATACCTGTCCAGGATGTCACTTGCTTTGATCTCTGTGTTCCTGGGCTAGTTAAGTATTCTTATTTACATTATACATATAACTGCTAAGGATTTAGTTGATTATTGCTAGAAAATTCAAAGGAAATCAAAAAAAAATATGTGACACCAGTCGCAAGGCCCACCTGTCATCATAGGAGGTTAATCTCTTTCCCTCAATTTCCCTGGATGGAGTAAAGGACAATAAACCAAGGTTCTGGAGCTCAATCAGGTAATGTTTCTCTAAAGGGGAGGAGAAGAAGTAGATTTTTAAAAATCCTACTTTTTTCTTATGTTCAGTAAAGCACAGATGATTCATTCTTTATATTATATTATATACAAATGTCTTCATTATATATTCCATGCATTAACAAACAAAAGACAGGCAGATTGGATGAGAGAGATAAAGCTTCAGTTTTTAACTAATTGACCAAAATTGAATCAATAATTGAATCATATTGCTCCACAAATGTACATCCATCCATCCATCCATTTTCTATACCCACTTATCCTATTGGGTCGAGGGGGGTCCAGAGCCTATCCCAGAAGCAATGGGCACGAGGCAGGGAACAACCCTGGACAGGGGGGCAGCCCATCGCAGGGCACAGCCACACACCATTCACACACACACACACGCAATCTAGTAACTCAAATCAGCCTCAGCATGTCTTTGGACTGCGGGGGGAAACCGGAGTGCCCAGAGGAAACCCCACGATGACACAGGGAGAACATGCAAACTCCACACACATGGAACCCAGG
>JAODUD010000015.1:14271112-14288264 GCA_026784285.1 Stomatorhinus walkeri | reverse complement strand
ACTCCACACACATGGAACCCAGGTGGAGACTTGAACCCAGGTCCCAGAGGTGTGAGGCAACAGTGCTAACCACTGCACCACCGTGCCACCCCGCAAATATACATCATCTACTAAATCTTACCAGACTTATATTTTTTATGTTAACTTGGGGGCAATGATTTATTTTACTTGTATAGGGACTGTACAAGTAATGTACAGATAATTCTTATTCGTTGTCAGTTCTATTACACAGTCCAATAGAAGTTTTTTTTTAAAAAATAAGTATCACCTGTGACCTTTGGGTCCTTCTTCAGTCTAAACTGGGGGACAAAGACTGTGACCTTGCGGTGACCCTGGTTCCAAAAGTACTGAACAGCCAGGGCGATCCCACGGCATGAGAAGAAGTGGCCCAGACCATGGCTAGTGGACAGAAGGGGTGTACGTATATTTTTATAAAGGTTATTTTTTTCCTGGAATAAATTTACGTCAAATAATGTTTGGACTTCTCTAAATTTATCAGTGTGAGATTAAAGTAACTAACCATAACCGTTTTTTTACTCTGTTTCAACAACAGTGCCAATAATTCCGGATTTTGAATGTCATGAATATTGGTGCCAAATGTGATGGTTACAGCACCCTGGGATTTTCACATATTTTGGTATCTAGAGATGGTGTGATTAAAACAAAACAAAAAGATCACACACTGCACATTTCTGTGTTAGTGACACAATAGACAGACAACCACCTCCTGAAAATCAAACAAAAACACACCTTCACGTATTATATTTCTATGCTTAAATTAATGTCATCAAGGTGTCTCAATTCTTATTGTTTTGTGGTGGTCACTCTATATTTTGAGGGCTAATGTGATTTAGTAAGAATGATTTCTCTCTCAGTTATATTTTAGCATAACTGTTAGTGGATTCTATTTGGATAGACCTCATTTATTATCAGTAATTTCCTTCAGCACTTTTTTCCCCTCCTCCCCCCCCCCCCCCCTTACTCACGTCATGGCAAGGTTGCTCCCATCAATGATCACGTGTCGTAGGCTGGGGTCTCCAGAGTCATCTGTCAGCTTAAGTTCAAAGGGCTTTTGCAGTCCATCATGGAACCGCTGTTCGCCTGTGACCATGGTCTCAGCGCCAATATCGTGCGGCCTGTTTTGTTCCCTAGATCTTGCTCTATCGTGGGGGTGTTTCTTGAAGGAGGGTATTATCTTCAAAGGGTAAGTAGACTCAGGGGGACCCTGGATGTGGGTGCAGGAGTTGGGAAGGCAACTTGCTGCCTCATTAGCTGCTACTGGCTGCCTAGACATGGTGTGTAGTTTAGGAAAGCACTCCCCCATCTCCTGATCTGCTTTCATCTCATTCCTTCCTTGGTACTGCCTTCCCTCTTTGAACACCACAGCCTTGCCCTCTGCCTCTGGAATTCTTGCAAGATCTACATTTCTTTGCAGGTCTGAGCAGCTCCTCTCTTTCTCATCTCCTGCCCTTCTCCCCTTTTCGCCTCCCTTGGCCCGCTGGGCACCTTTATGCAGCTGCTCCAGTAGTTCTCCCGTGGAAAGCCCTGGTAAGTTGCTGTATACCTCCATCACCTTCTCTTCTGAGAATCCACATTTGCCCGCTGCTTCTTTCAAAACGCCCAGCACAAAATCCTCCCCTGCTGGCCTGCTGCTCTCCTCCCACTGCGCATTCCGTGGTGCATTAACGGTGGCTATCTGTGGGCTCTCCTCCATTCTTTCTTCTGCCACCTTGTCTTGCTCCTGCTGGACCAGGTCCAATATCTGAGAGACCTCTTTTGGGCCGGTTCTTGCCAGGATTCTCCTCACCACATCTTCGCTGTACCCCATAGCTGTGAAGAAATTCAGCTGGAGGCCAATTTCCTCCCTGCTGCCCAACGACAGTGCCAGTCCCTCCTTCTCCTCCACTTCTTGTGGCATATGGCCATGTGGTCCCTCCTCCCAAACCAACCTCTCATGATGGCCAATGTCCCGGAGGGGAATGCAGAATAATGGATTGCGGGGGTCTGCTTCTATTGAAACTTTCCCATCACCCATTCTCTCCTTACCAATCTGCCATCCCTTACTCTCTCCACTGGCCCCTGGGCCAAAGTGTGTTGGATGGAATGGTGAAATTCTGTGGATTGACGAGGCATGTGGGGCTTGATCACTGGATTGCTCCATGTCACCCTCCATATGAATGAGCTTCTCAAAATGGTGGCGGCCCTCTCTGACCCACTCTGCTTCCCCAGCTGCCTGCCTGTTGATGTCCCTTTCTGGCTCTCTGTATTTATCTCTGTCCTCTGTTAGCATATCCAGCCTAGACTCTCTCACCATATTTAGCAGGATCTCTTTCACAGCACCAGGCAGATCCAGAAGTTCAGGAGCGTAACAATTCTCCCAACGTTCAACCATGGCCTTGAAGGCCTGTTTAATATCCTGGGACTCATCAGATGACCCAGACCCCACCTCACTGTACAGTCCCTTGCTGCTTTTGTACTTCTCCACCAGGTTGTAAATGAATGAATAGGCCTGGCCCACTGGTACTGTCAAGCCAGAAACAAGCAAGGATCCTGAAGATCCCACCTGGACAATAACAAGAGAGCACAGAAAAGAAACAGCTCAATTTTACATTAATTATAAAGTTTACATTATATTATTCTTGACCCACAGCTTTTCTTATTGCTCATCTTTCTACCATTGTCTGACATCCACTTCCTTCACATCTACCTTACTCCTCTTAGCTCTACCTTCAGGATCTCCATTCACCCCGATATCCCTGCTTTTCTCACCGCCAAGTGCGCTGAAGTATTTTTCATCAGGCAGTCCATGAAGAGTCCTTTGGCACTGGAAAATACACAGTGCAGTTCTTTTGGGTACGTCACTTCTTGCTGTACTTCCTGGGTTGTCAAGCCTTTCACAAAAAGCTGAGAACGGGTGGAAAAAAAATACAAGGACATAAAACTAGAGAACAGTCCAAGCACAAGATTTAACACAGCTGACTCTTCCATATCACAGGGGTTTGGGACATAGGCCCATCTGGAAAAATCTGTGCAAAATGTTTTAATCCCCTTAGCAAGCAAAGCGAAAAATACAAGAAACACAAGACATAAGATCACTGCGACATATCGCGTGAGTCTTTCTTAAAAACGCTTGGTGTCCTCCGAACCGGCACTGTACATGTATCTTCTGCAGTTACAAGTTACTCAACTTTTTATGTCATCTGCAAAACTCTCAAAAACTCACAAAAAAATCCCCATTTAATTTCTAATGCCAACCCTGTGATATATCGTAACCCGATGGGGAACGTTGTGATGCAGAAGGGTATTTATTTTCGGCGCTATTGTCAATATAAGAGTGTTAGAATACAGTTTTAAATGGAGATGACCAACTAAGCAAATGCAGGAATGCAGAGCCAAAAATCTGTGCCAAGTGACTTGGACCAAATAAGCAAACCTTATTATGGGACACATTAGCAGGCTGAGCCAGGTCATCGGATGTAGGCAAGCAAAGCCAAGCAAGATGGCCAAGTATGTTGAGCCAACATGACCAAGGCTAGCAAGAAATAACAAAAACGTGGCACTGCAAGCTAGGCTCGGGCTTAAAAAAATCTATTTCCCGATTCAAGTCGATCTTCATTTGCATAATCCAATATCAATTAATAAAATCCCAGCATTAATTTTTTAATATATGATTTTTACAGTCCATGGCCTTTTCCCATGGATGTGTGAAGCTTTAGCCCTGTTAGTCTCGCATTGGTAGCCTCATGCAACGAGATCAGGAGACAAAAAACGATTTAAAAAACATGCCGAGAGCTGCTCTACTGAAGCTACCGTCAAGCCCAAAGGCAGATGTCTAGATGTATTTTGGATTTCAGAAATATGATAACAGTGAAGAACTGGATATAAGGAAAGTCGTATGCAAAACCCAGGTGAAATACTGTGGAAATACCATAAATCTCTGAAACCATTTAACAAAACATCATCCAGATGAGGAATTTTTAAAAACACCTGATCTGAAACTTGTTGGTCACGTTAAATACAAAGTTCATTAATGCAGCTGCTATGGGGTCAGTTATTATTACACATATTAATATTTTTAATAGTACACCAGGTTAAGAGGGATCCTTGTACAATTTACAACATTAGTCCTCTGAGAATCTCTTTCCTATCAAAGCAAAACTGGTATTGTAACTCAAATATGCCTAATCGAATTGATACTGGAATAAATTAAATCAAACAGGAACTCTACTAATACTGCTAATACACATAAACAAACAAGTGAAGAAAGACTACAGTAAAGGTGAATACATGCAGAGGACAGCAAAACCAGCAAGGCCAAGCATTCAAGACCATCAGTTCCATTCAAATTAAAAAAGAGAAAATCAGAACACAGTGTTATATTCAAAACGTTGTCTGGAGATGACAACTTACAACAGATAACTGAAAACGTAATCATTTAAGTTGTGGGTATTGATAGGCTATGTGATTCTGACACAGTGATCAGTAATGAAGGGTTAAATGAATATAATGGAAAATTGTGTGGATATACCTTAGCTGCCTCCACATCTGTCCTTCCTCCTCTCATCTTAACCCAAATATGTTCATTCTGGGATATACATTGTTTTTCAGTGCCCCCAATCACGAAGCTGACAGCAAAGACACGCTCAACCATGGGCTGCACGGACTGCAGTAATGCTCTCGCTGCTCCTGGACAAGCAAATTCATCTTCAAGCGGATCCTCTGCCCCTTTCCCTTCTTCCTCCTGTCCCCCTGACATTATGTAGAACTCTGCTGAAGCCATGACAGAATAGTAGGGTTGCGATCGGGTGTGACAGACATAGATCTAGTAGTTCCTGTAGAAATGAACAATTTCATTAGGCTTAACTACTGATAAGAAATTAATTATTCGTATATTTTACTATTTTAATAATTCGTATATTTCAGTATCCGGAACTTTCCTTAATTAGACTCCAAGACTAATACACACGTTCGCAAAAACACACTTCGATTATTTAGGAGGTACACTATTTCCAAAACAACAAAATAACAAATAACGAGTTAACAACACGCTTGTTATCTACATTGCTTTAAAAGAATTGCAGGCTTTCACCTTCCTTTCGGTCCCTTACTTGGGCAAACGACGCTATATCATAGTTTCGTTCTCTGGAAATGCACTTCCGCAGATGATAAAGCTTTAATTTGGACGCGACTTCGTGTTTCTAGTTTATTCCTCGGCCAACTTTACTTCCGTATAGTATTTGATATTGACAGAAAAGGCATGTCAATAATTTAACAGATAACGTGTTAGTATGAATTTCAGGTATCCAAAATGCTATTTCGTAACGCATCGATATTGTTGATAAAAATGAAACTTTTGGTTGGAATAAAATACTTTGTAAAAGACGCGCATATTTTTTTCGTGGGCCCCGGTTGCATGACATTCGGCGAATCCTGTGTACAGTCGTCCCTCGCCGTTTCACGCTTCGACTTTCGCGGCTTTTTCAAATACATTTATTAACTAAAACGTTGGTATACAGTGAAAATGATACAGCGCGCGCTCGGCTGTCTGTAAATTTATCTTTACAGTCGTCCAGACTGTAAAGATAAATGATATTTATGACCAGGATAACAAATGGTGTGTTAGGATGCGCCTTAACTTATATTAACACAATACGTGTGCTAAATATAGCATACGCTAGACTGATTTTGACGGTTAAAGTGATAACTCCATAGCTGTATTTTGTACAGTGCATTCATAACTTTGAGTTTTACACCAGTATCTATACACGACACAGTACGGTATACAGCCCCCAGTAATTGCAGCCTCCGCGCGAAGCAGGGAGGGGAATGCCGTCCGCGTCATGCGGCACGCTTAAACGTCCTGGTTCCATGTTGCTGCACGTTATTGGGTTTTATGTTAGTTCAGGATTCTCTCTTTGATATAAATGCCTAAACCAATATCATAATTGAACCCGAAGAAAACATTAATGCCGTAATGGGTCACGACCAAGTCAGTTGATGATCTCAGCATCTGAGATACCGACGCTTGGAAATATTGTGGCTTTTCAGCCGCTGCAGAGTGAAGCACCGAGATGTTAAATCAAAGCTCAAGATCGTTGATTGTTATTTGGATTAAGATCAGTGAAGTGGGTTTGTTGAGGAACATGGATAGGCATATAATGATATTGACTGAGCTGTCTTGCACTACCACACCGAAGTGTTACGAGGTTACTTAATAAATATTTACGCCTGAGTTCCCTATGTCTACCTTTTATTAAAATCGAAAGTGAGAAAGCCGGAACTGTCCGAGACAAATTGCACGACCACAGATGTTTCCGTTCAGCTCAAGCCTACAGCAGTCCTGTTTTGTGTGAAACTTCTTTGCGATCTAGGAAGTTGCCTGCACGAAAGACATCGGTATACATCGTTTTATATGTTTATATAATGGAAATACATGTTTCCATTTTTGACAGATTCACATTTTACTTGTGGTAGACTAAAAACAGGGAAGTATGGCAAAATGGCGAAAACGTTTCGAGCCTATGTACTGTTCCTATTTCTTTTTCTTAAAACCTAGTTTAGCTGTTCCGATTCTAATGTAAATGTGGCTGTGTAGGTGTCCTCTTTTCAAACGTAATGATTCATTTGAATGTGTTCCCGTATTTCATGTTCTTTCACACTGTGAAGAATGGAATTACACTCAGTTGACGACTCCAACCTGGAGTTATGGAAGAGCATTGGCGAAGGAGGATTTGGCCGAGTCTCTAAGGTCAGACACAAACAATGGGGAATATATGTGGCTGTCAAAGTGTTGCACCGAAGTGACAGGTAAGTAATTGCATTTTAATGAAATTTGCATCACTAAACTATACTTGGTAGGAGGGTATTATCTTTTGGTGTTACTTAGAGATAATGAGAACCAGCTAGCAATGATTTGCAAGCATTGTCTGTTCATTAAATGAAAGTTATTTGTGTATTTTACTAAATATGAAGGAAGCCTTGTTCCATTGGTGCCTATGCAGGAAATATCCTGCGGAGTTATGGGCTCTTACTTCGAAATCAAAAACAATGTGTGTTTATGCACATCCTCATGTCTCTCTCCTATGCACACGCTCACCACCCCACCAGGGCGGCTTTCACCAAGGAAGTGCGCGTCATGTGCAAGGCCAACAGTTCTCATGTAGTTCAGATCAGAGGGGAGTACGGCGGCAATCCTCCGGGCATAAACTCTGTTACTCCAGTGCAAGGCCTGGTGATGGAGTACATGGAAAGGGGATCATTGGATTCCCTTCTGAAGCACCTAGATGGGCCCCCACCGTGGTCCCTGACTCTCCGCTTTGCACATCACGTGGCTGTTGGCCTGAATTTTCTCCATGGACTCAACCCACAAATTCTTCATCTTGACCTCAAACCCAGCAATGTGTTGTTAGACTGCAGTCTTAATGCCAAGGCAAGTGCTACATCAGGCAGCTAAACAGATCTATCAGTATATTATGTCTGAGGATCTTTCTTTATTGTTATACATGTCGTTAGTGCTGTTGCTGATTGTAGGGATAACACGGTGTTGTGTTACAGTCCTACATAGATTTGATAAACGAGGAGTTGACTTGCTGTTATTAACAAGGCTGTGTAGAACAATGTGAAAATGCACTTCTTATTTGTTCCCATATTCTCATTAATATGAATTTTCAGTGCCATTTAAGGTGAAGTGAAGATTGAATGGTAAGAAAAGATAAATAGATGTCATTGTGGTTTGTATGATCTCCATTTCTGAATGGAGTTACTTTTACTGAGCTTTTCACATGTTGCACCGCATCTTAACTGCATTCTTGCATTACATATTGTGATTTTAGTTATGTCCGGATTCACATCCTGTCTGGAAAACCTGGTAAAGTCTCTGCTCAGGTTTAACGTTATTAACTTTCATCTCTGTCTCTTCACAGGTTACAGACTTCGGCTTAGCCAAGATTCTCAGCGGCACGTCTTCTCTTTCCAGCAAAGAAGGATGTGGGACAACTGGCTACATGCCCCCAGAAGCCTTTGACTTGAATTACAAACCCACGTCTGCTTTTGATGTCTATAGGTGCCATAAAGCTCAAACACCCACCACACACTAGCTAGAAATATCAGCATAATAATTTGAATATTGCCTAGCTGAAACAGAGACCAACTAGCTATGAGCTGAGAAACTGAAACGGCAACTGACAAACAAATGTATGGCAACAAACAATTCAATGAATGATATATGTTACAGTGCAGGCAGTCCCTGCTCTAGGAATGGACAACTCCTATTTACGATTAGATTGCCATGGAGCCTGTTGTATTTAATATTCTGGGTTAAGTAGAAAGGCTCATAGTAATGAATGCGTGCACTACTTTGTGACGCTCATGAAAACATTGTACATTTGTTTGGCTTCAATGGTTTGCTGGCTCAAGGTGCAGTACAGTATTTAGTTTCTTTAATTATTACTTTATAATTATTTTTATTATGTACTATATGTAATAATATGTACTATGTACATATAATTATTATGTACCAACTTCAACTTAAAGACAGACGTAGCGAACAGAAGTAATTCGCAACCAGGAGAGTCAGATCGGCTCTCGGCATGTCTTTGTTTACATACCGACTGTCTGTGTTTATTGCAGCTATGCTATAGTTCTTTGTTCCATCCTGAAAGGAGGGGAGCCCTATCCCAGTAAGTGAACAGCTCAACATCACACACTGAGAAACATACATATAAAGACACCCAGTACTTATCCCATGCATTTATATATTGCCATGGTGATACTTTATCCATCCCCCTTGGGGAAATTCTCCATTTGCCTGTAGCTCTCCATGAGAGATACATACAGGTTGGAGCAAGCTTAGGTTCCCAGTCTGTAGGTTCCTAGATTTGAACCTTTGATCTCCCGGTCACAGACATAGAATTCCAACCTTCTGAGCCACACATCACCCCATTGTTCTCTCTCCTGGCCTCCAGATCAACCCCATATATCCTCCTTGCTGAAGTTTCGTGTTTCTCTGGGAGATCGGCCTGATCTGGGTAAACTGGCTTTAGGAGAGGCAAAAGGGCTGCGGGAACTAATCGACCTCATAAATAAATGTTGGGATGAAGACCCTCTGGACAGGCCCTCATTCTCCGGTAAGGGATCCGAGGTGTCACTTCCATTCAGTTATTTTGTAAGTCTAGCAAACGTTCAATTGTTGTATAAGGGGATTTTAGTGTTTTCGTCTTGTCTGTGAGCGGAATTGTGTTCTGTTTTGGACAGTCTGCATGCACCAAGTTGAGGGATTGCTGGAGCCACTTAAATGTGAAATTGACAACGATGTCCACAAGGTTCTGAAGTCACTGGTACGTGCTACTGCCTCCCTCTTCCAATGATCACAAATATTTACTGAAGGGGATCCTGAACCACCCCCTCCCCCTCCCCCTGCCCCCTGCCCGGCAAAAAGTCGGTAGCACTCCCTTGTTCGAGCACCTGCTCTTCAAAACGTCTTTGTCCGTCGGTGCTACACAGTGTGGTTGACTTTTTATAGAAAACACATCCTAGCACATACATTTTTGTTCTACACCGCTGGACGATTCACTTGTATTTTCCATTTTTCTGTGCTGCACTGATGTAAGACATTTTCAATATTGTCCAAAGATGGAAAGAATATCAATTTATTTGTATCTGTGTTTTTGACTTTTTTTCTAGAACTCAGATGAAATTCAAATTGAGAAGCAAATTGGTACCTTGAACCTCTCAGCCTCTGTGCAGTCACATCATGGTACAGCTTTTAGAATGTCCTTCTGTTGTTTTTGCATTACTGTTCATTAACATGCGTTTGTGTGTGTTTTTTTCTGATCTTGTAATGGTTATCGATAGCCTCGAGGATGGGATTTAAAGTGGCATATGAAGAGTATGCCATTGACAGCCTTGAGCTGGTGTATTTCTGTCATTGAGGTTCATCCTCAGTTAGGTTGCATGTTCTTGGATGAGAATAGCTGAGGAGGGTGAATTCCCCTCTGGAGACTGCGGCTGTGATCTGCTGTGGATATCAAGGCAGGTGGTTTGAGTGGATTTAATTATGTGCCCACTGAGGTGTTAGTAAAACGGTGAGAAATGAGAAATATGATGGTTAGTGTGTTTGCAAGGACACTCTCAGCAATGTAGTTATGTGGGGTTAGTAGTAAGGGCACTTGGGTGCTGATCTTCCAAGTGGGATTTTATTGGATGCTTGAAGGCAGTGGAGTGCTGAGTGTCAGTTGAAGGCCCCCTGGTGGTTAAAACTTGTACTGTTTTCCTTTACAGAGAACTCAAACACCCTGAAACCCATTAAATGTGACCCGGACCCTTTGCAGGTAACTGCTGGCCCACGCTGCGTTGTTGCTGATATAGAAGCTGGTGGGCATCAATTACATAACTTTACATTTTTTTCCAGGATTTGCCTGGCAGTTCTGCCAAGCAGCATGGTGACAAAGGTAAAAACCCTTTCAACTGATAGTATGGGTGGCGCACATTTTTTAGGTGGTTAAAACCTTTACCGTTTTTTTTACTGTTTTCCTTTACAGAGAACCCAAACGCCCTGAAACCCATGAAGTGTGACCCGGGCCCTATGCAGGTAACTGCTGGCCCACGCTGCGTTGTTGCTGGTATAGAAGCTGGTGGGCATTAATTACATAGTAACTTTCAATTTTTTCCAGGGTTTGCCTGGCAGTTCTGCCAAGCGGCGTGGTGACAAAGGTAAAGGTAAAAGCCCTTTCAACTGATCGTACGTAAAAGTACACATAAAAGGGGCATGTTTATGTTTATAGAAAAATTAACGTGGGGATATTTTTACGTGCGCCACCATGTAGCATGTAATTGTATTGAGACTAGAGAAGGGGTTAATCACACAGTGTAATTTATTCACACTGATCCAACCAGTGTCCTTTATGTATTCCTAGGCACTCCAGCCCTTCTGGTACCATCTCGACTGGCAACTAGACAAATCAGCATCACAGGTTCCAATGTTTATGGGGTACAGATTGGTAATAACAATACCATGGTCATCCACGGATCCAGTCGTCACAGACACAAAACGGCACCGTCCTAGTCTCTACATCAAGAGGTTCAGGAACTGTGATCACCTGCCCTTGAACAGGGGAGGCTTTTACTATTCTCAAGGCTTTTGCAGAACTTTCACATGGGTCCAGTGCTGAGTGTAAGCTGTACCAGTATTAGGAGCATTACAACAAATCTGCACAAGTTCTTGAAATGACCTACTTGGTGCTAGTGAAAGGAGCAGAAATATATGACATTTTTCAGACAAAAACTTAATTACTTTGTTAGTTGTTTTTTTATGATTGCCAGAATGAAATAACAGGTATCATTAATTGCCGTGGTTTGTTGTGTCTGTCTGTTGCTTAACTTTCTTACACAAACACGCTCAAACAGTATCAGTTTGTTAGTAAAGCACAGTTGCACACCCGCAGGCTGAATAGGTTACGCTGCCGTTTGAAGTCGTATTTAATAGCGAAGACATAACAAAAATAAGGATGACATCCATTTTTCCGCTGCCAAACCAAGCTGGCAAGCAAAAGGGTTGTCATGTAACTCCATCGCACTTCACAATACAAATACACATTAAATTGTCAAAGACACCAATGAAATATAATTGAAACAAGTTGTGGTGAAGTATACCAGAGCCAACTTGCACCATGCAAAAATCAGAACACTCTTTGTGTTATCAGCAATAAATTTTGCAGCAGAAGAAAACAATTAGTTCGAACTGAGTATCGTTCCTGTTTGACTCTCATCGCTGCTTCCGCTGTCGGCCCACGGGACCGGTTCCAGGAGCGGTGAGAACAAGCGGCAGGTCTCCTGGTGTGGAGCAAAGCGGCGCAGCTAATCGCTTGTGGCAGGGCAGCGGGGTCCGGGTCTGTCTGCCAGAACCGCCATCTGTGAGCGGATCCCACAGCCGCGCAGGACAGCAGGACCACCGCGAGCTTCTGTGGCTCCTTGCCCCACAGGGCTATTCTTGCGTACGCAGGGTCAGGGAGGGGGCCTCTTTTCCTGTCTGCTTGTGTGTGTCGTGAGGGAAATGGAACACCGCATTGCCGTGCGTGGAACAGCTCTGTCGAAGCAAGTGTGCACCTACCACCGAGCTGGCGGCGGAACGTGGCACGGTGGCCGACACACGAGGTTCTCTCCTTTATTGGCATTCTGTGTTCTGAGTCAAATGGCAGATGATTCAGAAACATAGAGATACACAAGGTCACACGACACACAATGTCGGTAGGCGGGAGCGTACACCGCATGGAATCTCCATGTTGTTCGGAGTCCTTTCTGAGCAGAGGTACTGCTCTGGAATCTGTACCTGGTTATGCAAAATGATGGAAAGAACAGTGAAATATGCAAGGTTTTCTACTTTAATTCTTATAATACATTTGTTACATAAGACTACAGAAGCCCCATCACCACAAATGATCCCGGTACGAGGTTGGTACCCATAGCATATGCAGCACAGACACAACCACAGAGTCAATGGAGACGCCGAGATGTAAATCAGAACTTTTGAAAAGATCACTTCCTTCCTTTCCAATTTCCCCCCAGGATACGTGTGGCTGATGTCGTTACAGGAAGTATGCCTTTCTATCTAAGTACATAAGTATAAGCCCTGACTAATAATTATTTTATTTTGTATTATCCAGATTCTGATATGACCTTTTGTTAAGTTTTTTTCAGTTTATAAATTTTCATGTCTTGTAATCTAACACTGCAGAGTGAGCCAAGCAAATTTTATAAATGTATCAGTCATAGATGGAAATGTTTCCAAACACTGAAAGACTGTATGTTTACCTGCGTTAATCGATACTTTCCCTCACAAAAAAGTTGACCCGCGTATTCCCTCCTTGGACAGCAACCATAAGGATTCAGGTTTAAACCCTGAACTATGTGGAACAGCAGGAGTGAAATGCTGGTGAATTTGCTTGATAAGCACTCCGTGGGATAAATACCGTCGAACACATCGAAACGGTGGGAGCGAAAACAATGCAAGAAAAAAACTTCAGAACTTAAGAGTTTAAATCACATACACGCCCACGACCCACACAGAGACACGCCCAAACATGCACACTTGCATACATGCAAATAATTAGCCAATAAGGTGTTTTCTTCCCCCCCCCCCCCCTCTGTCTCAGTCTCTTCCCTGTGCTCCATGTTCTTCTCGAACACTGTTCATGTAGTCGACGAAAACCTTCTTGCCGCTTCGCCTCGCGCGCCTTTCGTCTCTTGTCCGCAGATGCGTTTCTCTCCCCTGTACCATTTCCTCCTCGCGTCCGTCTCCCTTCTTCTCCCCCATCTCTGCCCATGGCCTCCCTAAAGAGGGAAGACCAAGAAGCCGGAGAAGGTGGAATACTTCCAGCCGCCCATCAGGTTTCCCCTCTCCAGCTTCAAGTAAGCCTTGTCCCCTCTCTCCATGATGACCAGCCCAGCGTTCGTCGCCGCCTCCCGAGTCACGTCTTGGTCACCGGCGAAGGCAGAGATCACAGGCCAGCCATTAAGTACCAGGCTGACCTGAAGGTGGGCAGAAAAAGGTCAACATGGTTCATCAATTAATTGGTCGTCTTTATGTGCATTTACGTTACATTTATTTAGGAGATGCTAAAATAGAGGTAGCAGGTTTGGTTCCGGGCCTAATGGCCTTTTACTCAAGGGCCCGACAGTGAAATGGCTCTGCTGACCATAGGATTTTAACCCGATGACCTTCCGTTCACATGAGGCACCAAGCCCAAACCCGCAGAGCCTCATACTGGCCAGTGTGTAGCCCTCCACACACGTGTCTCATCGCACCTGTATCGTCTGTCTGTTGTACACTTTGACCACGTGGAAGCTGAAGCTGTACACGCCCTTCCTTGGGGCCACAAAGATGCTGCGTGCGGGGTCAAAGTGGCCCCCGACGTTCACCAGGATCTGAGAATGGGAGACAGGCACCAATAATGGATCAGAATAATTTATGTTAATCTAAAAAAACAAAAGCGTTTTTTTTAATTGAGGTTGTCAGCGTCGGGGGAAATTCAGTGGGAAATTGTAATATTTGGAGCAACCCCACATCTACAAGGGGAGACAAATCTGGTGTGATTTATGCCTGCAACTGTAATGGGAAGTGAAGTGACAGCACCACCCAGTCTGACCCTGCACTGCCTGAAATAGTGTCATATTTTTTATCAACTCCAGGCGTAGTCACGCACCTGATCAAAGTAGATAGTCATGGTGCGGTTGCTCATCTCAGATGGCTCATGGTTGGTGTTGCGGATAGCTGAGAAGGCCACGCGGCCAGTCCCCGAGCGTACAGACATGCCCAGCGCATTTCCTCCCGCCGGCTCCGTAGAGGGTGTGGAGTCACACACTACCAAGCACTTCCCCTCCAGCACGATGGGCTCCGTGTCATTCTGTCCCCAGACTCCAGTGGGAACCCCGAGTGTTACGAGCACGAGGAAGAACTGGCTGTAATGTCCCGCTTGCAAAGGAATGCAGATCATTCTGCTGACTGGACTTTGTCTTGTCCTTCCGGGACTTTTATTTTTACTTTGCAGAAAGTGATTTATTTACCTAAATAGCCACAGTTAATGTCTAACCTTTAAACTCTACTGCTGATTTGCATAAATGACCATTAATATGAATCACGTGTAAAGCAGACTATGTCATCTTCATTGCTTATATTGACTGTAAATCCAGATGTCCACAGTATTTCTGCTGGTTCTCGGTGACTCTCAGTGAAGGTCCTTCCTGGTCTCTGCTAGTATTATGTCCCTTCAGATGAGTCTCAGAGCCTTAGAGTAGTGCCAGAGATTGCAGCAAGGTTCATCGTCAAGAGAATGTCTTGAAAGAACAGAAAATAAACTGGTCACTTTGAAGTACTGGGCTTTTAATCTGTGAAGTTGCAGAATCAAAACAACGTGGGTCAGCCAGAAACTTCCATCATGCTTCCTGATTGGTGGTCAATCTGAAAGAGGAACAACTCGGAGTGAGATTCTTCAACAAAACATCCGCAAAGACAAAGGGGAGAAGAAGATTGAAGGTGTTAGATTTCGCACAATGTGAGCAGGACATAATTCATGGTTACAAGCAGGGTGCCAATGCAAAGCCGATGTTTAGGGCACGAAATGAAACAGCATTTGAAACAATATGAGTGGGATTATGGTTTTTGTAGCGAGGAAGCGATCAAGCGTTGGAGGACAAAGTTAGGTAGAGGAAGAGAAGAGGAGATGAGATCATGTTTTGGCGTGCAGATAGACACAGGCAGGACCAGCTGGATTCAAACGGGTGAAAGATGGAGCAAGGACTCTGCTGTGAGACCATCTGTCCCTCCACCACGTTCCCTCTGTGCAGTCCCTCGTGATCACCCCTCTGTCCCCACGCATTCCCCAGCAGCCCCTGCTCTCTGCCCCATCTTCTCTAAATGTCCTACAATCTTCTGCAGCGCTCTCCATCTCTCATGCTGCTAGGTATCCTGTCCATAAACCATCTCCTCCCATGTTTCCCCTCATACTGTCTGCTTCCACAGCAAATCCTACAGGTCGCTTTAAAATCCGCCCATAAAGCACTGATCAGTCAGACCGAATTTTGTGATGTTATTTAACCTTGTCTATAGCCTGCAGCTCCTGACTGTGACACAGAAATATAACCGTGTTTTTCCTCTTAATTAATTCCCCTTTTAATCTTAGAATATATCTTTCTTTGTCCCATTTTGACCTTATCTCTGCCTGACCTGTTCAATTCCTGGTTTGTCTTATCCATCGTTTCACAAATCTGACCTTATCTTCATTACAGAGGTATAAGTGCACAACTCACTGACGTTTCTGAATTATATCATTAATAGTTTGTATATTAGCTCATCGCGTCGCTCTGTATCAAACTGATCAGTATCACAGAGCTTCTGTTTGAGATCAAGCCATTTCCCAGTAGGATAAAGAAAAATATACTCGGTATAACTTTAAATGCTAAAATGTACTGAGTATGTTTTTTTTGGTCGGATATGAAGAGGGAAGACTAGCAGAACACAGCAAATACACCTGTACTATGAAGATAACTCAAAAAGTGATTCTTAAGGCTGTTACTACTGAAGCCCCAAACCAGGCTGAAAGGTAACCGCAGCAATCAGACACATTCCTCACCAAAAAACTAAAAACGTACCTGACTGGAGGTGAACAGCGTGCTGTAATCCCTCAGCACCGCACACGGCCGCCGCTCGTGCTGAGACTCTCTGCTCCTCTCTCCTCCGATGTTGTCCCACCATGGAAGCAGCTTCCATCCCCCTGCTCCCCCCTGCCTGTCCTCCCTCAGCTCCCTCGTCCCTCCCCCAGACCCCCTACCCGAACCACGAACGTGCTCCTTCCCTTTTCCTGACATATGCTCACCTCTATCTTTTCATTATTTATGATTCATTTAAATGCATCAGATCAGTTTACTTAGATTTTGCTCCCTTACTAACATGGATGCTGCAAATGAATTAAACATAGATTCATAACAAATCATGCACACAACAGAGAATTGCATACAGATTCTGTTAACAGTTGTAAAATTCAGAAATAATGATTATTTTAATTTCCCAGATGGACACATTACATCTCTTGCAGAATTACTACTATGTTTGAAATTCACAAATCACTATTTTGCTGTTTCAAAATAAAGGTTTTCTTTAGCAATGCATAACCCCTTTTTAATTTTGACCCATTGTGTGTTATCTTTTATCTGTTTGCACAGGAGTAGGTAGTGTTAGAGTTGATGACGTGACTTTGAGTCGGGGGCTGCGGGGGGGGGTCTGGGGAGGAGTCCTGTAGTGAGGTACCAACCTTGAGTTTCTCAAAATAGCCAACAGTGTGGATGTGTCTGATACAGCTTGACACCAGAAGTGACTGTGCATGTTTTTCATTGTAGGACAAAGTTTGAGAAAGTGTTCCTGAGAGCTCCAGGAAAATCAATGTTGTGAGGGGCAGAAATTGTCATTTTTATTTTATTTTTATGTTTATTTTTATGGCGATATGGTGGTGCAGTGGTTAGCACTGTTGCATCACACCCCTGGGTTCGAGTCTCCGCCTGGGTTCTACAGTATGTGTGTGGAGTTTGCATGTTCTCCCTGTGTCATCACGGGGATTCCACCGGGTCCTCTGGTTTGGGGGGGGGGGGGGGGGGGGGGGGGGGG
>JAODUD010000015.1:14232083-14265130 GCA_026784285.1 Stomatorhinus walkeri | reverse complement strand
GAGCTGAATCATTTATGGTGGAACAGGGAAAGAACTAAGCTACACAGGGCTGCGGCCCCCCAGGACTGGAGTTGGGCCCCCCTGCCCTAGAGAAAGGATTCCAGTGCATCACACACACACTAATCCATATTTTGTAGACCATTCAGAGAGAAACCCATACAACCCAGAGAAAACACGCCCCCCAGGCCACCACCCCACCCCCAATATAAGCCAGTATGAACACAAACACAGGCAATACAGCGCCATCTAGCCTTGAGTCCAGTAACTACATTTATTCTTAAATTTGCAGGTACTAATTATTCATTTAACAGTTATAAACTTTCAGTTGGTTATAATAGCTTTACACCCGTAAAACTGAATTTCATACCATATATTAATTAATTTTATCAATACAGATTACGAAAACATAGGTATAAAATTTTAATTAGATATTTAAAAATTACAGGATGCATTGACTCATGTAAGTAGTCTAAGCAAAAAAGACATAACAGTGAAAGCTAAGTATAACTGCTTAATTAGATGACTGGTGGTGGCTTTTTGATGTCACAAGGAAGACCCCATCAAATCAATGTGAAGAGATAAGCAGCTGTTACTATTTATGATGCTTCTAACTGTCACTGGATGGCGCACGGAACTCAGACAAAGGAGCAGGACGTCAGCAATCAGGGAAATCCGGGGTTTAATCAAAGGAAAGGCAGGTAAATACACACTGACAATACAATGAGCGGACTGGGAAAACAAACTGAAACAAACTAAATACAGAGGACTAATGAAAACAATTAGAAACAGCTGATCACACGGGGATTCCACACGGGGTTAACGAGGGGGCGTGGCACATGGAAGGAGGGACGATCAGGGCAGGACACCCGACCTTCTGGAATATTAATATTAAAGTTTTCATACTTTAAGTTACCTCTATGTTAAATACTAAGGAAAATGGCACTGCGGAAATATTAAGCCTTGTGGAAGCTGTAAATTGTCAAGTCAGATACCAGGCCTGCTTTCCCTGCTCGCATGGGGGAAACCCCTTACGATGGCACAGATGGTCAGTTACTGTGTGTTTGTGCCGTTGTTATGGAGATGAAGGTTAAAGTACGAAGAGAGTCTCTCATTGAAGATACATCCAATGAAAGTATAGATGTGAGACCTCTCCTCCACATAGTAAAAAACTGTCGTCCCCCCATAATATACATTTACCATGACCTCATGCAGCTTCTTAGAGGTAGGGGTACAGAAGGCCCAGCACAAGCACTGACCTATGCTCCTTTCCTCCGACACACAGCCCAGTATCCATGATTCAGACTTACTGTGATGCTCCCTTTTACGGCTGATGGAGACTCTGGTGTCTCCTAGTTCCCCATTAGTCTTGTCTCAAAATTGCACAAACTCTTACCATCATGATCCAACACCAGCCTGGGTGCTGCAGTTTCATGTAGTGTCACATACATTACAAACCAGATAGATAGATCCTAAAGTCCTGGACCCAAAAAGGAATCAATTTTAAAATCTCTAGGCGGATTCAACAGAACCCAGTTCCATCCAGGGACCTGAACACAGACAGGTCATACCAGAAAAACCATCCATCAACCTGTCAACCAAGTTGCAGCACTACAACAACCATTTCATGCTACTGCTCCAAGACCTATCAAATTTCAAGTCACCATATAAATCAATTTTCATTTTAGATCCCCATCAGTGAGTGGATTCATCCCAAACCTGCACATTTCTCTCCAGCTCTGTAAAAGGAAAGAGGAGAGTAGGAATGTTTTTAATATAAGTAAATACTGTTATTATTTATTATTTATAAGTTAAATCCATAGGGAAAGTTATGCTTTGTCAATTTAAAACAGCTTTTTTTCTAGCTGGTAATCTAGATGGTCATCATCTAGATGGTCACCATTGTGACTTTTTATACTTATGCAAATGATCTGGATTTGTACTTTCTGGACCTGAAATGTTCACCTATTGTCCCTAGACATAGGCCACTCTGAATAGAAATGTTAGCTGTCCTCAGTCTCCATCTCTACATTGCTCTGAAGATAAAATAGTTGGAAGGCATCACTATACTTTGTGTGACTACAGGATAATTGTGAGTTTCTAAATCACTTTGCGGAGATACACTGGCTCTTTAATAACCTTCAGTTTCTACACCCAGTGTTGAATCATTTGCTGAATTTCTGTTCCAGGTCCTCTCAGTTGAATCTGTGGATGAATGTACAGGAACCCACGATTCCATCTTCAGAAAACAAAATGCATACACATATACACAATATGGACGGAAGTATTGGGAGACCTGGCCATTACACTTGCAGGAACTTTTATGGCGTCCCATTCTAAATCAGGTAAAGTCAGGTCAGGTTGGGGAGCATGCACTGATGCAGCATCTTGCCTCACCCACCACATGGTGAAACATCTCGGGATCCTAGCTGGCAACCCCCCCCAGTCAGACACACAGTCCATTCCCACCCTCCAAAAATGTCCATCCATCTGCTGCAGCCAGGTGTTACGTGGGCGTCCCCTCGGCCCGGTCCAGCCGCTCAGGTCCTCAGCAATGAGGATCCTGTGAGCCGGATCACCCTCAGGGAAACGCGCCACATGGTCATAGTGCCGTAACTGACGCTCCCTCACAATGCAGGTAATGTGCCTCAATCAGGACTCCTCTACTAACCACTTATTCGTCAAAAGAGCGGGACCCAAGGATTCTCTGAAGAGACACAGTACCAAAGGAGTCCAGTCTTCATCTCAGCTCACTGGATAGTGTCCATGTCTCACAGCCATGCAGCAAGACAGGGAGCACCAGGACTCTAAAGACTTGGACCTTCACCCTCTTGCAAAGATATTGGGAGCACCACACACCCCTTTCCAGCGACCTTATGATCGCCCATGGTCTCCCAAACCATCTAATGACTTCATAGGAAAAATGACCAGAGACATGAATGTCGTAGCTGAGGTAAGTGAATCACTGCAGACTGACACAACTGATGGCTGTGCCTAAGAAGTCATTAAAGGCCTGGATCTTGGTTTTTATCCCGGACACCTGCAATCCCAGACACTCAGACTCCTCACTCAGTCACTGAAGAGCCCCGATCAGAGCCTCCATTGACTCCACTAAGATCACAGCATCGTCAGCAAAGTAAATATCAGCAAAGCTTTCATCACCAACAGACGCCTCACAGCTGCTGGACTGCATGACCCTGCCCAACACCCAGTCCCTGCAAGTACTGAACAGAGTAGGAGCAAGAACACACCCCCGGCAAACCCCAGAGTCAACTGGGCAGAATGTGGAGATTTTTCCCCCCTCTGCACTGCACTCACAGTACCTGGGTACAGGGCAGCCATGACATCCAACAACCTCAGGATTTCCGACAGAGGAACATGATCAACTGAGTCACACACTTTACGAAAATCAACAAATATGCCGATATTCGCTGAGTGAGATCCCACATTGCCGGATGACAGACTATGACAGACTTCTTAAGCATAAACCCAGACTGCTCCGGTCAGAGGTCAGCAAACAAGTGATCAGAGATTCTGTTAAGGATGACTGTAGTAAGGAACTTACTCGGCACTAAGAGCAGTGTTATCCCCCCGTAGTTGCTGCAATCCAGGCGTTGACCCATCCCTTTCCGGATAGGGACCACAAGTCCTGTTTTCCAGTCAGCTGGGATGACGCCTAACTCCCAAATGGAAGCAAAGATTGCCTGCCATGCACGGAGGATGGCCTTACCACCAGCCTGGAGAAGTTCACCTTGGATACCACAGATCCCTGCATCCTTCCCTACCCCCAGCTAATTCATCACCCGTGTAATCTCAGTGAGACTGGGTGGTTCACAGCTGATCGGAGGATCACCCTCAAGAACTGTGGACCTAGAGATGTCCAACTTCCTTGCTCGAGGATCAGCTGCTCAAAGTAGCCGGCCCAGCAGATCCTAACCCCAGTGTCATCCATGAGGACCATTCCATCACCCACCCTGACTGCAAGTCTCTGAGGAACAGATTCAGATGTATGTAATGCTTTGATTCGTCAGTAAGCAGCACATGGGTCCCATCGACCACAGATGGTGTGTCACCTTCTCACAGATTCCTCTAACAAATGCCCCCTTATCTGCCCTCAGAGCCCTCATAGCCATCTTCCTCAGTTCCCGGTACAGACTAGAGTTGCCACCAAGTCGTGTGCTTGCAACTCCTCTTGATAATATCCAGGGTGCCCTGCAAGATGAAACACATCCTTCTGGGAACATCAGCAACACCAACACAACCCCTGGCAACCTTTAGGGTTTTACCGTGGAAGGTCTCCCACATCACATTAGAGTCTGCGGTTGTACCCAAGTCTGCAAGTTTCTCTCACAACTCATAAGAAACAGCCTGATCTTAGAGTCTAGCTAAGTCAAGCCTCATTCTCCTAGTGGTAGCCTACTGGACCTAAGCTGAATTTTTAGAATAGCAACAACAAGCCTATGGTCAGAATTCACAAATGGGGCACTTTTGTAGACCCAGCAGTTCTGCAGGAGCCTCCAGCATCTGCCTAAGCAGATGTGATCAATCTCCTTCGCCATACCACCAGTATTGGAGTACCAGGTCCAACGATGTAGCTTGGGGCATTGGAATCAGGATTCTGTGATTCTGACTTTCGCAAAGTCAAGGAACATGGAACCACTCTCACCCGGTCTCCAGACCCATGATTACACAATCCTCCTAGTCAGCCCTGACAATGTCAGTGGTCACATTGAAATCATCCATGACCAGAGGATTGTCACCTCTTGGGCACCCCATCTACCACCGAGCAAAGCTGGTGGAGTGACATTCCTCACCACAGTTGGAGCATACACTGAGACAACAGATATGACACCCAAGGAGTCCCTCAGCTTGAAGCTCATAATATGCTCATTGAAGGGAGTGACATGAGACACCTCTTGGAGAGTCAATCCACCGCAACAACAGTTACTCCCTGAGTATGGCAGCCATCAGAGCGACCAGACCAGAAGTAGATGCATCTACTTCCGGAGATCTGGCTACTCCCGGGTCTGTGTACCTCAGAAAGTGCTGCCATCAAAATGCGCAGTTTATGAAGCTCCCCTGACAACAAAGGAAGATGGTCATCTAGCTGCGGAGACAAGATGTTCCACGTGCCTACCTAAATAGGCTGCCTCAAACTGGGACCCAAGTGCAGCCATGCAGTGGGTGATATCTCAGAACCACACTAGCTGCCAGCTACCAGTCAGATGACATATGAAGAAATATGTATCACCAGACGGAAAGGAAATAGGGGTCAGTTAAATTAAATCAGTTATATGACGTGTATGTGGGGGGGGGGGTAGAAAATGTAGTAATTTCTATTATTAATATTATTAACGAAAATATGACGCAGGATATGAAACCTGCTGGGGGCGTACAGTTCGGTAAAAAAAAGGGACCAAAAATTACATCTACATCTTTCTGTGTCCATTTAAGAGGTTAGCATGTATTTTTTTCCCGAAGACTCTACCTAGAATTATGCTTTCATATATTCATTTTGATTTGAAAGTATGGAAATATTGCTTTGAGAAAACTCGTGTTCATAACTGACGTCGCGATGAATCTCCTATTTTTGCAGGACAGTACGTCAGAAAACAATTACAATTCTATCCACCAGATGGCGATTTCTTTTACGAACTAGGATGTCACGTGAAGAGGGATTTAATTGAAGAAAATCGCTTTAATGAACGTACTGTATACAGGAGCATGAATACAGTTTCAGGGGGGCGAACACTTGACAGGGGCCGCTGAATATGTAAAAATATACCTAAAATTTGGTTTGGGGGTTGGAGACCAAGGTGACATTTTCTTAGGGGGCCCAGAATTTCCAGGGGCGCCGCTGATTGTATAACAGGCCTAGACTATCAAAGGCTACACTGCACTGGACTTAAACATATTTGACTATCACTGCGAACAGGAATAGACAGAGAATGACACAGCAGCACATAAAACTGACTGTCAGACAGGCGCGTCGGTACATCATTTTAGTCATTGTATTAAATATACTGTAGATCCGGTTTTTCTGGTTGACCTGAAAATAGGAACCCTGAACAATTTCTCCCACATTCCAAAAGACACACTTGAACACTCTCAGCTTCAGTTTACACTAAGTAGGAAGTAGTCAGATTTACCGCGTTGAATTTAGAAAACAACGCAATTATTTTTAATTTTGTTTATTAGCCGAACACTCGGTGTTGCTGCTTACAAATGGGCTTCTTTTCGTGTAATAGTGTGGGAGAAAGTTTACAGAGGACGAAATGGCGGAAATCGCGAGTATTGGCAAAATAGATGAGTTTGATGCAGCAATTACGTAAATCGTACTATAATATTTAGACCTTAAAACTTGAAGTTGAACACTAGAAGCGACACTTTTATTTACATGCAGATGTGTCTACTTTAGGACTTGTTTACTAGCAATTCATCTGTCATTCCAGCACTGGGTAAGTCATTAAATTCGTGTGGGTTAATTCTTTTCCACCATATCACTGCTTTGGCAATTTATATGCTAAAGCTGTCATATTGTTTTTTTCATAATTTAATTATTTAGAATCTATATTGTACGTTTTGTCAGTGTTGTAGATTTTTCATTAAGCTGTTAATCTTTCCCCCTCTTAAATTAGCCTATATGCGATTGTAATTAATATCTCTGTTCCGTATGGTCATTAATTTTTAGTAGCCAGCGGCTTTTTAATCCAGTCAGACTGACTGTTCACCGGCATGAAATTGTGGCAGACTTGATTTTTGTATGAAGAAGATCGACCGTTTTGCTTGAAATTTGGCTGATGTAGTTTGGATTCATGCACATCATTTGCTTATCGATGTCATTGAACTATTCGGAATATACAAAACACTATTCTTTTTGTTTCGAATGCAAAGCATATACATATTTTCAGGTTTCTTCATAACTTAAACGTTATTATAGCCTCTGTAGGCTTTTACAATAGACCCACATATGCATATCCATGTGTTCTGTTTTGTTTGCGGCTGGAACGTAAAGTCCAACCGCAGCGGCAGTCAGCCACCTTTCCACCTGGCAGTATGGAAATTATGTACCGTAACTCTATACACCCTTTTGAAGCGCTTACCCTGGTGTATTTGCATGCCTGGCACAGGAACCGTTCGGCGCACTATATTACTGGATGCTTTTATCTATTCTGCTTCTTTAGGAGAAAGAATAGATGTGTGGCTTAATAATGAAAAGTATGAGAACAAGAGCTGGGAAGATGGGGAAATCTTGAACGGCACGCTGTATGGGAGAGGTGGGGAGTTCAGAGAGGAGGGGGGGCAAAGGTCAGTTATAAAGCAATGATGAGAGTGGGAGGAGGAAGAGATATTTATCCATGCAGGAAGATGAAGGGGACGAATCAGGTACAGCTTAAATGGTGCAACAGTCTCCTTAAAAAGGTACCGTATACTGGGGTTGTTTTGAAATGTACTATTTCTTAACTGTTTAAATATGAAAAAATTGTTTTCAAACTTAGGGGAAGTATGAACAATGTTTCACTTTAAAAAAAGATAAAGTGGAACCGTCAAACTGATAGAGATGGCACAAAGGAGGTAATGAGAAGATAAAAATATTTACACTGTGTCAGCAGGACTAGCGTCACCCTCTGCGCTGATTCTTAGGCTCCCATAGAACCGGGCCAGTCTCTGGAATAGCATGGATCAGTCGAAAAGAACGATGAGAGTTGTGGGTTACAGTGTAACAAAGAAGGCAGTTTAACATCTCAGAGAAGAGCTGCAAATTTGAAGGAATATATCTTAGAATTATACAGTAGAGCTTGCTGATGTAATTGCCAGATTTTGCACCAAGTCTGTGCTTTCTGATATGCAAGGTCAGGGACACCCCTGTTTGACTAGGTATGCGGACAAAGAAGTTAGATCGGTGCTGATCACTATGGTGGAAATGGTTATTCTGTACATTAAAGAAGGTCAAAATGGAGCCATATGATGTTCGTAATTGATTTTATTTAGGCATTTACTTATAAGTAATTTACTTATTTTGGCACTTCTTTTTGACAGATTATACAATATCTACATGCCAGTTATAGCAGTAGCAACACTTCCTGTCACACAAGCAAACCATCGCTGGGAACTTGGTGGAATACAATAGATTTTTCTGCCCACTTTTTTGCTTCACAGTGCAACTGTGGTTTTTAAGGTCAGACGAACACTACCTCATCACCTACATTGACCTCCCATTTACAGCACTTTTGAAACTGTTCTTGATCTGTTGAGAGAGAAGATAATCGCTGACCTTCGCAACACCTCTGTCTACATTTGCGCCGAGTGTTTATAAAATGGAGGTCAGACAAGAAGAGATGGTACTTCCCCCAGGAGGGGATGAACATGGGGAAGGTAAGGCAAGACCTTTGGGATATTCTCCTACACAGACTGCCAGTGACATTCTTCCCAGTGACAAAAATGAGCCTGAAGGCACGGATACTTCTCTTGAAGGAAGAACAACACACTCCAGACCTCACCAAGACGCCGAGCTCAGCAATGGCAATACTACATTTGTGGACCCTAGAGGAGAAACACCTTTGGGTATTGCCACTTCAGCTAAAGTCAACACAGACATGACTGAAATGACTGCTCTCACTAGCAATACAAGTGCCAAGTTGGACTCATGTGATGGCAGCGTTCACGGCAGCCCTACAGCCAGAGAGAACAGCGTAGCACCTGCAACGGACCTTCCATCCCCGACTGAGAGCGCCGGAGACGAGGAAGGCAGGAGTCGGCGGACACGTGCCTCCTGCTGCCAGCCGCTACTGCCGGTGCTACGGCGCGGTGTGCTGGCTGTGTACAAGGGCTGCCTGCACGCCATAGAGGAGACGCCCGCAATGGTGGCCGGACTGCTGCTTACTATCATCTTCTGCATAGCTATTATTGTCATCTTTGCTGCCACACACAGGGTGAGAGACGCGAAGGATGTCTGAAGGACTGTGTCACTGCCAGTTTACCGTTGTACTCAGATAGTGTATAAACAGCATGTACAGTAGCATGTACATCTCATAACTTCCTTAAATTCTGCCATAATGTGCTGTAGTGTGTGGTCAGTGATAGGGTTGGGCCATTCCCGAATGCACATATCAGTTACAGTTCAAATCAGGTAATGGAACTGGAGCTGAGATTAGAAAAAAATTATGGGGAACAGAATTGGAATTGAATTTGAATTTCAGGGAGAACTCCAGTTCCATTTCCTGATTTGCACAGGAATTCATGAATGCATTCCAGAATGGCCCCAGCCTGGTCAGTGATCACTGTGCTGCAGCACAACATTTATTCATTGTATTTTGTTTGTCTCCCCCTCCCCGCACCCCAGAATGTCCATGTGCATGTAGGAGAACTGGCAGTGGTTAGCGTGGTGCTGTGCGTGTGCACTGGCCTGATGGTGGTGTTGCCCTGGCTAGCGGTGGTGCGGCGCTGTGGGGGATCCCTGGCCCTCTTCGTTTGGGCGTTACTCTACATCATCGCTATCGTCTTCATCTTTACCGGTGGTGTCATTACCGCCTGGGAGCAGGTCAGATTCACCCTTAAGATGCAGAATATTTTTTTGGGGGGGGGGGGGGGTTGTGACACAACCAAGAATGTTATAAATGCATGTATGAGTGACTCTTTGATGAATCTGTTGAAGGCTTAGAGTAGCTTCCCCTCAAGAATTGTCCACCTGGTTCTTCACACAACTTCTTTCTCTCTCCCTTCCTCTCCTCTCCAGGTTGCATTCTTCCTCTTCCTCTCTCTCTCCGTCTATACAGTACTCCCTCTCTCCCTCTCCTGGGCTCTCGTGTTTGGGTTGGGCACCAGTGCATCTCACATCATCATCATCAGTGTCTACGAGCCCGTCACCAGCCCCAAAATGGCCGACCTGGCTCCACAGGTGAGGCACGCGGGGTTGTGTACTCCTACTTCAGGCCACCCTAGGGATTAACAAGGGCTTCCGGTTTGTCATGCCACAAGTAAAGTACACATGCAAACTAAAGAAGGAGAGCAGTACCTCCCGCTTTAACAAGCCCGGCACACGCACTCCAAATGCTCCGATTCTGCTAACATCCAACTCTTATTCAAATTGCTTGAAAGTCGTGCAAATATATTTTGCACTCATCCAGGGATCTAAAATGTACATTTTGCTCCAGCTGAAAGCTCATAGCTACTTCATATGATCCAAACCTGCAGTTGGTGGCCAATGGCGTGCTGTTCCTGTGTGTGAACTGTGTGGGTTCCTTCCACCGGCACCTCGCAGAGAGAGCCCACCGGAAATCCCGCCGGGAGACCGAGAGGTTCAGTGTGGTCCATTCAAGGAGGGACTTGCAGAAACGGCAGCAGGTATGGGTATACAGAGGTGTGCATTATTGCCAGTGTACTACTTACGGTGGAACATGCTAACCGACGCCCTTGACCTGGCAGGAGCATCTGCTGCTATCAGTTTTGCCACGATACATTGCCATGGAACTTAAGTCAGAGATTATTAAGCGACTGTCTGATAAATACCATGGTACAGACAGCAAGCACAACTTCCACAGTCTGTACATCCGGCAGCACAAGGACATCAGGTACCATCTACCCTTACAAAGTCAAACAAACAAATACAGATTTGCTACTCTTGTTTAATAAGCGCAGCTGCCACATTCATCTACTGATCACTGACTGCAATCTCCCAGCATCCTCTATGCTGACATTGTGGGATTCACCAAACTGGCCAGCACTTGCACGCCAGAGGAGTTGGTTGGAGTCCTTAACAAACTGTTTGGTAAATTCGATGATATCGCAAAGGTGAGAAGACGTGGCTTACAAAAATTATTTCTCAGCTGTCAAGCGCTCTCAGCGTCTTTTTCTGCATCATTACTAAGCTCCTTGCATCTGATTTCCTCTTCTTCTCTCCTTTGCCCACCACGCCCTCCCCCTTACAGAAAAACGAGTGCCTGCGCATTAAAATTCTGGGGGACTGCTATTATTGTGTCTCAGGTCTGCCAGATCCCATTCCTAGCCACGCCTGCAACTGTGTGCAGATGGGTCTGGACATGTGCACCGCCATCAAGTCAGTGTGCCATCCATCATCATCAGCCGAATCTCACGTGCCCCAACCCTCACAGCTGCGTCACCTCTCATGCTCTCCTTATGTCTCACAGCAAACTGAGGGAGGCCACGGGGGTGCAAATCGCCATGCGTGTGGGCGTGCACTCTGGGAATGTGCTCTGCGGTGTGATTGGCCTGCAGAAGTGGCAGTATGATGTCTGGTCACATGATGTGACTTTAGCCAATCACATGGAGTCCGGTGGTCTACCAGGGTGAGGCATAGAATATATTCGTTTTGACTGAAAGATGAAAGAAGTAGATCATTCCCCAGTATTGATACATCATGGAAAGCGAAGCAGCACTCACACATAATTCCATATTTCAGGAGCAAGCTAAGCCTGCAGCGTTATCTCAGCAGTACTTTTCTGATCTCTCTGCTGATGTAGGAGGGTCCATATCACGGAGGACACGTTGAGGCACCTGGGAGGGGCCTACCAGGTGGAGGATGGAGATGGGGCCAGTCGGGACCCCTGCCTGCAGGGTAGGAGGACCTACCTAGTCATTGACCCGCAAAGAGGTGGTTCCACCACATGGACATGTAAAGTATGTACATCTCAGCTATTCAGTAGTGTTAAGCAGTATTCTGTTAAGATTGTAATGTGAATTGACTAACGATACATGAACAGTTATTATGTACTTTACCGTACTGCAAATATACTATTCTGCCGATCGCTCTCATTAGTGCACTCTACTGTTTACTCTCCAGACACTGAAGATGTGCTGCTCTTTCTCTCAGTCTTCCAGGTTGCATGACAGGAGGCTCAGGGCTTCAGTCAGGATGTCTCAATACCTGCAGTCGTGGCAGACAATCAGCCCCTTCTCCGAGCTGAACCACCCAGTGCAGCCCAAGGCTAGGCCCACTGCCTCAGCCTTTGGCCTCACAGAACCACAACCCACGGTCAGACACTCCCACTAGCTGCCTGTATGTGTGTGTGTGGGAACATGCATGCATGGTTCATAAGGGCCTGAGCATTGCATGTTTGTGAGGGCACGTGTATATGTTTGCACGTGTGTGATGCTCAACACCAGTTTCACGTTTAGTTGTTTTTTTTTCAGCAGGGACTGGCCCCTCACACAGTCCTGCACAGGTAATTTATTATCTTCCTACAAATAAAGAGAGAGACTTTAATTTTTATACTCTCATAAGTCAACTTCCTTGTTTTGTTTCCAGTATTGACCAGCAGAGAGTGAACTAAGCCACCCTATTCTTCTGTTCTTCTCCTTCCATTTCGCCCTCTCTCCATGTCACAGGGAGAGCTCCCAGGGAACGGAAGATGGAGTGATTGACACACTGGACACTCTGGACCCTGAAGAGTGAGTCTGTTGACAGTCTGGGTCACGTGACCTTCTCCTAAGACAGGCATTGAAATGCATTTGAAAACAACATAAAGTTCATTTGAAAATATTTTTCATTTCTCCGGATTCAGCTAAAAACCGCAAGACATTCTAACTTGTCTATCACCTCTCACTCTTTCTCAGGGAGATGTGGAGGAAACAGAAGTTGAACTGGCTCACTCTGCTGTTCAATAACTTCAAAACAGAAAGACAGGTGAGAATTGCATGGGTATTCCCAATTTCATGGATTTTATGTGGCCTTATTACAGTATTTACAGTGTGTTAGGAATGCATCAGCACTAATAACACCTCGTCGCCAGTAGTCCTAGCAGCGAGCCATGTGATGTATATAAACCTGAGGCGTTTGCATGATCGGTCACCTTGCCTGTGTTGCAGTACCGGCTGTCGGAGATGGGGGAGCTGCACTTGTCTGTCAGCTGCCTGGCTCTTATCTTTGCTACCCTCTTTGTGGTCCAGATGCTGGTGTCAGCAAAGTAAGCAGAACCACCTGACATAGCCCTGCCAGCCATGTCCAGCACCGGCAGGACGGGGGGGGGGGGGGGATGTTTGTGATATATGTCTGCTACTGCTATATGCTCTACTGTCGTATGACTTGCTATGTAGAAAATTGTCAGTCCGTAAGGTTTCTCGATCTAGCCACCGGATAACAAGCCGTTCTGAGATTTGTTGCCTCACATCTCTGAGACCAGTATTCAGGTCTCCCACGTGGCACCACATGTGTGGAGTTTGCATGTTCTCCACGTGCCGTCGTGGGGTTTCCTCCGCGTGCTTCAGTTTCCCCCCACAGTCCAAAGACATGCTGAGGTTAATTGGAGTTAGCAAACTGCCCGTAGGTGTGTATGTATGCGATGAGTTGCTGCCCCATCCTGGGTTGTTCCCTGCCTTGCACCTGTAGCGTGGATAAGCTCCAGACCCCTTGTGACCCTAAATTGGATAAATGGTTACAGGAGATGGATGGGTGGATGGATGGACAGACGGACATCGTTCTGTAATAGGAAAGCAGGGATATGATGCACTGTGATACTCCTGCAATGAATAAAATGTGTGCAGCTTCCTTGTTAAGCTTGTAACTTCCAGTGTAAGATTACCTGTGTTCCAGGCAATGCAGCTCAGTCCCTTTATCGCTCTCTCTCTCTCTCTCTCTCTCTCTCTCAGGAACACTGCCATAGCCGTGTCATACGGTGTCACCTTTCCCGTGTTCGTTATTCTCCTCCTCATTGTCTTCACGGGGTACTTGAAGGTAATGCTATGTGCAGGGGTGCAGTTGGGGCTTGGATGCCCTGGCAGATTCAAGGGGGGGCAGCACTTTACAGGGGTCCTCGAATACATAAAATTATGCATAAAGTTGGGGGGGGGGGGGACTCCTGGTGAAACTTTGTCAGGGGGCCCAGATTTCCTAGCTACGCCCTTGGCTATGCGTCCTTTGGAGTCACACTTTACCTCTGCAGCTTTGCACAGTAGCGCTTGGATTTAACTTCCACATTATAAATGTGTGTATTTGTTTGCACGTGTGCTTGTTGGTAGCGATGGAGATCCAAGATGCCTCAGGGTGTTCAGTGGGTTCCCTCGCTATCTCAGGGAGTGGCCAGCAGGGCGGCGCTACGGCTGCTCTTGGTTTTCCTCTGCGTGCTCATCACATTGCTCATGGCCATACTCAACTTTGTAAGTCAGATCCCAGTTGACTCAGTTAATCCGTCATGTCTAACTCCCTTCCCGCTGAGCCACATGTCCGCAAGTTTATATTCTAGCTCAAATAGGTTGTATAAGTAAGTAATTAGCAGTATTTCTGTTGTAGTTTGCAAACAGCTAACATGTTCTGGAATACTTAATGTATACTGCTTTGAAATTTGAAATACGCAAAACACAAGTAGATTGCGCCAGTTATAACTTATGTAGATAAATCAGCATTTATTTGTGGACACAGATATGAATGTTAACCTGCAGGTGCTAATGTGCCTGTTTGTGCAAATTGGTTTATCTATCAACAGAAACAGATCTCTGATGATTTACCTTCAGTAGTGACTTCTACCCCATAGATAGTACCTAATAAGTACACAGAATCATGGACAAAACATACTGATTGTGAATGTGGTTCCTGTCTCACAAGTTCTTTCTCCCGGAGCCCAACTGTTCCACATCCCAGAATATAACAGCTCTAGAGGCCGTCCAGCTGTACACCGTGCCTGTGAGTACTATGTTACATAGTGACATTTGGTCATAAAACTCATAATAATGACAGTAACTGTCAAGCAGCTACTGGAATTCCAGTAAGCCTCCAAACATTTCACGTCAATAGTGAAAGGACTAATAAAATACTATTGATTTTGTAATTACTGAATCAATTTGAATGAATTTTGAATTTTTAAATCCACCTGTTCCTCTTCCTTTCTTAGCCTGTTTTTATCACCGATCCTTTGAATGTAGGTGGAAAACTCAGAGGTTGTACCTAGATGAGCTGACATATGCTTGTCATTATAGTACTACGTGTACTGCTGCCTATTGGCAATGCTCGGCGTGATTGTGTTTGTGCGGACCTGCATGGAAGTCAAAGTGTTCCTGCTTACACTGGCGCTGGTGGTCTACCTGGCCCTGTTCCTCTGCGTCTTCGCTACTCGCTCTGACTGCTACGTGTACCAGCTCTACAGCAACACCAGCCAGTACGATGTCATTCCTGTCCATGCCCCCCCTACCCCAACCCCCTTGGTGATATTACCAAGTTTTTATAGCAGTTAGACTTGTGCTTCCATTTTGGTAGCATAACTTTGTGTTTTCTTCAGACCTGGTGTCCTGAAGGAGCCTAAGATCATAGCTGGAGTTTGGCTCTTCGTCTTTTACTTCACCGCCTTGATTCTGGCTCGAAAGGTAACTTAAACTGTGTTTGCTTGTATATGATCATCCATTTACAGCACCAGATGATCATTGTTTCCTCCTGAAGCCCCTGAGCCTTATTGTATTGTTCGTGGTTTGACTGTGGGTTCTCTCTCTCTCGCTCTCTCTTTCCCTGAATCTGATATGATGGTTGTGTCACTTTTCTTAGGATGAGCTGGCGTGTCGCGTGGAGTTCCTCCTGCAGAAGTGCTTCCAGGAAGAGCGTGACGAGATGGAGACAATGGAGAATGTCAACAAGCTGCTCCTGCAGAATGTCTTGCCTGCTCATGTAGCCCAGGTCTTCATTGGCAAGAATCGCCGCAATCAGGTGAGGTGTTCAAAATGCAGTCGAGCAACAGTTTGAACAGCTGTACCAGGAATTCTGCTAGTGGTGTTGATAACATTCAAGCCATTAATAACCAGTGGCGGGGGATTAGTCACAGGCAGGTGTTATAAGAGACTATCAGACATCTAGGGAATATGGAAGTAGTTGGGGGGGGGGGGGTGAAATCAGTGCTAAATTCTACTGCTAATGTAAAGAGTATGTTGTTGCTTTTCAGGACCTATACAGTCAATCCTGCGATTGTGTTTGCGTGATGTTCGCTTCAGTACCTGAGTTTAAAGACTTCTACAGCGAGAGCTCAGAGAACAAGGATGGGCTGGAGTGCCTGCGCTTTCTCAACGAGATAATCGCAGACTTCGATGAAGTATGGACTGCCGGTTATTAATACGTCCTTCCATTTTACTATTAGGCCAGGAATTCATTTTGGAAATTCTGTCTCCCGTCCTTTCAGCTCTTGTCCAAGCCAAAGTTCAGCGGTGTGGAAAAAATCAAAACTATTGGTAGCACCTACATGGCGGCTGCAGGACTGACGGTCACAGTAGGAGAAGAGAAGAAGGTAGGAGGCAAAAAGAGATGGAGCATGATATTGGTCATTGAGAGAAAGGAAGGAAAGGAGTTCAACCTATTTGTCACTGTAATATACTACATATATATTCTTCACTGGATCTGAATGGCAGTGAAAGGTTAAGACGTAATGATATATTCAAATTAATCGAAGGGTGTGGCTTTAGCTTGTATTAATAACTTACCACGTCTACTGCTCGAAGTTACAAGAATATACAGTAGAACCTTGGAACTTGAACCCCTCTTAACTCGACCAACTCTAACATCAGTCTGTTGAATGTTTTTCGACTTGTACCTCAACTGAAATCTTGGAGCTGGACTGTTCCTGCTATAACTTATATGGGTCGAGACACGTTCAACTGTACCAATTCAGATCTGGGAGGGGTCGATCGAGAAAAACCTAGCTACAACTCAACCGAAAACTCAGAACACAACAACACAGAATAGACCTAGACCTACTGTAACTTATATGGACTGAGACGCATCTCTGATGGGCTGAAACAAAGGCAAATGGACCTACTGCGATGCAGATGCCTATGAATCACTCTCAGAATCGCAGTACCTCTCGAACGAGTTTGACGTGCAAAAACTGCGTTCAGAGTCACTTTTTTGTGCTTTACCTACTGTGCATTTAGTGATACAGTAATCATGGCCCCTAAGAAAGCGAGCAGTGATAGCAGCAAACCAAAGAGGAAAGTAGTGAGAGTAACTATAAAACTTAAAAAGGAAATTTTGTATGCAGGCCTGTATGAAATATATTTAAGTTCTGTTGACATTTCATTAAATACAACAGCAAATTCTTTTATTTCAATTGCAATTACCATACTTAAAAGAATTTGTTTAATTTAAGGCATTCCTTAATTTTTCAATGTTTAATTCATTAAAATATAGTGGATTTCATAATTTAAAAAATATATATAGTTATTCCTTCAAATTCTTATTGTGGGCTCTCTAGTGAAAATGTCTGGTAAACTAGATTTGTAGTTTAGTCTGTTTTTTTAAATAACCTGAAAATTAAATCTCATTCTTTGTATTTTCTGTGTTTCTTCACTGCCCCCTACAGGAAAACAATGGCTCCAACAGCCATGTGCGCTCAATGGTGGAATTTGCATTAGCTCTGATGGCTAAGCTGGAGTTAATAAACACACATTCTTTCAACAACTTCAAACTCAGGATTGGTGTGTACATGCCGATACCTGACTTTATGTCTTATTTTCCCATGTTCGGTCATTCATTCAGAGTTGCCCATGAACACTTCACGTTTATATAGATAAACATACCCAGCACACTGTGCAGTCAGAAAGCTGAAATACATCCTTTAATATAATATAATATTCTGCTTACAATTTCTCATAGGAATAAACCATGGTCCTGTGATTGCGGGGGTGATCGGTGCCCACAAGCCTCAATATGACATTTGGGGGAATGCTGTCAATGTGGCTAGTAGGATGGACAGTACTGGAGTCCTGGACAAAATTCAGGTCAGAAAAATGAAGAGAAGGGGGCAGGAATGAACACAGGAGCACGACCAGAGTCTGATCATTCTTCTTGGCTGCTTTTCTGCTCCCCTGTAGGTCACCGAAGAGACGGCAGAGGTGGCCCAGTCTCTGGGCTACAGCGTGACACTGCGAGGACTCATCATGGTTAAGGGAAAGGGAGAGCTCACCACCTATTTCATCAACACTGTCCACTGACGTTTTATTTTACTGGGACTTCGGAATGATCAGTAATTATCACTGTTGATCAGTGGGCGCGTCAGTGGGCGAAGCTCCTGTAAAAACCAAAGATTTGAAGGGTGAATGGATGCACCTGATTGTGTGCTGGAAGAGAGACTGGGTTTTTGCAGTACATTGCAGTTGTACTCATTAGTTACTTGAAGCTTTTTGATTAATTTATCTCTAGAAAATAATTTTACATTAAAACTGGAAGCTAACGGGTAAAATAATAATAAAGTGCAGAATGGCGTGGCGGTGCAGTGGTTAGCACTGTGGTCTCACCCCTCTGGGGTTGGGATTGGAGTCTCTGACAGGGTTGTATGTGTGTGCATGTTCTCCCTGTGTCATTGTGGGGTTTCCAAAAACATGCTAAGGTGGATTGGAGCTACCAAATTGCCCATAGGTTTGTGTGTGGGCCCTGAGAAAGGTTGGCACCTCACCCTAGGTTATGCCCTACCTTGCACCCATAGGCTCCAGATTCCCATGACCCTGAATTGGACAAGCAGGTATTAAAAATGGAAGGATGGAATAATAGGCTGCATCATTGTAAATAGAGCAATGTGGTTTCACTAAAGAGACAGCAATGTAACAAGCTTAAAAGTACAGAATAGACAAAGTACAGAATGATGGGAATGTTGCTCTTGGCACGATTACCTGTTTCTGTTGGAGGTAGCCACAAAATGATATTTTGCTCCACCATTTTCCTTTTACAAAAAGCAGGGCAGGAACCATTATAATATACCTCTGTTAATAATATACCTTAGCTTAGGGGTGGACAGGATGCTATCTGACAGCAAAAGGCAAAAAAAAAATACTGCGTCTGTTTAAATTTGAGCTAAACCTCAGGGAAGCAGAATGAACAATAAGTGCTTGCCGGTTGTTGGTTGCTGAATGGTAATTGAAATCAAAAACCAGATCATGGGAACACTGAGGTGGTCATGTTTCACTTACATTGTGCTCTAATTGTAGTCAATGTATTTAAAAAGTAAATGTTTTATGGCAAAATAGGTTTAGCTTTTAGTTTGTCCTGTCAGAACCTGAATGTCCACTCTACCTTTATAACACTGTTCTATGAAGGACATATAGCCTGTTAAAGCACTGAATAAGTGAATGTTAAATTAAATGAATAAATGAATAGAAAAATAAATATTTAATTTTGTATTAAACCAGTTGCATTAATTCTAAGTACACATTTATTTCTGATCAGTTACTGGAGGTTGAGCTCAGCAACGCCTGACTCCTTAATCAACGTATGTCTATCACCTACCTCATTTGTATGTTGCTGTGAACAAAAATGACTCTCAAATGACTAAATATAAACATTACATTATTATAAATACATTGAAATAATAATAATAGTCATACTTTACATTGCGATGAAGAAATGTTCTTTTCATGTATACCATTAAACTCTCCATGAGACACACAGACACGTACAAATGCCAGCAAGCTTGGGGCTTACAGCACCGGGTCAGTCAGAATCCAGCGCTCTTGGAGTAACTGGACTGAAGGGCCTTTCTCAAGGGCCCAGCAATCGCCTCACTTTCATGTTCTCTCCGTGCTGCAGAGATTCCCTTCTTGGCACTGACTTCCTACTGCAGTTGAAAGATATGCAGTTAGGGTGTAATTGGCATCTCTGAATTTCACATATTGTGTGCGCGCATGTTCCCTACAAGGAAGCAGACTTTATATTTGTGAATTAAAATGAATTTTAGCCCTTACAGTAGTGCACAAGGAGGCCCCTTCTGGTAAGTACATTAAGAAAACACCTTAATAAGATGATGCTTCACAGCTGCCAACTTTGGTCAGCTGGCTGGCCTATGAATTTCTGCTTGAGACAAGATGGCATTCGCATTTACCTTGTAAATCTATAGGGTTTGTAAACTGCCCCAAAGCTTTTGATGTAGCTAATTGTATAATATAGATTTTATATAATAATTAAGATGTATAGGTTTTATAATAATATAGATTTGCTGTGAGATTTCTTGCATGAGCGCTAGTCTGAACGTGTGAGTGTCAGGTCAGATGCGTGAGAACTGGAAACGCTGGTTTGTGCAAAAACAAGGAATATTGGTAGGAGAATGGTCATTTGTACCAGCTAATGTTAAAATAAGACTGTTATCCGATATTATCGTTAGTTTTTGTCGTGAAGCAAAGATCTAAATAATAAGTCAACAAACACATAAGTCATCATATTACTGTGTTTAATGGGACACTTCGCTCGTTTCCTTTCGTTAAGTTTCACCTATAACGATTGAGAATGAGTGGAATTTCCCCCGCTCAGAAATCCGCATGCCCATTGGTCAATTTAGTCTGGGGCAAAACTTTTCTGAGATGCCATTGGCTGTTTTTGATGTCTATCAAACATTTCCTGCTTTTGACGATGGGCTTTGTTTTTGTGACTTTTATTGTAAAAGTAGGAGAACAGGGAGACTACTAGCAATGTAAGAATATGTTTAATAACACCGTTAATAAATTTAATGTTAAATACACCACTACGCATTTTGCTGGTACCGAGGTTTTAACGAATTGTTCGTTCGTTTCCACATTCCAGCAGGAAGACAGCTAAGGCGTATGCTGAGTTATTGCAAAGTAAATCGAACGTAATGATTTTGGTATCATTATAATAGACACACACAATTAAGGTAATTTCTTATTATCATCGCGGGTGGGCGACCCGTATTTACTACATTTTAAATGTCAATATATATTTTAATTATCCGTAAGACAGCTTTTCGTGGTTTCAACAATTTTTTGGTAGTTAAGAAGCAGACGCTCTCCGCACTTTGTTCTCTTTTAACAGCGATGACCATTTAACTACTTCCTTGTAATAAAAAGCGCGAAAGATGGATTGACGCTGACATTTGTTTTTTAGTGTTATGACCCTTGGACGACACGCTCATGTCCGGAGCCACTGAACGAAGCAGGAGGCATCGCCCCCTGAAGATGTATCTGGTACATTCCGACTATAAAGTTGAGGATCACCTGGAGGGTGCCATTCGGCTGCCACGGGGGAGTCTATGTCAGGTGCAGGAGGACGGAAAAGGTGATCAGTTTTGGGTGAAGGTAAGCTTGTCTAGATAAACTCTACTGGTTTATGTAGAGTTAACTCCTTTACTGTACAATCTAACAAAAAGTACAACACACTTAAGCTATTAACAGAATAGTTTGCTACCCTGTATTACATAATAACTCCTTCTCTCTCATTTTAGGTGTTGGATTCTGGTTCGCTTGTTAAGATTGATAAACAGGTGCTAATAGATGTACCAAATGAACTGTCAGGACTGCTGGAGGCTGTCGTAGATGCCGAGTCCCGCTTCCAGCTGTTTTTTAAGCCCCACCGACTGAAGCGGTTAGCTGCCCTGCCTATTGGAGCAGAGGTGAGGGTGCAGGTGGGACAGCTGGGCGAACTGGATGGGCTGCTGCGGTACCGGGGTCCACTGACCGCTGGCAGTGCAGCAGTGCACTTCGGAGTTCAGCTGAAGGTAAGGGACAGTTCTGTGGACGAATTCCCTAAGCTTTTGCCTGTGATATTCATTAGCAGATTTTTACCTTGATTTGTCTATTTTGTTCAGAATATTTATGCAAGATATAAAGACTAATTTCTTTCCCATTTCTCACCTCTTCAAGTCACCGGCTGCATGGAGGGGAACAAATAATGGGTCCTATAAGGGACACCAGTTCTTCCACTGTCCTGAAGGCTGTGGTGTCTTTGTGGCGGCCAGTCGAATTTTCCCACGGTCATCTCGGACCAGCAATGCAGACGCTGTGTTGGCATGCGTCCGTGAATACGGTCCCACCCAGAGCACAATCCAGGCCCGCACGACTGACTCCGTTCCCAATATCAGCTCAGCACCCCAACTGCAGGTTGGGCATAGGGTCTGTTTCCTCATGGGACAGATCCCTGTGAGTGGAGAGGTTCGCTATATTGGGCCCTTACCAGGGAAGACAGAACCATACGTGGGAGTCCTATTGGTTAGTCTTGTTTCAGATTTTCAGCATTTACTTTTCACTATGGTAGAAGCATAAGCAATCATATTTGTGCATATATTTGTGCAGGACAACCCTGTGGGCTCTTGGGATGGCTGGTTTAAGGGGGAGTCTCTTTGTGCTGTGCCCTCCCCGCAGTATGGGCACCTACTGCCTTTGGCTAAAGTGTCCCTAAATGTGGCACCACCCACTGCAGAGTCACTAAAGACTCACTGCCATGCTCCAGGTAGTAAATGCCCATTTGTCATATTCACTTGACTGATGTGTGTATGATACCTTTTTACCATGGTTACACCCATAATTATGCTCTGTCTGTGTTCTTTAATTCTCATTCTTTCCCTATTACTTAGTGTCCCCTTCCTATCCATCATCCAATGAAACAAGGAGCCACCAGTCTCCAACACGCACAACCAACCCCAAGCCCTCCCATAATGCTTCATCCCTATTGGTCACCAAGCCTCAAGGCTCATCCTCCTCTACTGTCACTGACCAATCATATCACTGCCCACGGTCTCCCACCAAGATTGTGCCAGAACGCAACGAAGTCCAAAATGAAAGGGCGGCAACAGGAATGGGGCTAGAGGTGGGCTGTATGGTTGAGGTGAATGACCCCCCTTTATACGGGGTAATCCGCTGGATTGGTGAAATCAGTGGCATCCCAGAGCCTGTAGCTGGACTGGAACTGGTGAGACCCCTATCCACCTTTTTGTCCCTGTGTTTGTGCCTGTATCTAGATCAGGGTTCCCCAGTTCTGGTCTTGGTGGGCCACAATCCAACACAGGTTGCAGATTTTCCTACTAAACCTGATAATTAGCTGGTTAAGGTGGGTGTTGAGCAGGGATGTCTACGAACTGTGTTGGATTCTGGCCCTTCATGAAGGGAATTGGGGATTCCCGATCTAGACTGTGTAGAGTTCTTTTTTTGTTTGTCTTTTGCTTGTTTATATGTGTTTGTATGTCTAGATGGAAGCAAATAGCAAACGACTGGAAAAGAGAGATACTGTCAGGCTAATATACCGGCCAAGATTTGCAGCCTTGAGTTTGAGTCGTCTGAACTTGACTAAATTTGGAGTAACATCTGATTTATTTTCTTTGTTATTTTTCTTCAGTTTTGTAAGTGAAGATATTTTTATGTAAGAGAGCACAATGTTTCACCCCGTCTTGTCCAGGACCAGGAGTTAACCGCAGCGACAGATGGAAGTTACCTAGGCGAACGCTACTTTCGTTGTCCGGCCAACAAGGGGCTATTTGTCAAACTCCGGAACTGTAGGCGCGACTCACGGTTCCCTGCCCCAGAGACGCCAGCTAACCAGGTGCAGCGGTGCAACTCCATAGGTGCGGTTTTCAGCAAGCTCCATATAATGAACGATATGTTACTTTTGGTCTAAAGCAACATTCGTTAGTGTAAACCAGACATGACCATATACATTAATATATTTATCACTGTAATTTGAAATTTGATTTTTTTTTTTTTTAAATGAGCCACAGCACATTAGCATTAAAAAAAATTGAGGACTAATGAAGGTGCGTATAGGTGTGGCCTACATCCAAATTCCATTCCAGGGCTTTTTCTCAGCTGAAGGTAGAATTGAAAAGAAGGTATAGTGTGATCAGTAGGTTTACTGTACTTCAGGGGCATATGTAGGGCCCAGGAGAACGGGAACACTGGGCCCAGCTGATTCATCAATTCAAAACATATCATTGGCTAATGATACGGTCATCCATTCTGTATGAATTAAGGCATCTTATGCCCAAAAAGACTTGAATCGCCCAGGTTGTACTTATTCTACAAGCTATATTAACATGACTAAGGCACTTGGCTGACCTAAGCGGTTTTGAAGATGGCGATTTCGTCAGCATGTAGTCAGTGGTACTTCTGCGGCTGAATAACACCTTGCTAATAGCATGCGCTGACTCGCATGGTGATGACGTTGCCCCATCCTGCAGCTTTTGCAGACTGGAGCAGTGAACGTGTGGAGGAGAACACGCCCGCGCTCTATGGTGTCTTGGCCCAGGAACGCTACACAGGCTGGAAGAAAGGCATACAGGGTCACCTGAACTCCTGCTACCTGGACGCCTCGCTCTTTAGGTGAGGAGCACGTTCAAAGTTTCCCATCTGCTTCCATGCATCTTCCATCTTCTGACCTCTTATCCCGCGCAGAGACCCAGTGAGACCTTTCCCCGAGTGTCTTCCTCTCCTCATAACTGCTTGTTCTCTCGGTTCCAGTCTGTTCTCCTGCTCGAGTTCAGCAGACTCAGCCTTGTTATGGCCCTTGCGGTCCCAAGATGGCCCCCACTGCTGCCACGCCCAGGACCTGCTGCGCTGTGAGATTGTCAATCCTCTGCGCAGGTCGGTGCAAAAAAAAAAAAAAAAGTTGGATGGCTGATTCTGAGGTGCTGGAACCATCATGAATGGCACCAGTAATAATACGATGATCAAATTCACTTAGGTCAGGTATCTTAGGCGTTATGATGGGATAGGCATTCAGTTACAGCCACATGAATTATTATTTGGAAGAGCAAGCATGTTTGCATTAGTAAGCATTTGTACTGGCCACTAAGTGTGTGTGTATGTGTGTTATATGTATATTGCATTGTGGGGATCAAATGTCCCTACAATGTGATAAAAATCAGTTATTTTAACATTTTGGGGAACATTTTTCTGTCCCACAAGGGGAAACTTAATTTTACAAAAATCTGTGATTGTAAACAAAACTAAGAATTTTTTGTATTTTCTTTGGTTACTTATACTTACGAGTAGAGCTGGGTAGGGGTTATGGTTGTCATTGTCTGGATTAGGTTTTTTTTCTCATACAAATGAACGAAGGCTCCCCACAGATGTATGAATATGATATTAAGACATGTGTTTAACAGGCATGGGTATGTCTGCGCCAGTAAGACTATGGCCTTGCGGAGATTGCTGGAAGCAGAGAGTTCCGATACAGGCTTCACCAGCCAAGAGAAAGGTGAGGTCTCACCGTGTGTTTCAGCACCTGTGTCTGTGTCCGTTCCCTCACTTTCACCCGTGTCTGTGTCTGTTCCCTCACTTTCACCCGTGTCTGTGTCCGTTCCCTCACTTTCACCCGTGTCTGTGTCCGTCTCACCTTCATCTGTTCCCCCACTTTCTTTTTCACTTGAGCGTATCACCCTCTTTTTTTTTAGATCCAGAAGAATTCATTAATAAACTTTTCCAGCTGCTGAGGGTCGAGCCTCTATTGAAGATTAGGTAACTCTTTGTCTCCTTCTAAGTCTCCCTTTATCAAATCTAAGCGCGCATGCGCATATATATGACATACACATTATAATTCAGTTTCAGATGCCTTTTAACATGCTCGTAATGACTTGTAATTTAAAATATCAACACAAATTATTTATTTGATTTCTCCCTCCACTCCACTTGACACACAGACTTGATCCGTGTTCGTTCCTTGTGTGCACGTTCCGGTCGAGCCACCTCTCTGCTGTCTCTCAGATCAGTCAGCAGGCAGCCTCAGGAATGTCACCTATATCAGCTCTTCCCCCTGCCCAATGCTGCATCCCCCCCGCTGTCACCCTCCGCCACGCAATCTTTGAGGGTTGCCACTGTACAGATCCTGCTAGAGACTTCCTTCCTGCACGCTGGGCTGAAATTCGCAGAGGTAACCCATCCAGCTGCATGCTTTCCCTGCAACCCGATATACATGAGCTGACACTTGTGACAGATGCCTGCAAAAAGGAATGCGGTTGTTTTTCTGGTAGTTACTGGTTGTGCTTCCTCTCGCACATAGGCTCCATCCTGTCTGCTACTATTGATGCCCAGGTTTGGGAAGGACTACAAGATGTTTGATGCTATCCTGCCCTCCTTGACTCTTGATATCACTGATCTTCTGGATGACAGTAAGTGTTTTTTTTTTTTTATATATTCATAATACACTTTCTACTATGGATTGTGTCATATTGGTCCCAGTCTGAGGAAAAAACTGTATATTCCCAGCTCTAAGGGAATGCAGTATCTGTCAGTCTGTAGCAGAATGGGAGTGCGCACAGTGCTACGAGGACCTAGACATCAAACCAAATCGCCTCAAACAGTACTGCCAGATCTGCAACACGCAGGTAACTATCAGGGTTTTACCTTACAGGTCAGCGCCACATCTGCCATAAACACACGTGGCAGCCTCACTTAACTGTCATGTCTGCATGACAGCTGGCGGCTCACGACACTGTCTCTGTGTCCCGTGTTACTGCAGGTGCACAACCACAGGAAGCGTCTCTCTCACAAGCCAGACAAGGTGGGAGTGCCAGGGGGGGCCTGGGCAGGACCGGTGCACAGCGTCCGCCAGCAAATGTCTTTGTTTGCAGTGACGTGCATCAAGACTAGCCACTACGTGAGCTTTGTACGATGTGGACCTACGCCCACTGATTGGTTATTCTTTGACAGCATGGCTGATAGGGAAGGTAAATTTGCTGTTCAGCCAATCAGGTTTCACTAAAATGTATAAATGTACAGTGCTAGTTATATAACCGTATTTTTCTCCTGGAGTTTAATGGCGTAATGTAACAGTATAAGAGTGATTGATTAGTTGATGTAAATTTTTTTATTTAAAAAGGAGGTCGATTACTGTTAAAGACTGATAAAAAATATAGAGTAAAGTGAAAATATTTTAGAGTGCAGATACAACTTCTTCTTGTGTGTTCCAGGTGGAGAGAATGGCTTCAATGTGCCCCAAGTGAAAGCATGCCCAGAGGTGGCACAGTACCTAACTCAGTCGGACGGGGAACTTGGTAAACTGGACACCTCCTCCCTCCACGGTGCGGCCAGGCGGCTGCTCTGTGACGCGTACATGTGCCTCTACCACAATCCCAGGCTAAGCTTGTACAAGTGATACACAGAGAGGCGTGTGCACATATACAAAAATCAGTATGCATGTAAATATAAATAGAGCGCTGAACTCATAAGCAGACATATTTTTAAAAATGTACAAAACATATGTTTCTGTTTTGGAGTCCTGTGTTTTGTTCAGAAACGTTGCTCCCTAGAACTATGAGCAATGGAAATGAGAGTAAAGATTAAATATTAATTTAAACTTTAAACAGTATTCATTATTACTGTAAATTATGTGGTTTTCTTTTACATTATTTTTCTGATGGTTTTAACCTTTTAGTGATGTATAAAATCCAAATGTTTAAGATGTGTTGTCCTGTGACTACTGTTAAATAAAGACAACCGTTTGATACTATATATTTCGTTCTGCCTGCAAACATTTTAGATAGCTATGACGTATAATACACGCGTCAACAGCACATGGTCGTCATCATCCGCGACAAATCGGGAAGAGGGCGGTTGACGATTGTCAGTTTTATTTTACCATTAATTTTAGTTTAAATACATTTCTGAATAACGGTCTTTTGATAAATTAAAACTCCCGTGAAGACGAGGCTGAAAATCATTTACTTGAAGGTATATCATATCATGAATTACTGCGCTATTTATTTGAAAACGAATGTCCTTAGACGAATAGCTACAGAAGTATCCACGTTAAATTTTCATTTGATTGTTGATTAACGATGAATCTAAGTATCAGAATTTGTGCTAGATTAATGTTCGATGTAGGCTTTACCTAGTTATAGGATAAGCGCTCGAGTGTGTCCGTAGCTTACTGTTAATTCGTATTGTTTCCCATATGCTCTTTTGAAGGATGAACACCGTACGACTTCTGTAGTGTTATGTCATTTTCCTTATGTAATTTACTGTGCATATGTAAAAGACTGAATAAATGGCAACTGTAAAAAATGATAGCCTTAAATCTACTAGCATATTTAGTGTCATTTGAAGTCGAGTAGTCGCGTTTTTTATCGGGACTTTTGATTTGAACAGGATCGGTCTCGGGGGCCATGTTCGCAAAATTCAGTGCCGAACCAAATACAGTGAAAGAGTTCACTAATCGTGTTCTGTTCATGGTTAGATATGGACTCAGTATAGTTTCCAGCGCTGTGTTAATCTTTCAGTTCAGTGCAGTCGTGATCGCCGTTCTTACTTGTGTCCTGGTTCCGCGTCAATGAAAATGCCGGCTTTTGTTAGCCGAGGTCCTCGGAAAGGTTGCCATGGCGTCTCCAGGGGGACACGCTGGAGGAGCGGTGTCTACACGAGGAGGGGCCGGGGCTAGAAGAATGAAATGGGCCTTGGAGATGAGTCTAGGAAATACTAGGTAGGAGCAAACCTTGGTTGTCAACTTTAAAATCCATGCAGATTTCCCTTATTTAAATTAAAAGTGATTCTAATCGTGCTTAGATCCTGGTAGGAAATAAATAAAACCAATATTTACCTTAGCAGGAGGGTGGGCCAATATGTAGAATGTCTTTTAAGTGCTAGTACTTGTTAATTGTAGAACTGGTAAATGTAAAGTTTGCATTGCCGTGCTGGAGCTATAGGGCTGTATTGAAGCAGGATATGGATGTGTCCAATTTGATCCTCCTTTCTTGCTCTCTTGAAGAAATCGGGGCGACCGGCAGAGCAGCCAAGGGGACACTCTGTATCCTATTGGATATTCAGACAAGCCTGTTCCTGACACCAGTGTCCAGGAGGCCGATAGGAATTTGGTGGAAAAGGTGATTGTGCTGATTTAATTAAAATTTCATGCAAGGGTGTCACTGCTTATACAAATGGCTTAGGGGTGAGGAGAAAATCGACTGTTATAAATCACAATTCTTTGGGATGGCGATTTTTAGACCACCACGAGAGTTAACTGATAAAAACTAGTATTGCTCTAGGTACAGGAGTTTTTGTATTTGGTTATTAGTTAATTAGTAGCTGCATCAACTTGGACATTACCTATTATATCGAGTAGCACAGGCAAAGCAAACTGGAAGTAGCAGTTCATGCCTTGCACATTCTAGGCTTTAAGGATGCCGTGGTTGGTCCCTGCGTGTTAACCCTCTCTTTCTCCAAAACCCAGAGGTGTTGGGATGTGGCCCTAGGTCCCCTGAAGCAGATCCCAATGAACCTGTTTATTATGTACATGTCTGGCAACACTATCTCCATCTTCCCCATTATGATGGTGTGCATGATGGCCTGGAGGCCCATCCAAGCCCTTATGTCCATGTCTGCCAGTGAGTAGCAGTATCTCATTTCAGTGCAATGCATACTTGTGATGCACTGCATGGGTACTAAGTATGCACAAATATTTAGTACAGAATACATTCCTTTCCTACTGCATCTGCCTGCATTATCCTCTGACTCCTCCCCTAGCTTTTAAGTTGTTGGAGAGTTCCAGTCAGCAGTGGCTTCAGGGACTGGTCTATCTCATTGGCAACCTCCTGGGGTCAGCGTTGGCTATCTACAAGTGTCAGTCAATGGGACTATTACCTACACATTCTTCTGATTGGTTAGCCTTCATTGAACCACCTCAGGTAAGCTTTTTTCAGTTCTCTTTGGTACTACTTTATGAACAAGGATAGTATAAGGGCAAACTGATTTCCTTTTTCTCCCTACCCCAGAGGATGGAGATAATGGGTGGCGGTATGGTCTTGTGAAGAAAAATTCAGCAATAACATAGTCTATGAATCCTGGACCTTCTTTCAAACTTTGAAACTGCTGTTTTTCTTTATTTGATTGCATTATCCGTTCCCAGATTTCCTGCTGTTTTCCCAATAAAGATTTTCACTGTTAAAAACAAGTATTTGTCATGACTGTTTATTCTCTGCACTGGGTTTACCCCTTGTCCTGGGTTATTCCTTGCCTTATGCGCATAACTTCCAGGATAGGCTCAGACCCTCTCGACCCTGCATAGGAGAAACAGGTATTGAAGATGGATAGATGAACTGTATTCTTAAGAACCATCAATACTTTAGAGAAAATTATACCAGAGTCAGTAAACTCTTTTTAATGAATTTTTCTTTTGGATGCTGATCTAGAAGCATAGATAGAAGGTGAGTGATAGTGGCAATAGTGTATTGGTTTGTCAAACGTGCTCAAATCTGTGGCCTGTGACTGGCATGTAAGTGTTTGCAATCAAGCTGCAACACTATTTGACAGTAGTGAATCATCTCTTCCAAAATCAGGCTAAGGCAATGAATCTATAGGTCAATCCAAGTAAAGTACATATAAAAGGAACTTAATTTCTTATTAGGTTATTAGTCTCCTAAAAGAAAACAAAGACTGCGTGTTAAAGCGGGTTGTGATTTTAGTCTGCGATCCGAAAAACGGTGGCGTTTCATACAAAACATCCTTAGCATGCCTTGCATGCATTCCTGTTTTCTCGCTGCTAGTCCGGTACTGCAAAAACGGCGGTTTTTATATACATACTGTGTGTGTGTGTGTGTGTGTGTGTATATATATATATATATACACACACACACGTGTGTGTGTGCCTACGAGCCTTTGTGTTAATGCCCGAAGTAAAATCCTGCGACGCAGTTTCATAATGGGGTTTGGCTGGTTCTGTTAGTCAGACAAGTCGTACTGGATTGGGCGTTTCATACGCATTGCTTGAACAATGTAGATAGCAATGCAAGGTACTTGTTTGTTTACGGAGAGCGTCTGTATTTTCCAGCGTCCTTGGGAATGTTGTTAGGTATTGTTATGATTACATCCCCCAGCAAAGCCGGCCACCTTACTCGACCGCCCCGACAAGGACTGCTATAACCGAAACCCAGGGCAATTGAAGGGAAACGCGAAAACCAGACTGACAAACTTATTCACCTGTTGAAGAACACGGACACGAATACACATAAACACGGATGTTAAAGGTTAAACAATGAGGACGGAATTTTCTTTTCTGTATAATATTATAGCGTTTTGTATGTGGAATGTGAGCAGACATCCAATCGTATACCTTACGCGGAAGGAATGGCAGCAGAATCCGGATATCTAACTCCACAGAAACAGCGCAAAGGCCCGCGGCGCTGCCGCCTGTCATCGGGAGTCCACACGTGGCCGAGCACCGGCCCAACTCGTTTTATAGAAATGGGCTGACAGGGGATGTTTAAATAAAGGGCATGGGGAGCCTCTTGGCATTTATTGACGCTAATTGTCGGGTTTGCACTAAGTCCATGGCTACCATACTGTTGAGGTTTTGGAAACGAATTATCTAGAATATCGCATTTTTATCTTGTGTTTTTTTATGTAAATGTTTTTTCTCCACTGCTGTGTAGTTTTGAATCATACTGTCCGTTTTGTGATTTTTATAGTCAGTTTTACAAAACGAATTTAGTGTATTCCATGAGTGAATTGATACGAATGTTTGTTTTTATACTACTGTTTTAACGATACGAGCAACTCCTATCTGGATGTCACGCAGTTTGTTGTTTCGCTTATCCGATTGTGAGTCGCATGCTGATTTAAAAAGACTCAAAAGATCCACGATCATACTAGGATCTTAAAGTTACTGGCACACCAGTGAAGTTTATGCTCCTGTGAAAGATTGGAGGACCGCTATGGGGAGATACCCTCACCCGTTTGTGAATGAAGTACAACTGAGCAGCGCCCAGAAAATCAGGGTAAGACGCCACAGGTGTGGATCTGGGGGAGAGGGGAAGAATGAAAGGAAATATAAATAGTAAAACATCATTCTATTTTTTGTTTTAATTTTTTTTCCCCATGAACAGTTTCTACAACGTCAACCGTAATATTGATGGCTTTAAAACTCCGGGCCAAATTGATCTTTCTGATGTCATGTGTTTGGAAAATTGACACCTTTCTATGTTTGGTTTCTGTCGTTTTAAAAGCTTTCTAAAAATACTGCGTGCCTCTAGCTAATTAATACTATTGTGCGTGTCTTCTGATTGTGTTCTTTGCGTGCTCAGGGGGTGCTGCTCGGGGCAGTGCTTTTCCCAACACGCCTGGCCTTGGCTGTCCTCTTCTTCCTGCTCATGTGGCCTTTCGCCAAACTACGATTAGCTGGCCTGTCGGCGAAGGAGCGCGCCGAGCCGGCGCAAGGCTGGAGGCGCTGGCTGCTGCAACCCATCGTCCTGGGGCTCAGCAGAGCCGTCTTTTTCTCCCTCGGCTTTTTTTGGATCAGGATCAAGGGTCGCAGGGCGGATCCCCGGCAGGCGCCCTTATTGGCTGTGGCCCCCCACAGCAGCTTCCTGGACATACTGATACTCTGTCCGACTGCACTACCCACTGTAGTGTCACGTTCGGAGAACAGCAGCCTGCCCATAATCGGAGGTGAGGGGGTTGAGGAGGAATATTGGAGAGTAAAACTTGACTGAGGAGCAGCTAGCTGTTTCTCTGGGTCATACTGCTGTGTTTTGATGGCATCTGTGTCTTCCAGCCCTACTGGAGTTCAACCAGTCGCTTCTGGTGAGTAGGAAGGACCCCGAATCCAGAAGACGATGTGCAGCTCAGCTGAGGGAGAGGTTAACCTCGAACGGCCGCTGGCCTCAGGTGCGTATCCACATGCGTGCAAGCGGCAGAGCATCTAGTCGTGAGATTGTTGATAATGTCGTCGTCACCATCACGCGATGCCTCTTTGCTGTATTGGACAGATGCTGTTATTCCCAGAAGGCACTACGACCAATGGCCAAGCACTCATCAAGTTCAAGCCTGGTCAGTATTGAGAGCCTCCGAGATGTATGAGGGATGATGAGGAAGAAGCAGTGGTGGTTCTAACTTCTATGGCATCCTGGGCAACCCCGCCCATGCCGCGGCTACCAAAGATTGTGTGTCCATCTCTTATCAACAAAAAAGGCACCATTCAGCACTGTGATTTTTATTAAGACGTTCGGGACAAACAAAGAAAGATGAACATTTTTTAACTATACATAAAAAATAAGATTCATAAATATCAAAAAGTATCAAATAGAAAAAATGTAGGATATAAAATGAAAGACAATCGAATTATTACACTTACCCTATTGCCTAATAAACACTATTGGCTAATAAACATCCTAGTGTTATCCTACTATTGCAATATATGCTTGCAAGATGTAGCATAATTACACACGTTATGTACTCGTAAATAAACGGCTGCATACCTTTTTTTTTTTTGCTTGTTTCTCCATTTCGTTCTTTTTTTTTTTCTCTCTAAAATGGGTAAAATGATGGTTCAGACCAGGGGTCTCCAATTCCGGTCCTGGAGAGCTACTATCCAGTAGGTTTTCTGTCCCACTTGGCTTCTGATGAGCCACACCTGCTCCTGGTAT
>JAODUD010000015.1:14184225-14198692 GCA_026784285.1 Stomatorhinus walkeri | reverse complement strand
ATTATTATTATTATTATTTTCTCTATGCCACGTATCCTCATGATTTCAACATTAAAAAACTTGGGAACATGGATACATAATGTGCTGGGTGACTGAGTCCCAGACGACGCAGGTCCTGATAACCAGGGGCTATGCAAATATGCAAAGATAAAAGGCTACGGGTCCTGCTGTCGTCAGCTGGTGGGGCGACGAGTGTGGATGTTCCGATAAGACAAAGCTTTAGTTTAACTGACACTTGTTTTCGAGCTCAGGAAGTGACATGCATTTCCCTTCAGTTTCAGACTGGATTTTTATTGACGTTCCTACTCATATAACCCCCTTTGGACTCTTATACCTCTTACACTTTGGACTTAATCTAGATTTCTACTACTTTATTTCCACAAAATACTTTTGTGACATAAAAGTTTATAAAACAAAAAGCAGACATTTGTTGGCTGTGTAACTATTGACCTCCCCCTCCCTTCCTGGAGTGAATTATTGGTAGGATTGGGTTTGGCTGCAAGCTTATGGGATGCAGTCACACCTACATCCTGTTGTAATTGTTTGTATTTACATCCTGCAGGTGTATTTATTTTCAGTTCATGTGACACTTTAACTACACAGAGGTTGACACCATCCAGCAAATTATGTGACTTCTGAAGGGTTAGGGTGGAACCAGACTTTGGTTAGTGATTTATCACATTGTTTAGTGTGTATTTGTGACATATCTTGATAAAATCCATTTTAATTCTAGGTTTAACCCTACAAAATATGGAAAACTCTGTGGGGGTGTATATTTACACAAAGCACTGTAACAGGTCCCCAAGGTGGCTGCGTGGTACTGTGTGGGGACCCAGAGGTTTGCATGCTGATTTTTATTCCTCCTTTCTCTGTCCAGGCTGCGATCGAAGTCATAGATCCTATAACGCCCCCATCCCCGCCTCCACCGGCCCCTACCCCCACCCCTGCTCCTGCACCTGCCCCCGCACCCACTCGCTCCACCCGAATACCCCACCATGCTCCAGAGCAGAACACCATCACCAACATCTGCACCTCCAACATCATCCTGGACCTGCCGCAGGTCACCACTCGCTCACGCACCAGTGCCCACAAGGCACCGGCCACCTCGGCACCTGCGCCCCCCACCATCACAAAGTTCGTCATCTCCAGGCAGGCCACGCCTGGGGAGAGCGGCCAGGTAGCCGCAACTGCTACAGTTCCAGCCGCCCGAATGCTAAAGCCCTCCCCTACCTTGTCTTCCACCTCTCCTGCTCCCCGCCAGCCCCCACCCCTGCAGCAAATGCAGAATGCGCCCCCACCTCCCCGTTTACAGCAGATGGTCCATTCCCCTGCCCCACCCCCTCTCCAAGCCAAACCCCGCGGTGGTGGCACAGTGCCGGTGGTATCAGTCACCGCAGCTCCTCCACCCCCGCTGCAGATCAAAATTGTCCCTGCCCCCTTGCAGTCTGAGTTAGCCACGCCCATTATGGTGACAGCAACGGCGGGGCCCTGCTCAGTGCCAGGGCCTGTCTCCTCCAGCCCGGCAGTGGCCATGGAGGTAGCCCAGCCTGCTGCCGTTGTGAGTGCCTGCTCCCCACCAGCAGAGGGCACCATAGCGGACACAGATGAGTTCGCCTCTAATGAGGTAGGGTTTTGGGCGTTTTCTTGAATCCATTTTTGTATTCTGTGCTCCTTGTCTCAGTCACTAACACACCTTGATGAGCGAGGCGTGCTAAGTAGGTCTCTTTTTCAATGAATCCAGATGGAGGTGGAGCTTACCGTGTCTACTGCGGCAGAAGAAATCCCCCCCACTCAGCCGTCGGGCACCCCACACCGCTGTGTCAGAGCGGGATGTACCAACCCCCCCGTGGAGAGCAAAGACTGGGACAGAGAGTACTGCAGCAACGAGTGTGTGGCTACCCATTGCAGGTCTCTGCTACGTAAACACCGCCTCCGATATACTCAACATAGACGTGACACTACCAGGGTTAGATACATGCACTCTTATTTTAGTGTATTTAATGGGTTACATCACCATAGATGGAGAGTAAATGTCACTGGTAAACAACTTATTGACTTCCAGGTACTTATTAACATTGTTTTATAACAGGTAAGTTTGACTGAGGTAATATGTACTTTGTCTGAATGTCCACTGTCTGTCTTACAGGGACGTTTTCATGGCCTGGTGCTCAATTCGAAGCCAGAACTCCACCACTGTCACATGAAGAGATGGGAGGCGTGGACCTTGCAGTCTCAGTGCACATCCACTTTCCCTTGCTTTCCCTGAGCCCGCTGACATTTCGTCCAGTGGGTGGGCGTTGGTCACACTGGCTGTGGCAAAACAGTGAAACGTCTTTTATACACTGGGGTTAATATATCCTGCTAAAGAATAAATTATTCTTTTTACACACACGTAAATTAATGCATTTTTAACAGCCTGAATCAGTTAGATTCAGCACTGAACATGGAAACGTGAACATGGAAAGACCATCTTGGTTATCGTGGGCAAAGTTTTATATATGACAGTGGTGCGTGCGTGCGCATGAAATTTGCTATAAAGGCGTCTAAAAGCAAACCGTTTTCAGAGCTTGGCATGCGTGTTTGTGAATATATAGCGCCTTCTAGAGGCAAATACTGGAATTTGCCGTTTATCCATTGTCTGGATGTCAACAGAATTGCATCCCGTTGTGGGAGAACGAGTGTCTTTTTTGTGCATTAATTGTCACTGACTGGTATTATCTTGTGAAAAAGTAATACAGACAGGGTTAGGCACAATGGTGACTGAAAAGGCATGATAATCGCACTCAGTTTAAGCTTCAGAGTGCAGTTTTCCCATTCCTGAGGTACCGGATGGCAATGTTCGTCTAGCCTTCAGATCAAGATGGAGAAATAGCACTGATGTGTATATGAATGTGTATGAGCTGGGTTTTAAACTCTTAAGTTATTTTTTAATATGGAGGTGGATGATCCTGCTGTAGAGTTTCCTACAGTCACCGTTGCCTTTCTTTGTATGTCGAATAAGGCCATGATAAAACTGGATTTTCAGTTTTCAGTGGAAAAATAGTATGTTACACAACCAAAGTTATCGCGCAGTTTTTTTTTTTTTTTGCGTTTCAGGGATTATTGTTTTGAGACCAAACGTTTATTAAGAAAAATTGGTCTAAAAATGTTATGGTTTTACGGTTTACCTCAGTTGAACATTGAATTTATTATAATTATTTAGGAGACGCAAATTATGGTCATTCAGTAATCGTGTTGAATTTTAGTAGAACTCGCACGTTTCTAAAGGATGTTAAAAAGCATATGATTTTTAGAAAATATTTCTATTCAGTGTCTTTAACGCTGAATTGTCAGCACATGGCGCAACCTAACAAGCGAATCAGCTGTTTCTGTGCTTAATGGCTGTACTGAGAAAATGTTGCGATTAATAAAAAAGAACGGATAGAATGAATTTTCTTGCTGTCTGCTGAAGTTCGTCGCACTGTAGGTTCTGGCTTTTTAAATGGAAATTGGATTTGAAACTACGGCATTAATGCAGCCCTGTAAAAGAATTAGGTATGTTCAACATCGTTGCTGTTTTAGTTAATGAAATAAAAATACAGCTGACGAGTGAAGATACGCCCGCATCTGCATTTGAGGTTCTGGTTATTAAACCCATAATGATGCGATTCTTAAAAATGTATTATGAATACATCAGCGCACCCTAAACAAAGCAGAACAAATAAGCACCCATATACATTTCACACAAATGAGGTAGGAGGGTTCAAACTGAACGCCATATTCGATGTCATTAATATAATTTTAGATAGATACTTTATTGATCCCCAAGGAAATATAAGCATCCAGCAATGAACACATATGAAACACCACAATGCTAGGCCTATATGTATGTGTGTATTTGTGTATGTAGAATAATAAAACTGACAAGATTGGCAAAACTACCAGTGCTTATAAGGATAATAATAATAATAATGGTGAAAGACAAGGTACTAAGAATACAAATTACTGCAAAGTAACTTTATTTTGAATGATTTAGTATGCAATATTCCAATTTATGGTGGAAAATCTATTGAAAATCCGAAAAATGCATTGGCTGGATCCCCTGACCGAGCGCGCAGGGGCTACCCTGGAGAAAGGCGCAATGGTGTAAAAGAGCGTTTGGGTTTTCATGAAACTCAACATCCGGTATCTGATCGTCCAAATGGTTTTACCGATGAGGGGGAAAAAAAACAACTAGATAAAAAAATAAGATGATGACTAACGGAAAAGACCGCAGGCGCCGGGCAGCATCCCTCGGCACAGACTGGGGCTCATGCGGCGTAAACCGAGACTCTGTCCTCCCCCCGTGTGGCGCGTCGCGGAGTCCGGAGCGCCGTCATCGGACCGGGCCGCCGGCCGCCGAAAGCTGCGGGCGGCGTCGGTACCGAGGGGTGGATGGAAAGTGGGCGGGAGGAATACAGTGTCACACAGGGGGCTGCGTTACCTCACAGCATTTATGGTATTTACGTACAACAAATGAACATACTTATAACCATCCTTTCAGCATATTCCACTGATAAGACGCGTCGTCATACTGGATTAATTCGAATGGCATTTACTATCCAACACACGTAAATATTAAAATAAATATACTTTCTCCTAAAAGAATCATACACACGTCTGGTGTTTTGTCGCAAAGACTTAAAGGTGCGATAGCTGGCTTTTCTTTGAAGCCCGGCACTGGAGGGACGTAAAAGTCGCCATGGCGGTAAACTTGGACAAGGAGGCTTATTACCGCCGGATCAAGCGGTTATACGCCAACTGGAAGGTAAAACTAGCGGCCGCGAATGGCGAATGGCTACGGAGGGACAGTGACGGTAATGAAGTGAGGTGAATGCGGGTCTCGGGCTGCTGTTTTCACCGCGGCTTTGGGGAAGGCCTTCGTGGGGCTGCGGCGCGCTAGCACTTAGCTAGCCGTCCTGGTTAGCTTCAGAATAAACGACAGCAATTTTAAAATGGATGTGAAGCAGCCGGCCTTTGTTTCAAAACATACAAAACATGTAATTTGGTCCAGACGAGCCTCGCCAGTACGAACTGGTGACATGCCTGTTCTTGGTGTGCAGCTGGCTGGCAGTCGAATACGCTGACTGTATTTACTGTATCTTTTGTTAATGAGGCAATTAAAAAGTCGATATTCGACTTCGAATAATCAAAAGAGCTTTGTTCGTTGTTACTTTGTGGAGTGAAAGACATTGCAAATAATTTCACTGGGAAATATCTGACTATGTGGCTGTATTTAGCTAATATTACAGCGCGATGTGCCTCTATTTGTTAGCTACATACTAACTAAAAACGCACATACTGCTCAAAACTACGAACTCAGCAGGCTAGTCGTCCATTTCCTTGGCCGATTCTGTCATGTATTATGCTAGTGTCGTGGCAACAGCTGTATTTAAAATGCATATCAGTACTGTCCACTGGTATCACATTTTTTCTATTATTTAATTAATTTTGTTTGGCGTGTATGATATAAATGTGTGTGTGTGTGTGTCTATGAAGGCAAATTGGCATTACGTTTCAATATGATTCTCAGGTAGAACTTGAAGGGATGGGATCTTTTCTCGATCTGTTTTTGATTTCTTAATGTATAGAGTGAGATGCGCTGTTTTGTCTTTCTGTAATTTCTACCGATACGTCCTTTTTAGATATGCTGTTGCTGTAATAATGAGTTGCTAACATGGAATAACTTTCTGCTTGCCTTTCAGAAAGGGGAGGATAACTTTGGCAGGGTGGATGCCATCGTGGTGTCTGTTGGAGTGGACGAGGAGACTGTATATGCGAAGTCCACTGCCCTGCAGGTTTGTGGCATCTTTGTTATGGTGAAATGGTTAATAAATGGTCGTGCACGGAGTGTACTGACTAGCGTGCCGCTGGACCTTTTTAATACATCAAAGCTATTTGGAGTGGAAGGTAAAATAAGGAAAAATCATGTGAACATTAAATTATTAGATTCTTTAAAGCAAACGTCTTCTAAGCATTTTTTGCCTTTCCAATCGATCAGAACATTTTAGTTCTGATGTGTGGCAATAAGCGATTATTATCAGGGGCACAATTGCACCTCCTACTGGTCAGTTGAAAATATTGTTTGAACATAGTACAATAAAATACATTTGCAAAGTTGCATTTGAAACTGGCTTGTGTTAGTCATATCAATGTGTAATAATAATTAGTAAATATTTATGTATTTATTTAGCGAGATTACATGGGTACTCTGATGTGGACCGTAATGTATCACTGGTTGGGTTCCCTCACCTTTCACCCCTGTGACAAAAGCCTAGATTAGCCTGTATGTATGGCAGTGTATTGCTTGAAATTTTGTCCAAAGTTATTCATTTTTACTGTATAAATGTTTGTTCTTTCTTTCTCATTTAGACGTGGCTCTTTGGCTATGAGCTGACTGACACCATCATGGTTTTTTGTGAGTCAAACATCCTCTTCCTAGCCAGCAAGAAGAAGGTGGAGTTCCTGAAACAGGTGGCCATTACCAAGGGCAATGAGAACGCCAACGGTGTTCCCCCTGTCACGCTGCTTGTTCGGGAGAAGGTATGGGCATACCTCATGCAGATTTAATGGTGTTTTCCTGTGGTCCATCACATCATATAGCCAGTGTACATCTGTTTATAGAATGAGAGCAACAAGGCCAACTTTGAGAAGATGTTGGAGGCCATACGATCTAGCAAGGAGGGAAAGACTGTTGGAGTCTTCAGCAGGGACAAGTTCCCCGGGGAGTATATGAAGAGTTGGAATGATATGATCACTGCTGAAGGCCTGGAGAAGGTTTGCAGTTTAGCATCAGACTTCTCGAGGATCTTGTTTTTTTGTTGTGTATATGAATGGTGTATGACTCTTCCACTGAGACAAAAGATGGCTTTGGAATAGTCGGTGATGAATTCAGATCTTGGGAGGACTGCGACCTGTTTGTTTCCCTTTTATTTTTAGTATGGATTTTTATACTGTAAATGCTGGTGTTCCAGATAATCATTGTAATATACAAATTGAGGCTGTATGAAAAGTCTTATGTTGTGTGGCTCTTGGGCTTCAGTTGCTAACTCTGCTAAACCAGTACATAAATGGCATATAAATTGATCTAATACCTTTAGGTGGATCTCAGTGCAGTAGTGGCTTACACCATGGCTGTGAAGGAGGATGGAGAGTTGGCTCTCATGAGGAAAGCTGCAGGAATTACCAGTGAGGTCTTCAACAAATTCTTCAAGGAGCGGGTGATGGAGATAGTGGACGCAGATGAGGTAGGTGTGAAGGATCGTGTTGGATGCCGTTCTCAGACTCGCTCTTCTCCCCCGAGCTCTGTACTCGGACTTCACTACTCACCCCACTTAAGGCTCCGGCTGATTTTCCCCACAGAAAATGCGTCACAGTAAGCTGGCAGAGTCTGTGGAGAAGGCCATCGAGGAGAAGAAATACCTTGCCGGGGCAGATCCCTCTGCTGTGGAAATGTGCTATCCACCGATCATCCAGAGCGGTGGTAACTACAGCCTCAAGTTTAGCATCGTCAGGTAAGGTTATACGTTGAATCACTGCAGTAGTGATAATGCTCTGTTGTTCCTTCCTTCAATGCTCATTATATGAAGCTCTTTCTGTCATGCAGTGTTTAACCACATTTTTAAAAATTTCATTTAACCAGTGACAAGAATCATATGCACTTTGGGGCAATCACCTGTGCCATGGGAATCAGGTACAAGTCATACTGCTCCAATCTAGTGCGCACACTGATGGTGGACCCACCTCAGGAGATGCAGGAGAACTACAACTTCCTCCTGCAGGTGGAGGAGACGCTGCTGAAAGAGCTCAAGAATGGTGGGCGTGTATGTGTGTGTTGCCTGGTCCCTGTGACGTGTGTTGAGGTGGTTAAAGGAAAAGCTCTATATTTTTTATTTTTTTTTTTTTGTCCGGCTGCAGGGGTGAAGCTGTGTGACGCTTACAACGCCGTAGTCGACTTCGTAAAGAAGGAGAAACCTGACCTGGTGGGGAAGTTCACGAAGAACATTGGGTTTGTGGAACCACGTCTTCTTTACCACTCGCATGTCATTCAACCCTGACTGTATTTCATGTAGAATCTACACTGTGAACAGAAGTATTAGGACACGTCTCTTAATGATTGATTTCAGGTGTTTCATTCAGACCCATTGCCACAGGAGTATAAAATCAAGCACCTAGCCTTGCATTCAGGTTTACAAATATTTGTGAAAGAATGTGCCTTCAGTGAATTCAAATGTGGTACTGTCGTAGGATGCCACTTTGCAATAAGTCAGTTCAGTTTCTTCCCTGCTAGAAGCGTTTAGGAACATCAGACACTCAGCCACAAAGTGGCTGACCACATAAAGTAAGAGCGGGGTCACCAAGTGTTGTGGTGCATAGTGTGTAAAAGTTCCCCACGCTATCTTGACTCAGTAGCTGCAGAGCTCCAAATTTCCTCTGGCATTAACCGCAGCACAAAAACTGTGCACCAAGAGCTTCATGGAATGGGCTTCCATGGCCGAGCAGCTGCTTGCAGGCCTCATATCACCAAGCACAGTAACGAGCATCAGACAGAGTGGTGCAACGCACGCCACCACTGGACCCTGGAGCAGTGGGAGTGTGTTCTGTGTGATGAATCGCGCTTCTCTGTGTGGAAGTCTGGGTTTGAGGGATGCCAGGAGAACATTACCTGCCTGACTGCATTGTGTCAACTGTAGATTTTGGTGCAGGAGGTATTTTGGTATGTTACATCCTCTTTTCCATTGACTTCCGGTTCATTACCAGTACCAAAAATCTCCAAAATCTTGTGGAAAGCCTTCCCAGAAGAGTGGCATCTGTTATAGCTGTAAAGGGGGGGGCAATGCCATATTAATGAGTACGGATTTCAGTACGGAGTCATAAATTTTCCTGTAGATGCAATGGCCAGGTGTCCCAATACTTTTGTCCATATAGTGTACCTCCAATCATCCGTCCATCCTTTGCTTATCCTGAACGTGGTTGCGGGGAATGCCTGGCATGGAGGCTGCGGAGCGCTCTGGGCAGGGGTCCACCCTGGATGGGATAAAGAATGTAGTTGATTTTTTTTTTTGCCCTGAAAACTTTTCTTTTCTGAGCATGAGACTGCAAGGGAAAGATCATATTATATTTTGTTTTTGCATTAAAAATATGGTAAAAAACAAGTATTGCTCAAAGGTTATTGGCATCCTCTTCATATTGCTGTCAATATGCCTTGCTGTGGCGTGGCTGAACATTTAATGTTTTGTAGTCACATGGTTAGGGGTATGTACTAATGGCAATCCACTGCTCTGCTTATTTAAAAAAAAAAAAAAAACAAAAATGTCACTTCACATGTATATATCCTTCGTATATGCAAACTAATTTTCTGTTTCAGATCTAGAAACATACTGGTGATGCATTGCAGGGTGTGTGGTACACTTCAGGAGGTGTATACTTTCTCTCCTGAGTGGTCTCATAAGTTTTGAGGTTTTCATGAGCAGTGACATTAATGTATTTGTTATAACATCTGCTTTTTAGCTGTGATGGGGGGTGTAGTGTGATCTCTCACTCTTTGTTTCAGGTTTGCAATGGGGATCGAGTTTCGGGAGGGATCACTCGTCCTTAACAATAGGAACCAGTACAAATTCAAAAAAGGTGAATTATCAGGTTTTCCCTTCACCCTTATTTTTTTAAACAATTTCAATAGCTGCCTGTTAAAACTGACATCAGCACAGTGTTATGTGATTGTAGGCAGGCAGCAGCAGTCTTGAACTTTGGCTGCAGCTAGGGTCAGGCAGCAAAGGGAGTGCTGCGAGGTTGGTGTTGAGTGTGTTCAGCTTCATTGGGCAGGTGTTTTGTGTGTGGGGGTCATTCCTTCTTCCTCCATGTTCTGGAATATTTCCTGCTTAGTGTGGAGTTATTGCTCTTGACTGTTAATATGCTGTTCCAGGCATGGTGTTTGGAATTAGCCTTGGTTTCTCTGACCTCATCAACAAAGAGGGGAAGAAGGAAGAGCAGAAGAAGTATGCCCTATTCATCGGCGACACGGTGCAGATTAATGAGGTGTGACCCAGTGGAACTTCCCAGTATGGAATCCCTGAGGTTAAACAGAAATTGCCCTATGATTTGAACTTTCTATGTCGTTCTCTGTGGTTATGGTAACATATTGCATCAGATAGCCCATATTTTATTTAGAATTTGTAAAGTATGCCAATTGTTTTGTATGCTGGTGGATAACAACTCACTCAGTTCTATGTAATGGGATTCCTTGTTCAACATCAAAACAATCTTGTATTAAGGGGTTTTCAATTACATGTGTATTCTGTGCAAAACTGGAGCTTTGCTTTTAGCTAAGTGTTGATGTTTCATCTTTGGGATGTACTGTGAGAGCAGTTTTATGTCTTGGTTTGTAGAATATGTATGGTGCAGCTGTGTTTAGCAGCTGTGCCACTGTGAGCACATGCTCAAACTAATCCTGTCTACCCTCTCCAGGAAGAAGCTGCCACAGTTCTAACATCTGTCAAGAAGAAAATCAAGAATGTTGGCATCTTCTTAAAGGTCATGTGATGTGACAATCTGTGGATCTTTATTCAGGTTTTCTATTGCTGTCCTCACGTGTCTCTGGTTTTGGTTGTTGAATGTCTTACTTGCCCTTTTTAACGGAGATATTTGTGTTGACTCCCTTGTTTTCGTTAGAATGATGATGAGGAGGATGATGAGGAAGATGCAGATAACGCTGAGGAGCTTCTGGGAAGGGGAGCACAAGGCGCTGCCCTACTGGCTGATAGAACCAGAGTACGTTTGTATGTGTGCATGTACGTATGTGTGAGCAAGTTGTGTGTGTGTGTGTGTGTGTGTGTGTGTTTTATGTGTTTTCGTAATTATGCGGTTTATAGCGTAGTCTGGCTGTCATAAATGCTTGTGTCAGACTTCCAACAACAACAACAACAAATTAATTTTTATATACCGCATTATCATGACTTTACATCATCTCAAAGCGCTTTACAGCATCCCCACCCAAAGCCTCCAGTGAGCAAGCCATAGGCGACTGGCAAGGAAAAACTCCCGAGAAGGAAGAAACCGTGGGAGGGACCAGACTCAAAGGGGGAGCCCATCCTCCAGGGGCCGGCAGGGAGAGTCAAATACAATAAAATTTGAGAACATTAATAGGGAGCAGGGGGGAGATGAGAAGCCGGTGCTGATGCTCCCTCCAATCGCCAGGCAACCAGCAGGCAGATGGTGGGTGACCCTTACCCTTATTTCTTACTGGACAGAACGAAATGACAGCAGAGGAGAAGAGGCGGACCCATCAGAAGGAGTTGGCTGGTCAGGTGAATGAGGAGGCCAAACGGCGACTGACAAAGCAGAAGGGAGAGCAACAGATACCCAAGTGAGTGACTCACGATGAGCGGAATAAGTTTGCCCACTTGTGCGAATATTAACTGTAATTAAAATGAAGTTTAAAACCTCCTTAGCAAATATACTATTAAAATTTTATTTATCCTTTTTCTGATCGCTAATCCTGGACAAGACAGGAAACACCTAAATGGGATTCCAGTCCATTTCAAGGCACATACACTCACGCGCTAACATTTCCGATCGTATAGACATTTTGAGATGCCAGTCAGCTTAACTGCAAGTCTCTGGAGAGCTGGAGGAAAACAGAGGCATGTAGAGAAGGCATGCAAATGGGAAGGTGGGATTCAAACCCCCGTCCCTGGAGGTGCGTGCAAAAATGCTGCCCTCTGAGAAGGTACTGGAATTTAGAATTTAGTGATTGTCATTGTTGACACACCACAACACACAGTACACAACAACGAAATGTGTCCTCTGCATTTAACCCATATGTGACAATAGCAGGTGGCAGCTAATTCAGCACCCGGGGAGCAGTCCCTGGGGGTGGTACCTTGCTCAGGGTCAAGGGCGTAACTTTGGCTAGAACACTGGAGGGGTTGAGGTCTCCACCCGTTATAGGAGAAAAATTATTATTGGGTGTGGGTTGTATTAGCTGGGTTTGATTTATTGGGGGGGCTAAAACCCCCCTGTAATTTATGTCCATGCTCTGGGTACCTCAGTGATACCTTGCTGGTCAAGGATTTGAACCTGCGATCTTTCAATTACAAGTGTGCGTCCCTAACCATTAAGCCACCCCTGCCCACAGCCCTGTCAGGTAAAAACGGAGAATTTGCCCAGATTAGATTTAATCAGTCACAATGTTTTATTTTGACGTAGATATGGTGATGGGATGGATGTGGTTATTGGGCCCTGAGCTCATGGCTGGGACTCCTTTCATTTCTTCAGCAGGTTTCTGACATTGGTAGCGAGATCCCACAATTAATCCTAAATCCTAATCCTAAAATTAAAACTTTTGTTTTTGAAGCGCTATTTTTATACCTGGTTTAATGGGGCTCTTTTGTAGGCTTCTATATGGATATTGTGGGTAAATTTGACCATTATTTTTGCTTGAAATCTCGACTTTAACCCTTCTTTCTATATACCACAGAACACGGAAGTCCAATGTCTCTTATAAAAACTTCTCCCAAATGCCTCGGGAGAAGGAGATCCGTGACATGAAGCTCTTCATCGATAAGAAGTATGAGACTGTGATCATGCCCATCTTTGGTATTGCCACACCATTTCACATTGCCACGATCAAGGTAGCTGCTATTGTAAAATGACCTTTAACAACAGTGACAACATTTCAGCTTGAGAATCAGCTAAGTGTCTCCCCTACCCCATCCTGTTTTGCAGAACATCAGCATGTCAGTTGAGGGGGACTACACATATCTCCGTATCAACTTCTATGTCCCTGGTAGTTCTCTGGGCCGCCACGATGGCAACATCTTCCCCAATCCTGATGCCACCTTCCTTAAAGAGATGTGAGCTTAACTCGGTTGGCCTTCCATAATCTATCTGGTCTTGTGTCTTCACTTTCTCTCCTTTTACTTTTTGTTTTTCTGAGTCTGATGAGCCTCGCGTTCTTCCTTACTGACTTTGGCATTATCAGAACTTACCGTGCCTCAAACCTGAAGACGCCCGGTGACCCAGCCGTGCCCTCCAGCAACCTGCAGAATGCCTTCCGCATCATTAAAGAGGTACAGAAGCGCTATAAGACACGGGAAGCTGAGGAGAAGGAGAAAGAGGGCATCGTCAAGCAGGACTCGCTGGTCATCAATCTCAACCGCAGCAACCCCAAGCTTAAAGACCTGTACATCAGGCCTAACATCGCCCAGAAGCGGATGCAAGGCTCACTGGAGGCACACACCAATGGTGAGTGACTGTGAGTGAAATCACATGAGGCAGTGTGGTTTTTAGGAAGGGTTAAGCATTGAATGCATCTCTCCTCAGGGTTTCGCTTTACCTCTGTGCGTGGTGATAAGGTGGACATCCTGTACAACAACATTAAACGTTCCATCTTCCAGCCTTGTGATGGAGAGATGATCATCGTCCTGCACTTCTACCTCAAGGTTCCTCATTCTTGCTTTATAATGCCGGTGTTCTTGTTCAGTCCAACCCTCTTTTGACAAGCGATCCGTTCTTTCCGCCAGAATGCAATCATGTTCGGAAAGAAACGCCATACAGACGTACAGTTCTATACAGAAGTGGGTGAGATCACCACGGACCTGGGCAAACACCAGCACATGCACGACAGGGATGATCTCTACGCTGAGCAGATGGAGCGGGAGATGAGGCACAAGCTCAAAGCTGCCTTCAAAAACTTTATTGAGAAGGTGGAGAACCTTACTAAGGAGGAGTTGGAGTTTGAAGTGCCATTCAGGGACCTGGGGTGAGAATGTCAAGGTTGCCACTCTGAGCCAGTTGAGCTCAATACCATATATTACTAATCATTAAATCGTTTGAGGTAACAAGTATTAAATTATATTGATGTTTGGGTGTGTTGTAGTTTTCAGGGTGCCCCCTACAGGAGTACATGCTTATTGCAGCCCACTTCCAGTTCCCTCTGCAATGTGACGGAATGGGTGAGTGTGGGTTCCTACATTTGCAGGAAAAGCCTGTTATTTTTTAAGTGTGATGTTCCTCCTTGTGACCACTTGCAGTAATTACTCACAATGCTTATCTGCAGCCGCCGTTTGTGGTGACTCTGGATGAGGTGGAGCTGGTTCATTTTGAGCGAGTGCAGTTCCACCTGAAGAATTTTGACATGGTGATTGTGTACAAGGACTACCACAAGAAGGTCACCATGATCAATGCTGTGCCTGTCAACTCTCTTGATGCAATTAAGGAGTGGCTCAAGTAAGTTTGCTCATTCTCTAATCTGGTTAAATTTGATAACGAATGGGCCTTTTTCGCGCGAATATCGGCAGAGGTTTTTTTGCAGCCTTTGTCGATTTTCGTAAAGTGACTCAGCTGATCGACTTGATCGAGTTGGACGTCCTGAAACTTTGTGGGATCCCCATGAAGTTGCTGGACATCATGGCCGCCCCGTACACTGGTACTGTGAGGGCTGTGCAGAGTG
>JAODUD010000015.1:14171539-14184110 GCA_026784285.1 Stomatorhinus walkeri | reverse complement strand
GTCCAGCAGCTGTGGGACGTCTGTTGGTGAAGAAAGATTTACTGATCTTGACTTTGCCGACGATGCTGTGAACTTAGTGGAGTCAATGGAGGCTCTGATCGGGGCTCTTCATTGACTGAGTGAGGAGTCTGAGTGTCTGGGACTGTGAATGTCCTGGATAAAAACCAAGAACCAGGCTTTTAACAACTTCTTCGGTGTAGCCATCAGTAGTGTGAGAGATTCACTTACCTCGGCAGTGACATTCATGTCACTGGTGATTCTTCCCATGAAGTCAGAAGATGGATTGGGAGAGTATGGGGGTCATGAGGTCGCTGGAAAGGGGTGTGTGGCGTTTCCTATATCTTTGCAAGAGGGTGAAGGTCCAAGTCTTTAGAGTCCTGGTGCTTCCTGTGTTGCTGCATGGCTGTGAGACATGGACGCTATCCGGTGAGCTGAGATGAAGACTGGACTCCTTTGGTACTGTGTCTCTTCAAAGAATCCTTGGGTATTGGTTTGACCTTGTGTCGAATGAGCAGTTGCTAGAGGAGTCCCGAATGAGGCACATTACCTGCACTGTGAGGGAGCGTCAGTTTCGACACTACGGCCATGTGGCGCATTTCCCTGAGGGTGATCCGGACCCGAGTGGCTGGACCAGGCCGAGGGAACGCCCACGTAATACCTGACTGCAGCAGATGGGCGGTCACTTCTGGAGGGTGGGACTGGATCGTGTGTCTGCCTGGGGGGGGTGGCCAGCTGGGATCCCGAGGTGTTTTTTTATGTGGTGGGTGTGGCAAACCGCTGCATCAGCGCATGCTCCCCAACCTGACCTGACCTCACCTGGTGTAGTTTACATATTAGCATAAGAGCCTGAGATTTGCACATATCATATTGTTGTTAACAACACTTTATTTGAGGACAAGTAAGTGTACCTTGGCTAATAAAAATATATCCTCTCATCCACTTCTCTTCCCAGTTCCTGTGACATAAAGTACACGGAAGGTGTGCAGTCACTGAACTGGACAAAAATCATGAAAACTATTGTGGATGACCCTGAAGGATTCTTTGAGCAGGGTGGATGGTCCTTCCTGGACCCCGAGAGTGAAGTAAGTAATGACAACTAACTGTGCACTGTATAAAAATACGCAAGACAGGTTTATTATCGATAACGAAAACTTTTCCCCAACTAAAATAAAGTAAAATACGAAAACAAAATAAAACTAAATGGGAACTATAAGTATTGCTTCTGAAACCAACTTAAATAAAATAAAACCAAATTTCACATACTTTCCGTTGACGTTTTTAAACACTGAGTAATCATATGTTTACCTTTGTGGTTCTTGCGCACTGCACTTGAACAGGGGAAATAGCCAATAGCACAGCATGGTTACATTTTGTAGTAGCCAGCAGTGTCTTTCAACTTTCCATCTATCCATAGAAATGACTGAAATCTAAAATAAAATGTATAACAAATAAATGGATTTAAATATTTAAAATACAAACATTTGAAACCACAAGGGACACTAAACTAGACTTTAAACTAGATAAAAATAATATGGAAAATAAAAAAATTCAGAATGATAACAATACTGATGCAGAAACACATGGGTGTATTACAGTACATATACATATGGTATATGGCGCTGTATTACAAACTTAGTTTGTTGCAATCTGGAAGTCTTTATAATTCTTCAAATCTGCTAACTATTTTTGTTATTTTGATTTTAGAGGGTAGAAAAGGTGTTTGTAATCTTTGATCCGATTACTCCTGCTACCTGTTATTTCTCAAGGGTATTAATCTACTTTTCACAATGTACTAGAAGCTGAAAAGGCTACCAAGACCATGAAAAGTGTGAATAACTTAAACTATATGAATGATATTATTCAGTTTTTGGCTTAGTGGTTTAGCAGCAGTCATGATTGTTCAGTTGTTTTTCAGGGCTAACATACTGTGAAATTTCTATGCTATGATGATGGCATTATGATTGAACATATCCCTGGAAAGGCCAAGCAGTTTTGAAAGGCTTTGTGAATGTACTTTCATACATTTCTGTATTTCCACAGTATTTATCTTTTCTGAGGTCTTAAAAAGGATATTAAACCGTGGAATTTTTTTTTTGAACTCATGCAACAATCCTGTAAATTACGGGTGGCCAATCTTATCCAGAAAGGGCTGTAGTGTATGCAAGTCTTCACTGCAACTCCCTAATTAGATTACTAATTAGAGGACTGAAGAGTCCTCACACCTGGGTTTGAGCAACTGGAATAAAGGTTATCCCAAAAGCTTGCATACACGCCAGCCCTTGGATAAGATTATGTGGATCAGATTGGCCACCCTCTGCTGTACATAGTGGATGATGCAACAGTGAATTGATGACTAACTATCTCTACCCTCCAGGCGAGTGGGGATGATGCAGAGGACTCCGAGTCAGAGATGGAAGATGAAACCTTTAATCCCTCAGCAGAGGAGGATGAGTATGAAGAGGAAGACAGTGACGAAGACTACTCTTCAGAGACTGAAGACTCAGGTTGCTAGAGACCTAAGAACACAAACTTGTATCTGTATACATGCAAGTGCAGTCTTGACCAGTATGTTTTCTTTGTTTGCCAGACTACAGTGCATCACTGGGAAGTGAGGAGGAGAGTGGAAAGGACTGGGATGAGTTGGAGGAAGAGGCCAGGAAGGGTTAGTATAAATACACTGTTCCTCCGAGTAAAATGTACACAGTTGTCAGTATTTATTAATGTTTCAAACGTGCTGTGTCTCTTTCAGCGGACAGAGAAGGTCATTATGAGGAGGCAGAGGAGACCTCCAACAGGAAGAGGAAGGGGCGCTCGTCAGCCCCAGCTCCAAGCAGCAAGAAGAAGCGACGGCGCTAGAGCTCACTCACATTCATCGTAAACTCCCACACTGACCCATTCAGTAATCCTGATCCTAATCAGCTGTTTCACACTAAAATCTAGTCTGCTCTTGAGGACCACAGTTCAGCAGTTCTTTGTGGTACTAACATGGCCTTCAAATGCATACCTAGCATCCTACCTGCCATGGAATACTACCAGTGCACCAATGGAGTAAAATTAAGGTTTTTCTCCAATAACAGTGAATCTGAATCCGTGCACCTCCACACAGGCTTTAGATAGACGTTCTGTTAAATGGAAGTATACCAGTCATTCTTTTGTTCCTCCTCTATCCATCCATCCTGTTTTATTTCGTCCCTCCTTCTAGAAATAGAGGTTAGATGTATGTGGTGTTACAAACTTCTTGTGTATGCATATTATTCTTCTTTTTGAGAATTCTGATATTTGACAAACTGTCTTCGCATTGATTTTTATTTTTAGATGTTTACACAGTTGTCTCGGGAGCCTTCGGTACTGTCCACACAGAAAACTACAGCATTTATAGACTTTTCTTGAGTTAATGTCCATTTTTTTGTAATAAAAGAACTGAAATGTCTTTTTTAAAGATCTTTGTATTCAAACTTAAGAAATTGCAAAATGTAAATGAATAAGATAGCTACTGTATTTTTTTCATGAGTTAACATTAATTATTGTGTAGTACTTTTTTTTTTTTCCCTGTAAAGAATTGTATCAGTCATACAGGTACAGTGAAGTCCACGAGAAACGAGTAAAATAACTTAATTTGGTTTTCATGTTGAGAAATAATGGTTAGCTCGCTATTCATTTGTACAAATCATGGTTAGTTTCTCAGTGAGGCCATATTCAATAAAATAGGTACATCACAAACTTTGGACAAAGGTATTTGTGTTAGTGTAGGCAGTAATTGTTCTGAAACATTCTTAAATCTTTATGCAGTTCTGTTTAATGTCTGTGATAATTTTAAGTAGCCTGTCGCTTGTCCATTTGATAATTTGCTGCGATGTAGATCTGAAGTCTTCCCTGCAGTTTGTGTTTTGCGTTGTAATTGGTGCTTTCTCAGTCTAGAGTCTGGCTTTTCCCTCTTAATCCAAAAACACAGTTTAGGCTAATTAGTTTCTCTAAATTGCCTGAAGTGTTTCATTGTGCATCCTCTGTCTCCTGCGCTCTAATGCTTGGGGAATGTTGCACAATCCATGTGACCTTGTGCAAAATAAGTACCTTGAAATTATCATTCTGACCAGAGTATCTCCCTTCTTGCTCCCTGTGCATTCTGGGATATGCTCTAAGTTGACTGGGTAAATGGAGTGTGATCCGTAGATGATGGAATGATTTGTTGGAATTTATGACACATAAATGACTTCTAATAGATAATGCTGTGCAATTGGCTAAAGCTCAACATAAAATAGTGGACTTATAGTGATCTTACCAGAATAAAGGAAATACTCAAAATTCAACTATTGCTATAGTGTTTCTAGGCTGGTACCTGACACGAGGGATTTCCTTCTGATCTCATGTTACTGTGCCTTGTGTTATTTGTAATTCAGAAGCTAAGATGAGTACGACGTTTGTTAATAGGAAGCATTGCAAGAAAGTGTATATGGGTTACATTTTTTCACCCCAAAACAGGGTTTTCTGTGTTTGAACCATTTTTGCAATAGTATCTCTATATCTCATCAATATCTCTGGATATTAGGTGAAGGGGTGAAGCTGCTGTATTACTGTAGATGTAACTATGCTGACAAGGCCACCATCAATATTTTGGAGGAAATTAATAGGTTGCTTAATGCTGGACATTAAGCAACACAAACAGGAATGAAAAAAAAAAAATAGATTTGTCAAAGTCCCAGAGATGTTATTGCTCTAAGGGGGAGAGCTCATAAACTGGATTATGGACAGGAGAAGAGAATTTATGTTATAATAATGAACAGTTAAATAGCACTGTGAACATGCATTGACCCAGTGGAACATCCTTGATTTTTTTGGATCCATTCATCTGACTAGTTAAGGGCTCTTTAGGCATTTGAATTCTGATCACCTGTTCAGAGTTGCAGACAGTTTGTACAAATTTCTGTGTAGGCAGCTATGTGTTTGTGTATGTAGCTCTGCGGGTTAGGGCTCTGTGCCCATGTCTGATAGGTTATAAGTTCAAATCCCATGGCTGAGTGATTTCACAGCTAGGCCCCTGAGCGAGGCTTTTAGGCCACATTACTATAGGGACCCTGGTCCATCCTGCTCTCTCATCCTCCTTTGTCACTATTGACGAGTTTCTTGAAATGTAGGTTTTGATCAGGGACTACATGTTCCATTAGTAGAAAAATATGTGAAATGTTGCTTTTTAGCAGATTCAGCAGTATGATTTGCAGCTTGTTGATCATCTTGCTGCTGAATCATTATCCTGGCTGGACTCTAGGGGGCAGCGTACACCCTCTATTTCTGTAATGGCAATGTGTTTCCCAACCTGGTACCAGGTTATGAAACATTGCACTACACTGCTAGTTTTTTGGTTAGTCTTTTGAAGGCAGTATCTTGATTTTTTTTTAAATATAGCAATCATTTTGGTATACTTCTTCATTAAGGTGTAATTCACTAAAGGAACTGCAGTCCTAAAGGTACCTTTTAGGCTGACTTCAGTTCAAGAGAGACCGAATTATGTCAAGAGCCCAACAGTGATATGCTCATTCTGATGGCCACAGGATACAAACCCACAACCTTCAGGATGCAGGTACAGCTTTCTAGCCCATAGAGCCACACATGAAACGGTCAGACTTTCTTTTGCTCATACGTCTAATGGCGTCATAGTGGTAACATTCTGGAAACTTGGAGCAGAAGAACTACTCTCTGACTCAAAAATGACAAATACCAGCTGCAATTAAGGAACTTGCGATGATAATGTGCCATGAAACTTCTCTAGCAGAAGAGGAGAGGAAGTGTGCATAGTCTCCATGGCTGATCTGGCCTATGGCTTCAAGGTCTTCACACCTTTTGTACACATCCATTATTTGACATTTAGCCACTGGTAATATGCTCGGGCAGCACGTACTTTACATAACTGTCACAAGCCTTCCCTTTTCTGTGGAAAACACCTGAGGTTCACTATTTCTTTAAAATCTGAACCATCACGGCACTCAGAATATAAGCCTGGAGAGCGTGCTTAGTCTGTTAGCTATAATGGCGGTTATCTAAACTCATGTTGTCTGACAATGAGCCTCCGAAGCTGCTGTACACAGGCTCTGGGCTGGGACACATGTCTATCTAAATGTTTGCGTATTTATGCTCCTTGAACTGTGGCAACATTTTCTCCATTTGTTCTGATTGTCTTTCTTTTTGCATTGTGGGTTGGGCACTTTCAGGATTACAGTGACCCCCTGTCTATAGCAGAAAAGCCTGTCCATCTTACTTTGTTACTTCATCTTCACGGTATATATAGGGATATATATATATATATGGTCTTTCTATACCACCATATTTATATGGAGTCTAAGCCTTAAAATATCCCTCCCTTTTTAAAAGTGATAGGTGAAAATCTCCGATATAGAAAGACCATATGAATAAACATTTTTAATAGTCTAAGCCCTAAAATACCCCTCCCACACGCTTTAAACACATCCAAACTTAATAAAACACATATAAAACATATAATAATAATATGAAATTATACATATATATGTGTGTGTGTATATGATTTGATTTTACAGTGATCCCCCATTTACAGTCGTGTGTGTGTGTGTGTATATATATATATATATATATATATATATATACACACACACACGCACACACACACATATTGCAGAGAACAGTGATGCGTCGGGGAAAAATCTGAAATATAGCGGGGGGTCACTGTATTTCGATTGTACTTTTCTATTCTCAGGCTGGCCTGCCTCCCCACTATCCCTCTGAGAAAAATAAACACATTTAAAGTTCCGTGTGAATCCATAAAGAGCTATATGGACTAGATGTGTAATGTTGGACATTGTTGTGAGTGTTGGGCCAATGTAAACCACTAGAACAGCTTTAAAGGACAATTGTCTTGATGCTTTAAAGGTGTGAAACTCCACGGGAAGAAAAATGTTGTCTAATCTATTCCTCCAGGCTCATTATTAAGTGTTCAGATGGGTTCGTGTCATCTAAGTATTTTGAGGGATGTTTTATGTTGTTGCATCTTCATTAATCACCTTCAGGTCACATTATTGACAATGTAAATTGCAAAAATGAGAGAAGAAAGAGAATTATCAGTTAAAAGAGAGTTAGCAGTCCTCCTATCCGTTGTCTTTTGTAAGGGAAGGGGTAAGTAAATACACGGTTTGTGATGTTTGTGATGATAGGATTTCATCATAAATCCCATTAAGCATTACAAGCTAATTCTGATTTTAAAAAAAGCATCAATTAAACTGCAGTGCATGATGATGAAAGAGAATTAGAATAGAAACCAAACATGCAAACCAAAATCGGAAATTTTTTTAAAATTTAAAATAGTTTCAGAATTCTTGGTGATGCTGAACAAGGCAAACTGTAGGCAGTGAAGATGAAGTAACTAAGATGGATGGGTTTCCATTGTCGAAATGACATCAGGTCAGTGGTGTTTAGTTTCATTGCACCATGAAATTTATATAAAAATATATAAAAATGTATCCAGTGTAGGGTCATGTTTGTGTCTGGAGCCCATGCCCGTAAATACAGATCATGACGAAGTGCAGGACCTGGAGAAGGTTCAAGAACCTGCACAGTGAGAAGAACAATATTATAATTGTAATAAATCTAGTTAAATACTAAGATAATTAGAAATCACTTCCTATATAAAATAGTTCCTTATAAAAATACAAAACATAATTGGGAAAAATAAAGAACAGGTTCCATTATCTAAACCCAGGAACACCTTCTTTCAATTCCCTTTTAAAAAAAAAACATAAATACAGACAATGGAATATTTTTTCAATTAAGACATTTCCTGAGGAAAGGGACCTTCTTTGGTTAATATTATTTGTGGTTCCGTTCCAAAAAAACTTGCCTTTAACATACATTAGAATAGTACTAGCAATGAAACAGGAACTGATGACCTCTTGGGTAAGATCTGGTGTTGAAGGTTAAATAGGAGAGGGTTAGGCTTGATGATACAGAGATTACCAGAGAGACGCCAAAGCTGATCAAGGTTCAAGGCAATTCAATAAGGCTACCCCACAAACTTCAGGTAAGATAGAAATGTTTTTGGTCTTTGGTGGTGTGACTTAACAGATAAGAATTAAAATTATCAAGCATAATGAATGGACAATTGCAGTCAAATCATTTTAATTTAATTAATTAATTTCAGTAATACAAAGATTCCAATCAACAGGTCAATCGAATGTTATTAAAAGATTTAGTCATACAAACTAAGGCATGCACAGCAGGTCATGTAAAAATGGTTTTTACTGTGATTTTTTTAAATTAGAACTTTGAAACAACAAGAATTTCTGTAACTTTCATGCATTTTTATTCACTTATATTAATTCAATTCAGCAGACGGAGCATAGAGCTTCAGAATATCACCAAGATGATACTGTATGGTAAAAATGATTATCTTGCAGGCATGAGGAACGTACAGGAGTGCTTGAAAATCACTGGTCTAAACAGAAATGCCAAGTGCATGTACTCAGATCATTAACTGGTTGGAGCAGCATTTTGACCCATCCTGTTCATCCTGTGTGTCTATAGGATCCCTCTCCGCAGACATGGGACGAAACCTCTTTCTCCTGCTCATCTCAGGTGACCGTCATCTGGAAAAGTGGCATGTTTGCTTGCTAAACTTTCAGTCATTTTGTAGTACCAATCTTTACAGGCAAATATAAATAATGAGCTTCATCCACAATATTACAAGAAGAATTAAGAAACTTACTCAAGTGATTAAAGCTATAATGCTAGTTAATTTGCATTTTTAAAAATGAGTGTGAGGAATGATGTAGATCAAAAAGGATCGATAAAGGATCAGTAGAGTTTCAGATTCAACAAAATAACTTTAATTCCTCTGTGTGTATGTGCATTTGTATGTCCACAGGGCTCTGCACATCATGTTCCTGTCTCTCCCGTCATTTTTACTTTGTGAACATGAATAAGAACTGGACTGAGGCACAGAGTTACTGCAGAATGAATTACATTAATCTGGCAACCTTTGGTGACATGAAGGACGTGAATGAGATGCTGAAAACTTCAGGCACCAGTTATAACAAAGTGGCCTGGATTGGCCTGGAGAAAGGAACAGAGAAGGAATGGAAGTGGTCCCAGACAGACAGGGACTTTTACGGTGGTGGAGAAACTGAGTTCCGGAACTGGGTATATAATGACTCCCAGGCTGTGGATGTGGAAAATGACTGTGCACTTATGGTAAATACGGGTAAATGGGAATATCGTGACTGCAACCAAATGTACCCATTTATGTGTTATAACGGTGAGTTTTTTATTGCAGCCTCACCTTCAAAACAATAAAAATTAAATAATATCATTTATATAATGTGTACTAGTCACCTACAAGTTTTTGTTTAGCGATATTTAATATTTGTTTTGATGAATGATGTCTCAGACTTTATCCAGAAGTTTAATTCCTCCATCAACCAGGAAGCATAGGGCATAAGGCAGCGGGACACCATGAATGGGACGCCAGTCCATTGCAGTGCACACATGTGTACACACACTATGGGCGATTTAGGGACCCCAGGGACCCTAACCGCAAGTCCTGGGATTGCATGAGGGAAGCAGAGAACTGGAGGTAACTCACGTGACAGAGTAAGAAAATGCAAACTCCACAAGCACAGAAAGGAAGGGGCAGGATTTCAGGGTATGGATTCACAATTACAGTTAGTGCTTGTGTGGGTTTTCATTCAAAAACATGTTTAAATTGGTGTCCCTCAATTTCCCTTTGTGTGTGACAGTTTGTGGCCAATGATGGGCTGGTATCCTATCCAGGGTGTCCTCTGTTTTGTGCACCGTGTGGGTGAATCTTGCATGCTCTGGTAGTTTTTCTCTGTCGGTGCAAATAGGTGAACTGATATTTGTAAATTTCTTCATGTACCCTTTGTGGTAGACTGGCTTCCTGTCCAGGGTTTAGTTCATTTTATTCAACAAATCACATTTCTGAAAAGAATTCACAGAGATAATTTAAATAGTTTAATAGTTATTTGACAATTTTTAGATGAAAAAGCTCTTATGAGCCTAACAATTTAGACCTCAATTTTTAAAGAATGCCTCCTATCTAAGTAGATTGTTTTATTCGATACTTGTCAATAATTCTACAGGTGAAGCAGCTCTGTTTCACTGACACATTCTTAATGAAATAACACAATACAAAATCAAAGAACTGGGGCTTTTGTTGTTTGGTCACTAAATTCCTCCAGGAACAATGCAGGAACAACGCAGAACAATGTATACAATTTCTTCTTCCTGTAGAAGGACACATACAAACACTTAAACCTATGCAAATGTTACTATATCCTGACAGGTAGAGATCCCAAGAACAGGCAATTCATCCCATTTATAGTCAATGTCACTTGGACATACGCTCAGCTTGTCTGCAGATATTATTTTACAGACCTGGTCAGCATACGGGACGAAAATGAAAATGAGCTTTTACGTGAAGTCGCTGCAGGACTGCCAGTGTGGATCGGCTTGTTCAGGGATTCCTGGAAATGGTCTGACAATGGGAACTCTTCATTCCGATCGTGGAGAACAGGCCAACCCGATAATTATTATGGGAATGAGAACTGTGCCGTATCATGGTTGACGGATATGGAAAAAGGCAAAATGGGTGACAGGCGATGTAATGAAAAACATCCATTTATATGTTACAGGGGTGAGTCAAATTTGATAGCAAAAACTACTACTACTGTTGTTGCTACTGCTAGAATTGCTCCAGATTAAGATTTAGAAAATACTTCTTTTGCATTTAGCTCTTAATTTTTTTTCAAGGAAATTTTGAATTCTTTTCAACAGATGATCGTTACCACTCTTTTTTCTCTCTGCTTTGCAGATATGAAACCCACAACTTCTCAACCCTTAACCATGTTACTCACTTCTACTAACCGCCCCATGACCAAGCAATCAATCACCATGCCCTCAACTGCTGTCGAGAAGAAGCAGACTTTGAGGGGTCGAGATGCAGCACCACTGATTCACTCTGCTAGTGAAACATCTCCCCATTATCTGTCCAGGGCTCTTTTCCCTGCCTGCTCCATTTACCTCTCACTTTTCCACCTGTTGTAATGATCCTGTTTTCATCTGTACTCATATCTCATTTATCGCACTCATAAATATTATTTCTATCTTACATACAATTTAAAATGCAGAATATAGAAATGATTTGCTTATATAAGCCTCTTACTATGCATGTGTGATTAAAATCTTTAATGTACTAAAAGAGCATATTTCCATTCTTCTCAGTATGTGCACATTTAGCTCTTAAGTGTCAATAGCCTCAACTTAACAGCTTACATGACATGGTTGTGTGTCTAATAAATACACTTGATGCATTGATGATATTGCCTCGTGCATTATTCCAGTGTGAAAACATCCAGCGGGAGAAGGTACCGTGTTATTTGTTTTGATATATTTTCCAGAATATTATGTTGGGGGTATTCCAGATCTTCCAGAACTGAGGTGAATAACCATGGCAAAACGCATCCAGCATTTTCAGTTCCAGAAAAAATTGATTAGGGTTACAGAAAGTGAGGTTAATCCACTCTGTGTAGGTTAATCCTGACTGAAGCAGGTCTACATGGAACAATAAAAAGCCACCGTCGTCGGATCACTGAAAGGAGGATCCACCATGGCAACCCAGCTTTGCAATGTATGAAATTTGAGCTGGAAATATAAATGATTTTGCATGCAGATTATGAATTTATTTTAAAGAGACAACACTGCAGCCATGGAAAAGGAGAGAGGGATGGCCTGGCAAAAAATAACAATTCTACGCTAATTTAATAAAATATTTTACAGACCTGTGTAACCTAAAACAAGTTTTAATTTAACAGATAACTGATTTACCATAGTATTGTTTTGTGTATTTATAGGAATATATTTAATGCAATGCAACTTGAACCAAAGTGAGAAAGAATAAAATATAAAATTCAAACAATTCAATTCAAAATGGCAAGAATATTACTGCATATTTGTAATTCATCCGAACATTTGTCTAACTGTAGACTTTGGCTAATGGCTAATGGGTCAGCACCACCTGTCACCCAAAGCAGAAAAGGTCTCAATCTCCCAGTAACTGAAGGCATCCTGTGAGGTGGCTCTTTAGAGACAGCAACACTCCAGGATCCACGTTCCTACACAATGAGTAGGTTTGTCACGTTCACAAGGAAATTTTACTTTTTTGGAATTGGGGGGGGGGGGGGTGGGGTGGTCGTTTCCCAGTACTTTTGGCACAATTAACTCTGACTTTTAAATCTAAAGGCTGATTTATGTTTCTGTGTTGACACAGAGTTTATGCCACGCCCTACACAATTGGCCTGCGCTGTTATTGAGTATTTATACGTTGCCATGAGGTGCACGTCAGGCTAGGGTACAGGGTACACGTCCATGCCATACCTACAGGGTACACGTCCATGCCATACCTACAGGGTACACGCCCATGCCATACCTACAGGATACACGTCCATGCCATACCTACAGGGTACACGTCCATGCCATACCTACAGGATACACGCCCATGCCATACCTACGGGGTACACGTCCATGCCATACCTAC
>JAODUD010000015.1:14122020-14135766 GCA_026784285.1 Stomatorhinus walkeri | reverse complement strand
GTGTAGGGTGGTCTGTCATATTATATGAAAGCTCTGCATGTTCCAGTGTGTAGGGTGGTCTGTCATATTATATGAAAGCTCTGCATGTTCCAGTGTGTAGGGTGGTCTGTCATATTATATGAAATCTCTGCATGTTCCAGTGTGTAGGGTGGTCTGTCATATTATATGAAATCTCTGCATGTCTCCTGGCATGTCACAGTAGCAGTGGCTAGTTTACTAGACTGTTCATGTTTTTTAACTGCTAACTCAAAGTGTTTTAAAAATGATAGATTCATGGATATTGTTACTTGCATTTAGATGTTCTCAAATCTAACACTACTATTTCTTTAGGGTAATTCATAAGTGGCCAGATGTAGTTTCTTTGGCTACTATTAAAACTTTGGGCAGATTGTGGCTCTGGTTATAACTTTGCCTAAGACTGGAAGGCTGCTGGTTAACATACAGGGACAGTTTTGGGTCCTTGAGCAAAGTCGAAACCCCCAATGTCCCCAGGACGATCTTGCTTTCTCATGGGTTTAGAGGAAATTGGTTGCGTTTTCCCCAAGTTAAGTGAGTTTAATACATCAAGGGATTAGAAGCCCTGTCCATATAGTCTTGTCTGTAATTGCGCTTGATGACCACTAGAGGGGTGAGGTGATGCAAAATACAGCAGGGGCATTTACAATCAAAGTTTCATCTTTCAGGTAGATTAATTAATCAGAAAATTCATTATTTAAAACACCCTCTGTAACACCAGTATCACTTCAATTCTTTATATCATCGCACATTCATAGGTTTCATTTTTCATTTCATTTCAATTTTTATGTTTATAATGTACTTTTTTCCTGATTATTTTTAACTCATCATAAGCATTGATATGGTGATAGCTACTCAGTTCCAACTGAGATAGTAATTGTGAAAGATATGGTTGAGAAGAGCATTTCTGTTGCTTGTCTCTGTTTGCTAACAAACCAGGCATCCTTGGAGATTCAACTGCAGACCACAAACAGGAAAATGAGCAAGACAGAGAAAACTCTGCAGGAGAACCGGAACTACGAGCACGAGAACCAGGTCTGCAGAGTGACGGGTCAGGCAACGGGCTTTAGCTCCGAGTAGAACAAAGGGAGCTGAGTGTGCGACGTATGCACTTTATATGAGTTGTTTTTCTTGCTTGTGCAGACATCATTAAGTAATGTTTCCTGGCTTTTCTGCAAAGGGCTTTTTTGAGGAGACTGCATTACACGTGGACACCATGGGCCAGCACCTTCGAGCCGAGCTGGACGGGTTTCTGTCTGTGCTGAAAGAGTGCATCAGCACGTCTCTTGGTCTGTCGGAACCACAAAAAGAGCAAAACCTGAGGAGGATCATGAAGGACCAAGCCAGACTGCAGGAGGTCCACACGGGAATAGAAGCACTCCTGAAAGAGAGTGACTCCTTCTCCTTTGTGCAGGTCAGTCAGGGAACCAGCAGTACCTGCTTCTGTTATCTTTGCCATTTGCCAAAGAATGAAGCAGCACCACTGGTAACCTCAGCAATCAATTTGCAAGCTTCAATCTAATAGAGGAAAGACTGCGCACTTAATCTCCTGCTGACTCATGTTGGAAATTTACAATGAAAGTTATTACATTTTTTTTTCCAGGAATATGGGTCCCATGGAAAAAAGTGAGTATAAGCGGGACTAAGGAATATGTTATGTTGGAGTGTGCATGTGTATGTAAATATACAGAGATGCACATATCTGGTACACAAGTATGCATTCACCTTTAAAAGCAATGCGTGTAGCAATCAAATATTATAACGGCGCAAATACGTACTTATTTTATACACATTTGCACTGATATCACAGGAAATTACCAGACATTTTAACCTTTATATGCTCATTTTTTACTTCATTTGTGGTACAAGAATCCATAGTTGCACAGTTATAGTATCAGTGTGTCTGTGTCATTTGCTTAGAAATGCTTCTATGTGTGTATATGCGACTTGTTGACCGCTCGTGCCCTTGTGGCCTGAAAAAGGCTGAAGAAGCTGGTCAAGAAACCGCTATGTTCCCTGGACCATGAAAGTGTGGACATGGAGGGCATGGCTGAAAGCATGGAGTCCAAGCTAAACGAGTTTGTAATTAAGCTCAAGGAGCGAGTTTCTAAACTCATCGAATTTGCGGGTGAGTACCATGCTGAAAATATCGCAGTCAAATAGGTTGCCTCTCGGGCGAGTAGAGGAAATGATATATGAGGAGAGGTTTTGGAGCTAAACTGGTGTTCTTCTAGCTATAAAAAAGGCCTGTTACCTTTAATGGTGTCATAGTTCATTTGCACATGTTCTAATGTTAAGTTGTTCTTTTTCCTTACCAAATATACTAGGGCTGCCACTAGCTATTTTTCTATAGATTAGTCGATCGACTATTTTACTGATTGGTGATTAATGTAAAGGATTAATTTTCCTCCAAAAAATCAAATAGACTGTTTAAGTTCATTTTATTTTGGCAACAACAAACTGTATGTTTTTGCCAGGTTTTAGATTGTGAATGCTAGCTTTTTGGCACTATATGGACATTATTTTCACCCACAATTGGATACGCACATTAGTAGTATGCCTGAAATATTAATGAGATGCACACTCCAAAGTTAGTAATCTGTATAAATTTTGCATATCCTTATGCTTATTAAATTTGGTTTGGTTAGTGAAGCACACCACAGGCGGCTGTTTTGGTAAATCATGGAAGGGATAAGCACTGAAGTCAGGGAGTATCATTAAAATAGGAGATGTGTATAGTTAAAATAGGAGATGTGTATAGTTAAAACAGGAGATGTGTATCATTAAAATAGGAGATGTGTATCGACAAGGTAAAAAGATGTTCGTGATGTGGTGCTGCTTTTTGCAGATTAAAATCTGACACTTTTATGTCTATTTCAGTTCACAAGTAATTTTCTTTTTAGTGTCCATTTTTGTTTCAGTTTTAGTTTACAATAATGTCACTGTTCCCAACAAGCCCAATGCACACGAAGACACATTAGAACTGTCAATCCATGCAGAATAAGCTCAGATTTTAGCCTAAACATTTTCACACTTATTCAAAGGAGATTTTAAGGTAGCAGGCAGACAACTTCATGACTTTAATAATGAGTGTATTTTTGCTACTAGGAAAAAATATTAACAAGCTCTCTAATGGTACTAATGGTAATTTAATAAACATAAATCGATAACACTTATGGTGGTTTAGCTTATTCTGGGCCAGAATAGCACCTGTGCATTTCCGTCAGGCGTTAGTTCTTAGTGCTAGTGCCCAGGTATTATGCCATCAAACTTTGCACAATGTAAAACCACCCTTTTGTGATCATTTTAAATAGTCTCATAATTATGTTGTGATATTAAAGGAAAACATTTGTTATAATGGATTGAAGCGTTTTAGAAATCATAACGGTAATTTCATTCAAATAATGATTTTTTAAAAAGATGCATCGATTAAGAATATTGATGTCGACGCATTTTCAACATCGACATCATTGAATATGTCAGCTAATCACGGCAGCCATAAAATGCACATTTACTACCTAGATAAATAGCTTTAAACAGTTCTGTTGGCTAAGACTTTTGCACAGTATTGTTTATATTATTTTTTTCTAGTTGCCAAGCATGGTGGAGAGGAACAAGGTCAGGAGGTGGAAGGTAGTGACGAGGACGATGATGATGACAATGACAGTGACGATGATGATGACAATGACAGTGACGATGATGATGACAATGACAGTGATGATGATGATGATGATGATGATGTTGAGGGGGAGGAAGAAGAGGAAGTAGAAGAGGAGGAGGAGGAAGATCAGCAGGATGTTGAGGGGGAGGAAGAATAGGAGGAGGAGGAGGAAGTGGACGAATAAAGCCACTGTGAACTTGTATTAAAACCAATTGAAAGTTCAATTTAAGATTTCCGTATTTGGTTTGTGTTTTTGGGGGCGAGGACATGGCTTCTTGAAGTTTACATTTACACAGCCTGAGAAAGAACACTGTCGTCAGTCTCCTCACCAATAGGAACAACAGTGATTATGCTGGTGATCCCTGGTGAACTCACTGTGATCCCTGGTGAACCCACTGTGATCCCTAGTGAACTCACTGTGATCCCTAGTGAACTCACTGCCATTTATGCTTACGTCATTCGTGCATTTGTAAGTGATTCTATTAATCCAACCTCATCTCTGGTCTGGGCACAGTCATCTTAAAACCTGCTATTTTGTACAAAGTCAATGCCAGTGTGGATGTTTGAACATAGTACCATGACTGAGACTGCTGTCCCCTGCCAGATTATTTTAGAGATTTTTGCCTATTCCCAAATACTCATGATATTTTTATAAAAAAAAAATACAGGCGGATTATCACCCGCACCAGTTTTATGATCAAAAACTTAATTAAAATGAAATACAATTAAATGTATATATATTTTATTTTTAAATATGTTCAAAGGATGGGGAACCTCTGAGGAATGTCCTGCACTCTCCTTTTTTCATCATTTCATCTTTTTATCATGATTTTTTGATAGGCCAGTAAAAAGTGCACCCTTAATGTCCCATAATCATTGTCCATCATAGCTGTCAAATGATCATTATGTATAAAATAAATCACTTCGTTACTGGATGTTAATTAAAGCCTATCCTGGTATTCATGGTAATCTTGCACCACTCAAAGCTCAGGTAGAAAGAAGAATCTGGTATCTTATGTACCCATGGCTGCACAAACTGGCAATTTCAGTACCATGTTGAAGTTGCCTTGGGACTGTCACACTCTCTTAAATGCAATACAGAAAATAACTGGACACAGGGATTATTATATATATATATATATATATATATATATAAGCCTAGTAAATACAGCAGAACTATGCCACTTGGCAAAAGCATCATTATGTAGTGCTCTCATTTATTCATTCTGAATAGGTTTAATTAGCCGCCAAAAATGTCGTTAACTCATAACTGCCTAGAACCCAGACACCTGGGTCATGCCGTCTTGCACTTCTGAAGGAATCTGACTCTTGTTCTTAATTCAGTGTGTTCTGGAGTGTAGTTGTGTCTCCTTGCACAACAGCCGGATAAACGAGTTCTAGGCGCATCACCCAAGACATACATTCTTTTCAGGGCTGTTGTCAGCTATGAGGTCACTGAGGTTCGCACCTTGGTAATTTTCTCGAGAGCTAAAAATAATATTTGAAGCTAAATGGTCACCTGTGTCCCAAAATTAATTAATTATAAAAAAATAAACAGCTTGTGAAGGGGACAGTACCAACAATGTGATTGAAGAGACCCACCGCCCCACCCCCAGGTCCCGCACCACAATCCTTTTCAAGCCTTGGCCACGGCACTCATTCTTTACTGCAGCTGCTTCCTCACTGCAGGCGTGAATCTAGTCTCACTCTTCTTCACATGATATGGCTTCCTGATTCGCTCTCTGTGCCCTGGCTGGAAGGTGGAAGATATTGCACAGTGTTTTTCCTCCGTTTACAGGTTACATTTAAGATGGTGAAGCTTTACACGATCGCACATGGTTTGATATTGTCCAGTTTCACCAGTAGGCAGCATATGAAGCTTGGTCCTCATAAAGTTAGAAGCTGGGATGGAATGTGGCATTGTACAATACTGATGCAGTGGTAGAAGGAGTATGTTGCAATTAAATCAACTGGATGCAGTCAGGACTCTATTCCTCCGTTCTGCAGCACTGTTTGATTGTAGGTGATTAACACTGGTGCAAATTTAATGCCCTGTTCCTTCAAGAAGTCAGCAAGCTTTGAAGAAGTGAATTGTGCACTATTATCAGTCACCACTGTGTAAGGGTTAGCTTATACAGTGGACCTGAGGCTCAAAACAAATGAACAGCTCAGAAAGCATAATGACAAATTAGATAACTCAGCAACAACAGTCTGGTCTGAGAGCAAATTGCTGTCCCCACAAGTACACTTGCCATTTTTCAATGGACCACGTGCACGCAAGTGATTTCTTCTTTACTAAAGAGAACTTTCATACTGCCTGTGTAAATGTTCAGGAAGTAAACGTGACTGTTTTCTCAGTATCGTCTGGGTGCAATTGTGACGGAACACCGCCTAGCCCATAATCTACGGCATCTGTGGTCACAGAGGTGGGTAGGCTGTGGTGAAAGTAACTGGACTATGTAGCAGCAGCGATTTGAATCATGCAAAACTCTCTCCAGCCTCACCTGTCCTGTGTTTTGTCCAGCGTATAATTGCTTTGTGGCAGGATTATTGTTATACCCTCAAAATTTCAAATGGAATTGTAGACTCACCTGCAGACTGCAAAAAACGGCCATCCTTAATGGCAAATTGTTGTTGCTGTACTCAAATAAAAACACATGAACTTCTTAGTTCGGTCCATTCTCTTTACTCTAACCAGTTAACAACACAATTTCCTCCCATACATTTGTTTATTAAATCTTCATTGCCCCCTAATGGCTGCTAATTGTCACTGCAGCAACACAACACAGGGGTATCCATTTCAAAAATCAGCACCAGGGTCTCAGGCCCTAATTCACCCATATTCCAAATACTTATCCTGGACAGGATTCAGGTCTGTCACAAGGCAAAAACTGTGGAAGGAAACCCATGTGACACGGGAAGAATATAACACAGTCAATAGAACCAGAATGCAGGACAAATGCTATAAACAATGGAAATGTATAAAGCAAGACCGATATCACCTTCTCCCTTTTACCAGAACAATGACAGTGTAATTGAGAATAATCTGACACATATCAATATGTGTATTTCACACTGCTAAGGACTAATGAAATGTAGTGGGTGCAGTGGAAGTGGATATAAATCAATACACACAGATGCACATGAAGGAATGAGACACAATACACATTTTTAGTGTTTTCCTTTTCTTATTCACAACATTAGAGGTGATGAAAACTCTTTCCATTATATTTCTTTCCTAAACTCTGGCTTTAAGACATTACAATGAGGTATACTGCATAAAAAACAGAATATACTTCTTAATCTTAATTTTACTTAACATCAGTAAAATCGTGTAATCAACGGCAGTCTTATTTGAGAAGATGGAGTGTGATTTCTGTCTCAGGTAGGTGACAGGTATCATGTTTCTCTGATGAGAAGGAAACTGATTCCCGCACACAGCTCATTCAAAAGGAGAGTCTCTTCTTTAGAGAGAAAGATCTCAGGATATATATTTTGCCATTATAAGTTTCCCTTTTTTGTTTTCATATTTTCCTAGTAAAACACGTTTTTGTTGACAATTAATGCTCAGTTTTGCTTGGTGGAAAAATCCACATTTTCACCTCCTGGTCCAATCTGGGACACCTGGGCTTCTCTGCAGGGTCTGGTGTTTTCATTATTATATCCAATTAACACCAAAAAGGAGTAAAAATGAATTTTAAAATATTAAAAATTAATAAGATAAAGATAAAGTTCTTAAATTTGGACATAACGTGCAAGGTAACAGTAAGAGCACAGGGTGGGATCCTTCAGGGCAAAGGGCGATATGTTGGAAGGTCAAGCTTTGGTCTCATTTTAAAAGTCAACAAAATATTTAAAACCGTAACATGTATTAGGGAATCTGGGACAAAATTGATGACATATTTATATTAGCTTTGAAAACAAACGATAAGGATTTATTCATGTTCGTCATCACTATCATCGTCATCATCGTCGTCGTCATTATCGTCGTCATCATCATCATCATCATCGTCGTCGTCATCATCATCATCATCGTCGTCGTCATCATCATCGTCGTCGTCATCATCATCATCATCATCATCATCGTCGTCGTCATCATCATCGTCGTCATCGTCATTATCATCGTCATTATTGTCATCATCATCTTCATCATCATCATCATCATCATCAAAATCTGGGTCAATCTTGCCCTCTATAACATCTTGAATCCATTCTTCCAACTCCTCTGCAGTGGGCATGTCTTCATCATCATCATCCATGGCCATCCACACGCTGTCAGCCTGAGATCAGAGGGGACACGACATCAAAAACCAAACAGGTCTGAATCTGCATGCTGCTGATGTTATGCAGTTTTAATGTTATTGTTCAGTCTGTCAGGTGTCTGACTCACATCTTCAACATCAATGACACCAATCTGAGGGGATGACAGGTCGATGTCAAACGTCTTCTCCCAGTATGGGACAAGCTAGAGAGCACAGTACGAGACAGTTAGCATAATAATGAGGACACAAAAAACAGGAACAGAAACTCTTACAAATCCATACTGCAAGTGTGTATTTCCATAAGAATTCAGCAAAATATTTACACCAGATGAAATCATATTGTAAAAAAGAAAACTTTTATATTGGAGTATCTTCAAAATCTGTTGGCACACTAAGTGAAAAAAGAAATCCCAAAGCTATTACCTTTAAAAAATGTTTTTCTAAGTTCCACGTAAACATCTCCTCAATCTAAGCCACAATTTGCTGCCACGTTTGGTTATACACTCACCAGAGGGAAATCGTCGGGATCAATCCAGATGATGCTGAGATCAGGGTTTTCTGTGTTTTCTCTGGCCACCTCTATTAGAATTTCCAAAAATTCATAACCATCTGGAAGATATTAAGCATAGTGTTTGTTAATTGAATTTCAATTGACTTTCAACACAACACTGTTAATTTAACTTTAAATATTATAATGAGTAGTACTTATTTTGAAAATAAATAAAAATGGAATAAATGATATTATGTGTCACACCTTGCTCATTTTTTATTCTCATCATAGATCATGGATTTAATTATATTAAGTGAATTCCAGGACAAAATTCACACAAGGATCAATGATAATCATTCTACCTGGATCATCCTCCTCAGCAAATGCAACAATGTGTTGACCATCAATATCATCCTCCTGAATAACAGATTATAAAACAGCTTTGTTACACATTACTTTTTGGAGCTTATAGCATATAATATAACAATACAATTCACTTTTGTAGCTGTGTTGTTGTCTTCCCCTTTTGATTGAATTAAATCAGGTCATCAGTGAAATATATAGTATGATGCAATCGGTAATATGCAAATATGGAATATGCATCGATGAACGACTCTTACCCAAGTCTCATACATGCTATGGGGCTCCAGCTTTCTAAGGGTAGGTCTGAAAGTTAGCAAAAAGATTAAAAAACAGCTGTTCAATAACAAATTCACAGCAAGAAACATGCAACATCCTGATTTTCTTCTTCTACTGAGGCCAAAGTTCATTTTATCAAAATATTTTAAGGCAGACCAACAAGTATCTAAATCTCATATGCAATTCCATTTGTCACTGTTTTTTTGCACGTTCTGGCATATGAGTCATATTATTATATACAATAACAGCAATGTCCTTGATCAAAAAGAAATCTAAAATGATGGCACAGTCCAGCAGCAGTCTACAACCTATTTTCTTTTTATTTTGCAAACTGGTGACCACTGATTTAATTAATAAGTGTGTCTGCATTTTTGCCCATATGCAGTATCTCACTGTGTACTGTCCCTTATCTTTGCTCCAGTGCCAGTCATAAGGCAACATTGGCAGCCAACAGTACCACCCCCTCCAACAAGCTTCATCTGCTATCCACTATCATGCACCCACCCCACCCCCGACTCCGACTCACTGCACCATCCGGGACCGGGGGGGGTGCTTCAGTCATACCTGTCATGCACTTCAATGAAATGAACAAGTTCTGCTTCTGTATACGGCTTCCCAGGGATTTCAATAGGCGAATCCATGAATGGCTCATAGAAGTCAACCTCATTTATCTTCAGGTCCAACTTCTTGGCAATCTAGATGAATGGGAAGAGTAACAACATGTGACTATGAAGGCGAGAGCACAAATATTACATTTATTATTGTCATACTTATAAAAGCTACTCCTCTATAATAAAAAGGAAAAAAAAAGGGAAATAAATAAATAAATAAATAGAAGCTACTCCTGATGTTGGTCTGTACATGTATTGCCCAGAGTGTTCCTACAGAGAATTATTGAGATGGATCACTGCGCTTTGTTTTAGAAATGCATTTAGTTTAAAATGAATTTTGTCGGGTTTCCATACCTTGGTGTCAAAGGTTGCAAAAAACTTAACAAAAGGGTGAAACTCTTCAGCTGCATCATCGTACTCAACAAAATCTGGAGAAAGTGGACCGAACGTAGTCAGAAACCAGAAACAGACATGCATTTCAATAGCATTTGAAAATATTTAAGTAGGTTGATTGTGTGTACATACGAGGAGACATCTCGTTCTTAAAGTACCCCACGAGTTTAATGTCCTCTTCATTTCTGTGGAAAGCTTTGAGTTCTCGTTCATTATAAATAATTTCGACGGGGTCCTCAATGACCTGTTAAAATAGCAATAACATGACATTGGCATAATATTGCAGAAGGTCATGTAGTAATTTGAGCTGAACATGTTATAGTTTTGAGCCACATGTAGCCACTAGAGGTCCTCATGGGCTCCTGAGCTCCAACAGAAGAGGCTGCAAGAACTGGTGTAAACACTTCACTTTCACCAGAGGAAAATCGTTTAAGAATAACTGAATAAATATTAAGCCTCAATAAAATCTGTTAATGGTTAAGGTTGAGGTGAAGGTGAACCTTAAGCTTAGTGTGATAAGTTTTAATTTTTGCATATATTTTTAATGCAACACATAAAACGTGACTGCAGAACATTTAACTATCAGAATGAAGCACCGTTTGCACAGAACTTCTCGGTTTGGCTTACATCATATAGGAATTCCACCAGGGTGTCTGCTGCCAGCTCACCATCATACTCAATGATCTCGTTGTCATAGAAAATATAGATGCTTTCCACCTCATCCAGACCTATGGTGGACAAAACAGAAAAGCGTGTCAGTGAAATAAGGGTGTAGTTTTTATATAATTTTCTATTGATGCATTATTATCTCAAAGGCTGAGCTGAGTTCATCTTAGTTCTTTGAACATGCATGACACAATTACATCGAAATGGGGTCACATTGGACTAAACTGTTCATGGAGGTATTCAAAAAGTATTTCATAGGAGATTATTTGTCAATGTGTCTAAATTCTGGCTTTCAGAAATGAGAACAATTGAAGGTCCTTGGGCTTGGGGTGGAAGTAGGTGAGACAAAGAAAGGGCAAGAGGACGGACATATGGGCCAAAAGAGTGCAAAGGAAGGATGCATTGAGTGAGGGATCTGAAGAGACAAAGATCAGGAACATACATTTCAGAAAGACAGGCAAACGAAAGCTGGAATTGAGGTGCTTAAGATGAAACAGTGCTAAAAAAATTACCCAGCTTCTTGGCAATGGCACTGTCTGTCTTCTCATCGACAAGACCAAAGCCGACGTCCTCGTCGTCAAGATCGTCCAGGACCTGTGCGGCAAGCTGTGCAGTGCAAGGAGAAATAGGTTCAACGAGTCACCTGGAATAGCAGCAAAGTTTGGAAGCTATGGTAGATTACACCATAGGACCTTGAGATACATTCTCTGATTATTTCTGTTACTTGGCAGTGTCCAATTTGATGGCTACAGCTTCACGTCCTTGATTTAACCAAAGCTCTTTGTGGTTAAAGTTAAAGTGACACTGTTTCAGCACTTATCTTAAGAGGAAAGGGCGAGTAAGGTTTGTCAGGGGAATAAGGGGGTAATTTTTATATATTTATCTTTTCCTACAGTATTTAAACAAGGATAATTTTGTCTGAATTTTTTGAACAAGGATCACCATTACACTGAAACAGGGCCATGTCACATTACACTGTTCTGGAGGTATTCTAAATACAGCACTGTAGGAGTTTGTTACTGTGTCCAAATTTTGCCTTTTAGTAATTAGACCAGTTGAAGCTCCTCGGACTTGGACTGGTTGAGAACTGACTTAGTAATTTACACAGGCTTAGTATAGAACCCATAAACGAACCCTGCAATTCTGGAAACCTACTGACAGTGTCTCACACCAGTCAGAAGATAGCATCTGTAATGGGTTCCAACTGGTTCAAAGTGATCATAAATGTGAAAGGCCCTAGACCAAAACGACCCCATGATTACCTGAATACACTGCAGCTCACCTCCATCCTCAGCTTAAATATTTCTCCTTAATGACAGAGCTTGTAGACTCTCCCATTTACAACATTTCATTACCAGATTTCTGGGAGCACCAGCTGCTGAGAGCTAAGCTGTGTAATAGAAAATAATTGAATTCTTTCATATTTTATTATGTTGCATGAAATCTAAAATCTGACATCTGTCACCTTCAATTTTTTCATTTGTGTCACTAAGCTATCTAGTCACCGTCAATCACGAAAGAGGTCCCAGCATTTGATCTCGTGTGACTTTGTGGAGCCCATAACTAAGTGCTGGTAAAATCCAGATAAAATGAAACCATGAGGACCAAAGCCTGTAGTCCAAAGTAATCTCTATAAAGCTCCCAATTTTGTACAAGTGCATCATTCAAGTGCAGCCATGAGTGAAATTCAAAATAAAAAAATTTAATGAATTAAAAGTATTGCCGTCCGTTCGCAGCCAGGCAAACACCATTTTAATACTAGGATTCCCAGAAATGAGCATATTTTTGGTTAGTGGCCATACAAAGTCATGCAATTTCTCTTGACTAGGAACATTATTACCCATTATCTTAACCATAAACATAGCTAAGCACCTTGCCAATAGCTGGTACGACGGCATCTCACAGCAGCACAAGATCTTGCCCCATGAACACTGCCTTAATAGACTAAGACCGAGACACAAAGAGTCCGGTTGAATTTTGGTGCCAATGGGACAAGTTCTGTTTTTTATGAGCGCCTGAAGCCACCGGAAGCTAAAACATAAGCTCAGAACATATCAATAACTGTATGAATGGATGACTTAATAAAGTATCATGAGTATTCATCATTTATGGTTGCACTGCCCCCCCGAACAGAGAAACAACACATTCGCTGCAATGAAAATGCACAGTCACAGGCAATGTTTGGTACAGTCAACATGGACAGTGCCTGGACATACCTGGTAGGTCAGTGCAGCTGGGCTCGTAAGTAACTGCAGAGGAAAGTCAGGTTTAGACCACAGACATTCGACACAGACCAGAAACATTCATCCAGATGAGGCAGAAAGGAATTCATAGAGGACAGAGTTGTTCACAGTTTAATATCAGAACATGTCTCTGTAGCACAGTGGAGCTCAAAGATTCTGCAATTTTATAACCAATGAGTAATTTTAAAAGAAGAAAATAGCATTCAGTCCTACAGTGATCAATGTGAACTGCCATCACGTGATCTATGGAGGACTTCCTAGACTGATGGTTAATAGACAAGAAGGATCAGAGTGAGCAACAAATGGCAAAGATACTTAAGAAAGATAAATTGATTAATTGAAAGTTGGAGTCCATTGTTGGTAACTGCTTTAGATGGAATAAATGAAATTCTGTTTGTGGCTCATTTGCAATAAGTACTCTGGATAGATGTTAATTTTATTAAGCAGAGTGTGATGTACTATGTATAAGATGAAATGTCTATGATTAAGATTATGATTGCAGATAATGTGAGCTGGATCATGTAAAGGTAAACCTTGCAATGCATTACTAAGAAAAAATCACAGTCAGTTAATAAATACACCAAAGGAAGAGAGTCAGCAAAAACCAGGGGAAAATAAATAAGGAAATAAGCAAATGAGTGGAAGGGAGATATCAGTATCATAACTGAGAATGTCTGGAGGAGTTCATGGTAAGTAAGTAAGTAATCTTTATTTATATAGCACCTTTCACAGGCAAAAGCCACAAAGTGCTTCACAACATAGTAAA
>JAODUD010000015.1:14096828-14109518 GCA_026784285.1 Stomatorhinus walkeri | reverse complement strand
TGTGTGTGTGTGTGTGTGTGTGTGTGTGAGTGATCCAGGTGGAGACTGAGATGGCAGCTGGGTAGTACAAGAGGAGGTGAGGTAGGGAAAATGAAATGCGTGTCATCTTGGATTTGACGGACTTCCATCTCCATGGGAACAGCAGATGCCCTGAGTCAGTGCCAGGAGCTGTAAAAAGGGCTGGGCTGGTGTCTGGCTGAATACATTTTGTTTTGACATGCAAGATAAATCTGCAGAACATAAGACACGCACAATTAATTGAGCTGGTATCATCGTACAACACTGTGGGACTTTGCAGAGACTGTCTTGCCCATGTAAGCATTAAAACAAATATGCACAATTATACAAAAAAAAAATCTAAACTTGTTCTGCTTCATATATTTGTATATACAGAACTGATGCTATTGAGCCCACTTATATCTCTCGACACGGTTGTTATTTTTCTGACATAATCTAGATAGGTAGAGGCCCACATGAAAATGAACATAGCTCACAACCCATAAACACAGCTTTTCTAAAAATGAAATCCAGCGGGAACTGAAGCCATTCTACCGCAGCAGTGCTTTCTTGGAGCGACAAACCTGCCAGCGTGATTCCACAAGAGGATTTTCTGTAGGAGTTTAGTTTGACATTAATGAGACAAAGGCACGCATGTTCTGCGCCGCTGGGACACTTATTCAAGAGCAGGAGGCAAGATGGAAATCAAAGCACTTGAAAGAAAGCTTTGATTTAAAGTGAGACACAACACACATGATCATATTTACATATATGAACGCACATGATCATATTTACATATATGTATGGAGCTGCAGAGACCGAGGCTTGTTGCGGCGTCAGTTTACACAGTTAAATGGGAGAGGTGAGCTATTAATAATTTTTAGAAACATGAGTCTGGCTCAGCCCATCATGCCCCTGACAAGCTCTCTAATTTTCTGGATCACATGACTAACACCTATTTAGTAACCCAACTGGAGAGCTGTGGAGCTCTTTAAAAGAAACGCTCAAGGATTTTCTTTTAATGGACAGTGTACGCCTACACATATGGGAGTGTTTGGATAGTTGTGACTTCTAAGTAAACATATTTCTGTACTCCTGCACATTAAAATAAACACAAATATATACGACAGAGTAGACATATAGTGCACTGTATGTATTAAATAGAAATAGACATTAATGTACATACATGCTTAGGAACATATTTGTACATTTGTGCCGTATAATATGTACCGTATCATCATTGTGCATTATGCTGGTCGTGCGTGCGGAAACTTGTGTTCATATTACATTTGGCGCGGACCCAGATGGACCCGGTCAGTGCATGCACACAGCAGTGATATTACCCCAGACCTGGAGAGAGCAGATGTATTGCACCAAGCACAGATACAGCAGTGTAGTGAAATGGGTAAAGTGTAGCAGCTTCGGAGCTATTAAGGTAATATTGTATAATCCGGCATTTTCAAATCTGAAATTCTTATGATAAAATTAGCTGATACCTACCCCAACAAATTTTATCACCAAGATTTCAAAATTCTGGAATAGTGTTGCTTTTGAAAATAACATATTCCCCAGTGAATGTCAGGAAAGTATAAATTATCTGGACAATAAAAATTAGATATGCGCACATCTCTTTCAACGGTTCTTCTGCTTCTACACTTCCTTGGTTGACCTCTGGTCTGTGAAAGTCTGTGCTGCCACCTACTGGATACAATTTCCTAGTTAATTTCCATGCACATGCGCAGTTGATGAACAGCAACGCATAATATCTCTGCCGGACAACAAAAATTCTGAGCTGCACGTGTGCCGTCCTTAGTCTACTGGCGCAAACCCTTGATAATGGAATTTGCATCTCTCATCCTACGTGCTGCCTGAAACACACATGGAAAAGTGAAATATGAATTGACCTTAATACTACCATTATGTTTGTTCTTTTGTGGAAAGATATGAACTAATTTAGTAAATGTTGCAAAATAAACTGAAATGATTAAAATGAAATAATACAATGCAAGTGTTTAATTTCATTTGTCTCAAATCTCAAGGGCAGTTGCCTCAGCTTAATGTTCTATGTTATGCAGTGTTTGAGCCTATTTCACCCTACTTTCCACTGCACAGCATCCACTGCCCTTGCGGAATAACAGCACTGCTCACTGGCAGGAAGTTGTCGTTAGCTGTTCCTGCTTGTCTGACTGGCCTTCTTGCTGCTGTGACCAGGGTGCACAGAATGTTCCTCACATCATTTCTCCTGATTAAACTTCAGGGTCGAGGCAGAAATGTGTTTCTTACGGAATCATAACACAGGCAGAGGTAAGAAAAGAAACCAAAAAATTGTACTCTTTGGGTAAGTGTCTGAATAGTATTGACAGGCTCTTGCTGCTTAATTTGAATGCTGTTTACATTAACACAGTCACCGCCCCCCCCCCCCCCCCATGCAGAGATGTAAATAAATGCTTGCACCAGTTGGCAGCCTGCAGCACTGGCCCTTTTCAAACTGATCTCCATTCAAAGCAGATTTTGTGAGAAATAATGTTTTGCCTGTTTTTCCCACTGTTGCTTTATACGATGGGTTACTTTGTAGCAACCCCCTAACCCCCCCCCCACAAAAAAGGAGACAGACTCACATTAACCAGGGCCTTAAAAAGGCTTCTGTTGAACAGTAAGGACAGTGTGTCTGTGTGTCTTTGTGGTGTGTGTATGTGTGTCTGTGCAATTGAAAATGGGACAGAGATCTTTTTTAGCTTGTTTCCTTGACAGTAAAGGACCTAAACTGGAACAATAACCATCTTTGGTTAACCATGTCTTTTACAGTCACAATATATACACAGAACCTTGACTTCCTGCTTCATCAGTGGTACCCAGTGATACACTACAGGCAATTTAACCCCTAAAGGGCATGAACTTGACACAGAAAATGCAACCCCCACACACACACACAGAATGGGGGCAGGATTTGAACTAGCAGCCTTGGAGATCTGAGGTAACGTTGCTTCCCATTTAGCCATCCTGAAAGAGAGACAAGAACAATCACCAAAAAAAAGTAAATCCATTTTACTTTACTGCTCTCATTTGTGAAAGTGTGATTTAAGGTATTTAAAACTGAAAAACTCTTTGCCTTAATGCAAGTCTGTCTTACATTAATTAATGCAAGTCTGTCTTACATTAATTAATGCAAGTCTGTCTTAAACTCAGCTTCACATTTCTGATCTGATTGCAATCAACTTTACCATAATTTTTCATTTCATTAAACTTTCCACTTTAGGTTTCACACAGCCTAAAAACAAACCATATAACCTTAAGACGGAATATCAATCCGTCTTCAACCCCCTCTCCCTCCACACAGAATGGCCCTGTGTCTGAGGAGGGGTTGGGCCTCAGCCCAGTTGTTTTGTAGGAGCTTTATGTACCGTAAACTTGTTTGTCGCTTCCTTACACAAGTGCCAGTGTGACGTGAAGGCCGAACTCCCCTGTTAGAGCGGCGAGATGCTCCCGGGCCGAACACACTGAGTACCAGAACACTGGCCTCTTGTTTCAGGGCCCTTCCTCCCATTTTATCCTCTCAAGTTTGCTTCTCTCTACAGCCCAAGGCCATGACAGTGCCCGTCTGCAAACGATAAACAGTACAGGAGGCCATTCAGAGACAGACATGCTTCTACATTTATACATACACAGGAGTTCTCGGTGTCGCGTGCAGAAACACACACACACACACACACACCAAAGCTATGACACCTTAAAACAACTCAATGTGTTCCATCCATCCATTTTCTATACCCACTTACCCTACTGGGTCACAGGGGGTCCAGAGCCTACCCAGAAGCAATGGGCACGAGGCAGGGAACAACCCTGGACAGGGGGCCAGCCCATCGCAGGGCACACTCACACACCATTCACACACACGGGCAATTTAGCAACTCCAATCAGCCTCAGCATGTTTTTGGACTGTGGGGGAAAACTGGAGTACCCAGAGGAAACCCCACAAAGACAACATGCAAACTCCACACACATGGAACCCAGGTGGAGACTCAAACCCAGGTCCCAGAGATGTGAGGCAACAGTGCTAACCACTGCACCACCATGCCGCCCCTTGATGTGTTCCAGTTGGCCTTAATGACCTGTGATTTTGTGTCTGCAATGACTTACATATATTTCAGCACAGTGGTTGAGTGAGCAGCACTTCTGCCGCACACCTCCAGGGTTGTTCCAAGTCATCAATGAACACACGCACATAGAAACTTAGACAAATGCAGCATTACAGAGCCACACATTGAACTCTCAGACACAGTCACAGAAATTCACAACCTTAAGCTTAAAGTTGCAGTAGGAAAGATCTGATCACCTGTGATTGAATATTTTAAAATATGTCTCTTAACAGTGAACTCTCTCTGATTTTGGTCATGCTGGTGTAGTTGCGTTCTTAAGGAGATATTTATGCTCGATCCTTTAACCAGCATCAAAGTAAAAGCAGGTGCCGTGCCCCCCCCACATTCCGCTCCCCCCCTCCATCAGGGGAGGCTGTGGACTGGGTCGTCTGATAAGCGGCCCCCGTCTCACATCGTTCATTACCTGCAGCTAGTGCACTGAGTGACTGTTCATCTTGGTGACTTCAGCCATTCTCAGCAAAGGCTTGGAGGAAAAGCAGGACGTGTCGAATCTGTGAGACTCGCCTCCCCCCACAGTGAAGACTGTGCACAGCAGCAAGCTTTCTAGACAGTTCGGGAGGTACAGCACAAGGTAATGCAGAACCAGCAGTGTGTGTGTGTGTGTGTGTGTGTGTGTGTGTGTATATACATATATTCAGTATTTCATGTGGATCCTTTACTGAGTTTTACACTTACGGTTCTGATACCTTTAAAGTACTTTGAAGTTTTTATTGACATTGTGAAAACTTGATAGCATGCAATACTATCGAAGGTTACTGCCCTGTCCAGTAAGCTTGAAATTTGTCATTTAGATGTAGTAAGATGTAATAATTATTTATCTGATCCACAGTCTGCGCTTGATGGAAAATTCATATAAATGGAACGGTTTAACAATATTCATTCAGCATGAATAGGACAACTGCGCATTTGATAAACGATCATTAACAGGAGGTTTGTGGGTTATTGACACATTAATTACATTATGTTGACACGTGTTGCAAATAGACCTTACAGAGCCAATAACTGAAAGCATTTCTTTATAAGGTGTCCATATCTGGAGCATGGGCAATGCAAGAAGTCACCTCAAATGTATGAAAAACCAAATAACAACTGCAAAGCCCCTAAGAATGGCCTTCAAAAGATAGCAGTGTTTAAAAATTGTGTCTTTTTGCGGGTAAATGATGCGAAGCAGTGCATAGTTTGCTGCGTGTGTTTGGCTTGGAGTTCCTGGAATGAGGCCATCGGACTGCCGATGAACTCTGCCTTCAGGACACTGGAAACAGTGGAAACAGGAGATTAAGAATGGGAGGGTTGCTGTGTGCCGGCTACACAGGATCTGTGAGCAACATCCGCTATTTACTTGCATATATTTCAGCAGCGTTCAGTAGGCTGCCCCTGGATCTTACGTCATGAATATCACTGAACCAATCCGTAAAGTTCTAGTTATGAGTGGGATTTCAACTTACAGCCCTGGTGGCATGAAAGTACTGATGCCTGGGCCTATCAAAGTCATTATGTCAAAAGACGAAACGCTAAATCACCAATAAAAAACAGCAGTTCACTGTCAGTATTCGGAAGGTGTGTAGGCGTTCCGTGGATTTTGCTGGGTGACTCACGCTGATGTAGAGCTACAGTACAGAGGAATGACAGATGTCAAACAAAAAGCAGAAGGATTCATAATTTACTTCTGTGATTAAAACTAGACTGACAGGTCCTCACAGCAGATGCTGTCTAGCCACTAGGCTAAACACACAACCTTCCTGCTAACATGACTATGAATTTGTGTCCAGATAGATAGATAGATGTGTGTATGTAGAGTTTTAACTTGCAATTCAGGTGAACAACTGAAAATGAAAATGTTTGCATGCCTTCATGGGCCACATTAAGGAGGAAGCGATAAGGATTGTACACGAATTGTATGCCGAAGCAGGAAACAAAAAGGAGGAGGGGTTTATGGACCGGATAGCCGGGTGACATCAGCCTCGAAAAATGTGTGTGTGTCTCGATGAAGCACCGGAATCAGACGGTGTGTGTGACTGGGAAAGAAAACTGCGAGGAAAGGGGAAAAGGCGTTCCCGTCCTCAGACCGGCGATCCTGTGCACAGACCGAGCAGACGTTCAGAATCGCACAACACAGGACAACACGCCTGCCTGTAAAATGATAATAATAATAATAACCTTTATATAAAACAGTCAGAGCTGTATCAAGTGAAACGTAGCAAATACATTTTATGAACCCAATAGCCCAGCGAATATATGATCGGACGGGGTTACCCACATACTGAGCCCTTTTGACACCAATATACAAGGAAAAGACATTGACTGGACAGACGGCAGAGAGACGGACGGGGACACTTTCGATCTCTTTATTGTATAGAGCATCTTTCAGCGATCGGCTAATTCTTTCACTCCCAAAGTAAGTATTTTATATTTCTTTCTACTTCAAACTGTTTTGGTAGCTGCCTTAAAATAGTTGGCTGTAGTTTTTTTCTAATCTGGGTAAAGTCGTACCGATTCTGGGAGTCGTGCATTCCGTTACACTCACTGTCGCCTGCGATGTGATACCTAACGAGTTCGTGAGAAGGATGGACCTGCGTGCAGCTAAACTGTGAAATACTACGGCATTCTGTTTTTATTAACAAAAATCGGATTCTTCGTGCATAGAGACGCGGACTCTAAAACCCGATTTAATTTGACACTTGGGACCTAATATGTCATCTAAATCAGAAGTGAAAATTGGCGTATAATAAGCAGAAAATATTAAACAAAAAAAACATGATATATGCAATTTGTTACGTCGCGCTTACTATAGCCGATTATATGTCCAGATTATTGTCATGATGTGCGTCTTTCACACATAACATTAAGCCTTCACACTTGTCTTTCGTGGCTTTTGGAAAGCAATCAGTCATATGGTTAGAGACAACGCGCTTCCTCTTTTCTTCATCGATGAATCCGCACCTGAAGCCACACAGCCGTCACGCTGAAACCTGACAGGGCTGCAGCCTGTGCCAAGACGTACCTTGGGGAAATGAGGGGAGGAGGGAGGCCTGTGGATCCTGCCCCCCCCCCCTCCACATTCATTCAAAAGAAAAAACAATACATTGGCGTTTTATGCCCCACCGCTGTCCAGTCATTACCAAAGGCTGCAGAGCAGTTATGCTAGAACATTCCACTGGCATCCTGCATTGTATTTTCTCCGGCTTAATTTCTTTCACGCTGCTATCCAGCTGTGAAGAAATAAAGGTACAGGACTAAGGGATGCACTATCAAAATTCTTATAGAATCCCCAGTGTGGTTCGACTTGCGCCAGGTTCAAATGGACCTCTGGTGTTAACATGTGCAGGACAACTGTAACTCGTGGCTGGCAGAACAGCCGAGTCAAGTTTTTAGTGCCCTAGTGTGTAAAAGTTGCAGTTTGAAACATTTTATAAAGATGTATTTTTATATGTGTACACCATGCATATGGTATCAAACATTAAGGAACTGAAAACATGAAGCGACATATTTTCATATTGTTATTTATAAGTTAATTTTCAGCAAAGCCTGTGTTTTATTCGTCTCCCCTCTTTCGTTTCTCTGTGGTGCACATTTAAGCTGTGAGTTGTTCGTCTCAAGTTAGAATGAGACATGTTCTGTTGCAGTTATAATTATTTTATTGATGTTTTTTTCTTCCCACTGAGCTACAATGTGTTTCCTTTGGCCACATCCTGTGTCTGTCGTTCTCTGGGAATACTTGTGGTCGAGATGAAATACTGCTTTCTGCCGGTTTACTGAAACCACCCCAATGCGGCCAGGCTGTGCCACAGAACATTTATTTTTATTAAACACCTGCAGGCAATGATTAGGTCTGTCCCCAAAATAGCACAAAGCTATTTTTATCCATCAGGAGACTTTTAACTTGACAGAGGTTTTGCCTCGTTTTTTTTCTGAGTCATTTTGTGGGCTGGGGAGGGGCGGGGGATTGGAGGTGAAGTGCTGGATGGTTTTTTAATTGTTAGCACTGCCTAATTATGAATAGCGTTTTAAGTATCATGGAGCGTATTAGTGCTTTTACACCCAAGTCATCTGTCAGTGCAGAAAATGTGCATATTTAATGTTGTTCTGGGGAAAACGCATCCGCTGACTGAACCTAAATGAAATGTCTCTCTGATTTAATGCAATCTGATTGGGTTGAGCCTCAGCACTGGGAGGATAATTGGCTTGATTGACAGGGAGGGGACAGGCTGTTGGGTGGCAGGCCGTCTCTCTCTCAGGCCCTGCTTATGCTGTCAGAAGGCCTGCTTGCAAACTCACTGTAGTTTTGATATCAGTGTGAGGGTTCGCCCTCTCTTGCTTCAGGGACCGAAGGAGCTGGATACTTCAGTGGGACTGGGAGGAAACCATTCTGGAACATGTTCATTTAGGCCTTAGTATGACCGGGACATTATGCGATGCGCCATGCACTTTTCCTGTGAGTCACACACCGCCCATGGTGCTTTGCCCATGCATTAAGCGTGCCTACTCAGTCCGATGGCCAAGTAAGAGAGCATCGCTGTGGTTACCGCTGGCGCTGACCCGTCAGTGTTGATGATTATGGCTGCCACAGCTATTAGCGGAGGCTCACAGAGCTGGTGTGAATTGTCCACTACAGAGTTGTTCACTGTACATCCAGTTTCAGTTCCCTCTGTAGAGCTGCTTAGAGGAGCAGAACGCAAACAGAAAATGAAGGCATTTACAGAGAGCCCTTGCCATTTAGCAGTAATGTAACCTTTTCTGTTTCTATAAGACTAAATACCACCTTCTCACAATGTCCCATATACATGAAACTCGAGACTCAAACCCTGCACTTGGTACAGACCATGGTACATATTTGAAGCAGGGATGACCCAGAGCAACAGCCCCTTCCGGCCGGTCGAGCTGAGCTCAGTGCTCCTTTCCTAGTTTGTTGCCAACTTACAGGTCAATTCTGCAGGGCTCCTGGACAAAGGTTTGAGCACAAAAACTCAGAAGAGGAAGAGAAAAGTTCCAGACTTGGGTTTATTTGACTGATGGACATAGTCTCTACCCTTATTTTTGACCCATACCAACAACATTTACCGAGAAGCACAGTCAAGACCTGTATACCTATATCTCCCATTGTTCCCATGACGCACCAGTTCAAAAACCAACATCCAGCGGAGTATGAGCCTCTTCTTTTGGGCCCCAGCTGGTGCACACCTGAAGTGTTAAGAATGCTATCATAGTACCGCAGTCACTGGCTGGACGCCAGTGCTACAGCGATGTCACAGCAATGTGGTCATTGCACGGTCCAGGTTGGAGGTCTGTAATTTTGACATTGCTCTTTGTTAATAGGGGGTGATAGACTATCAGGCTATTGCTTACTCAAGCGTCTATACAGAGCCCCCAAAAATGTAATTATTTGTGTCCCACCCCTGAGCAAAGTGGTCAGTGAAAGGTGACTCAGCACTTCAGTACTGGAATAAAGATGGTGACATATGTGCTGGACTCATAATTGAGATGACAGCAGCTTCACCATGGGCACAGGGTTAATGGTAGGCATGAAGCAATGTGCAATCAGGCGTACCGCGCTCATTCCTGGTGCGTTCCCCTGGCATACACGCGTCCCCCTCCCATCCTGCATGCCTGGAGGATGCTGGTATTACTCATCCATTCAGAGAGGATCACCTTCAAAATGCAATTCATCAAACAAATTCACACCCCAACCAACAGAACATTTTTGTACATATCTGTGTGTGCACTTACTGCAAAGATTTATCTACAGATGCCTTCGAGTCGCTCGGCTACATACTTTAGATTCTCCAGAGTAGGCCATGAGCCATTGTTGAAGCGTTAGTTGAAGGCGGATCCTGGCACGCATGATGGAAATTGATAACGGCTGTGAAAGACAGGGAGGAAAATGGGACAGCAACAGGAAATTGGAAAAAAATGTGGGGGAGAGGAAGAGTAGGACAAGCGAGAGAAAGAAGATGCGAGATACCGTGAAGGTGCCAATAGGAAAGAAATTATATGCAAAAATAGAAAATGTGGATCATATTCTTAAGATATTACTCCTAGAAGACTGTGTAAAGATTTGTGTAATCTATGGATTCGGATCTTCATGAAACCGTGCAGCATAGATCGCTCCAAGTGTTAAAGCAAGTTTGTATTCATCTACCATACACAATGCTGTTTCTGATCCCGCTGTCACACATGCAAGAGTAACGTTTTTCACAAGCCCGCGTATAAGGTTAATACTCTTATACAGTCATAGGGGCTTCGTTCAGCAGCAGCATCAGGCAAACAAGGCTGAAGTTTTATTCTGTACCGACATTTTAGCTCAATGTTGAAAATCCATTTAGCACTGCTGTTCGATATCTATGGGGGCCATGTGAACAAGTGTGTATTTGTGTGATTGTGTGTCACCCCTACTATATTTATATCCATATTTTACATATGTGTTTATGATGACATGAAGATGCATGACTGTGTGTCTGTGACCCTAAGAGAAAGCTTACGGCTCTGTGCACACTGTTGTGGGTAGTGTGCATACATCTGATATTGTGTTGAATGATATTTGGGTGTGTGTGTGTGTGTGTGTGTGCATGTGTGTGTGTGTGTTTCTTCACACTCCATCCTGCTCTCACTCCTGCTTGCTTTCCCTCACCCCGCCTCCATTTCCTTTGCCTCCTTAACTGTTATTCTTTCACCAATAAAGCGGATCCACCAAATTACAATTTCTGCTACCAAAGACGTGTAGCCCTCATTCAAGATTGTGAAATTAAAGTCTCCTAGCAACCAGGCCCTTCTATCAATAGCCAGTGTTTGGTCTGAAATCACGACTGGCTAGCATGTATTCACTCATAGCAGGGGGAACAGAGGCGTTCTAGAGTTTAGTGAATGAGAGTGTAGAAGGCTTTTGTGAGAGTGGGAAAACAAATCTGTATTTAACATGGTGCACCACACACATAAACACACATACAATCTCAGTGTTCATAAAGCTACTAATACAATGCATTTAATTATTCAGCACCAACTGTTTCTGAATAAAACACATACTGGCAGGCGGCCCTCACATAGTGTTGTTAAATATGTGACTGGTTTAATGTCGGAATCTTCCAGTAGATGCACAATAGAATAAGTGCATTAAAATATGTGGAGGCAAACTTTTGTCAATACAGGCCTCTGTAGTTCGCTTTGATCAGATGTGTAACGTACTCTGCTATTATGATTTGAGTTTGGAGTTTCTCACACCTCAAGTCAGGGTCCATGGGTATTTTCTGATGTAGTTTGTCAGCTTTCCAGTCTAGTTAGTTCAGTGTGGACATCTTTAATTGTATGGTGAAATTTCAGTTTTCTCTTTATTGTGGTTGGCCAGCTTATGGACTTAAACTGCAAGCATTCTACAAGTCCATTTAACAGTTATTTCTACTGTTCATTTTTTATTGCATTGACTTAAATGGTTATTCTAGTAAATTTCCACTTCATGCGGCTAGAAATCGTTTCAGGTTTTTATCTTTGGTAAGGGAGGGTATTGAGAGATGTACAGTTACTGTGGCAGGGAATGTCTAAGTACGTTTGATTCCGTGTATGATTTTGGTCAATGAAGTTAAGGACCTAATTCATGCCGCAGTTGCCGCTTTGTTTCACCTCCTCTCCCCCGAAACACCGCATAGCTTGAAGAACGAGACAATGTGAGACTGTGAGAAAAGCTGAAGGCGCCAAGGAGATGTGGGGGACGTGAAAGTGTGCCAGGAGATCTGTGAATGACATTGGGAACGAGCACAAAACAGATGAGACAGGAGCTGGTGGAAAGAGCAGTCAGGGGGAGGTGACGGTGGGCGCGCGGTGGACGTGCGGTGGACACGCGGTGGACGTACGGTGGACGTGCGGTGGACACGCGGTGGACGTACTGTGGACGTGCGGTGGACATGCGGTGGACGTACTGTGGACACGCGGTGGACGTGCGGTGGACATGCGGTGGACACGCGGTGGACGTGCGGTGGACACGCGGTGGACGTACTGTGGACGTGCGGTGGACACGCGGTGGACGTACTGTGGACGTGCGGTGGACATGCGGTGGAAGTACTGTGGACACGCGGTGGACGTGCGGTGGACACGCGGTGGACGTACGGTGGACACGCGGTGGACGCTGTCCTTTGCACAGCCCTCTGTCTGTCTGCAGCCGGCACTCATCCCTCCACCTCCCTGTAATTCTTTAATCCAGCCATCTGCTCCGCTCCTGAGGCCTTCCTGAACCGATTGCCTTTTAGATTAAAATAATTGGGGTCAGGGAGTGAAGAGGGGGCAAATACTTCAGTGCGTGAGTCCAAGCGTGGCCACGCACGCCTTCTGTCCCGCTCTCTCACACGCAGCAGGGTTCCCAGGGCTCGCAGCTCTGTGTCATAGCTCTGTGTCAGCTCTGTGTCATTCCCAGGGCTCGCAGCTCTATGTCATAGCTCCATGTCAGCTCTATGTCATTCCCAGGGCTCGCAGCTCTGTGTCATAGCTCCATGTCAGCTCTATGTCATTCCCAGGGCTGGCAGCTCTATGTCATAGCTCCATGTCAGCTCTATGT
>JAODUD010000015.1:14024345-14065329 GCA_026784285.1 Stomatorhinus walkeri | reverse complement strand
CAGATTAAGCTCAACTAACCTTTCCTCGTATGACATTCCTCTAAGACCTGGAATCATTCTTGTGGCCCTACGCTGCATCTTTTCTAAGGCCGCAATGTCCTTTTTCAGATATGGTGGCTAAACCTGAACACAATATTCAAGGTGAGGTCTTACCAAGGAATTGTCTTAGCATTACCTCCCTTGACTTAAACTCCACACACCTGGAGATATACCCCAACTGTTACAAATCATTTCACAATTTATGTGTAAATAAACACACAATCAAAAGTAGTAGTTAAAGCTGAAGATCTTCAAATTAAATGCTACCAAAAGTTCATATACTTTCCGCTCTTTTACCTTTTACCAGGTTTTTTAAGGATATGTTACACGACTGCCTTAATCTGCGCCTCAGTTGGCAGAGAGGCACACCTGGGATTTCCTTTCAGATAATGTTTTTGAAATAATCATTAAACAGCTTTCTTTATAATTTGTTCAAGTTCAAACTTGCAGGGCGTTGTCTGTGTGCTATTCTATTTCACACAGGTCAGACCTGCTGCCCTAGATCTGTCCCACTATTGGTAGATTGCCATGGTAAAATCCAAGAAGAACCTCCCACTAAACCAGATCCCTCCTCAGGGTTTACAATTTAAAAGGAGCACCGCTGCCCATCCAATGTACCGCCACTCCTCTCTAGCCAGGGCAGAGTAGCAAAGATCCAGACCATCAACATGGCCACCAAGGTTTCCTCCCAAAGCTTCAAATCGAGTGGATCCTTACGAGGTCTCCCCACAGGAGGCTCACGCCTGTCCATGAGTGGAGGGACTTCCAGGATCAGCTCTGTGCGAGCCCCCAGCATGTACGCTGGTGCTGGAGGTAGTAGAGTGCTCATCTCCACTGCCTCTGGCTCTGGGGGCTACGGCTTCGGCGGAGGCGGATTCGGTGGAGGGATGGGAGGCGGATTCGGTGGAGGGATGGGAGGCGGATTCGGAGGCGATTTCGGCGGAGGATTCGGTGGAGGATTCGGAGCCGGATTCGGCGGTGGAGATGCCACAAGCATATCCACCAACGAGAAGGCCACCATGCAGAACCTAAATGACCGTCTTGCCTCCTACCTGGACAAGGTGCGCTCCCTGGAGAAGGCCAATGCCGAACTTGAGATGAAGATCCGCAAGTATTTGGAGAGCAAGACTATTCCCACTACTCGGGACACCTCTGTCTACGAGGCCATCATCAGAGACCTTCAGGGAAAGGTAAACCATATGCTATCAGTCACCGTTACTTAATTCATACTTCATAATACCAACATCACCAGCTTACTATGGCATCCTGAAAGGAAAATATAGCTTACATGTTTCTAATGCCCTTTGCTGTACTTTTTTTCACCCTATAACTGTGATAACTTTTTCAGTGATAACTAAACCAAAACTAGCCGATGAGTGGGAAACTAACCCACTGTTTCTTAGGCAAGCTGTGACTTTCTAAAATGACTAGGAATGTTACTTTTGATAATACTAGAACAGACAAAGTTGAATTGCTTGCCAAAAAAGGTAATGTTATTCTGTCTCCTTTCATTCAGATCCTGGATGCCACTCGAGTGAATGGAGGCATTCATCTCAGCATTGACAATGCCAAGCTGGCTGCTGACGACTTCAGAATCAAGTAAGATTTTTGTGAAAAGGTTTTTTTTAATATAGAAATCTTTGAACTGTGATATTAAAGAATGCGTAATGTCAAGATGATTGTTAGCACATAAAATGAATGCTAACATTCTTGTCTACTCATACTCAGGTATGAGAATGAGCTGGCCATGAGGCAATCTGTGGAAGCAGACATTGCTGGTCTTAAGAAAGTTTTGGACGAGTTGACTCTGGTCAGATCAGACCTTGAGATGCAAATTGAGGGCCTGAAGGAAGAACTTATCTTCCTTAAGAAGAACCATGAGGAGGTGAGTCTGAGTACAGCTGCTATTGGCATCCTTTATTTTACAGAAAATACATCATTATGAAAAAATGTTTTAAATTGAATATTCAATTATTCATATTTACATATGAAAAAATATTTTTTTGATTAACTGGATACCAAACCAAGAATATGTAGAAAAGTTGTTTTGCAATATGTCAATTAAGAACTCTTTTTTTACGTGTGTTTGTAGGAGCTCCTAGCTTTGAGAAGTCAGATGACTGGGCAAGTGCATGTGGAGGTGGACGCCGCACCACAGGAAGATCTCAGTAGAGTTATGCAAGAAATCCGTGAGCAGTATGAGTCGTTGGCAGCCAAGAACCGCAGAGATTTGGAGGCTTGGTTCCAATCTCAGGTAAAGGCATGACTTTGGGCACATTCGTACATGAACGCACTCGCCCGGGTGAGAGTTACAGGAGGGGGGCATGTTACCTATCACAGGTAGCACAGGGAACTAGGGTAGGCTAAAGCTAGGGTAGATCTTGGATGGAACGCCAGTTCACCACAGGGCATACACGCACATACACACAGAGTGTATGGGCAATTTAGGGTCACCAATTAGCCTAACAGCATGCATTAGGGAGGAAGGATACCTGAATGGTTGGTATACGGCACAGCATGTGAACTCCATGAAAAAACAGGCAAAAGCATGCAGGTCTTGAAGGTATGAGGCAACAATGCTGCCCACTGAGCCAATGTATCATCCATGCAAGACACATCAAGTAATCAGGCCATCTCTTCATGCAAACACTATGTGTTTATCCTTTGTCTCAAGCACATTATTCTGTCTCAATATGCTTATCACTTTTTTTCTAACAGATCGAGGGCCTGAACAAAGACGTTGCCACCAGTAAAGATGATCTGAGCTCATCGAGATCAACAATTACTGAACTCAAGCGCACCCTGCAAGGTCTTGAAATTGAGCTCCAGTCTCAGTTAAGCATGGTAAGGACAGGCGTCACACTCTGTAATACATTGTCACCATTGTTCCACATTCCCTAGTCTGCTGCGCTTCTTGCTTCTTTTCTGTCATTTTCTATAGCTGTCTGTGTTGTAACTCCTGCTTTTAGAAAGCATCCCTGGAAGGCACACTGGCAGAAACAGAGGCCCGCTACTCCAGGCAGCTTGCTGGCTTCCAAATGCAAGTATCCGGCCTGGAGGAGCAGATAGCAATGCTCCGTGCCGACTTGGAACGCCAGCGCCAGGAGTACAATCTGCTGCTGGACATCAAGACACGCCTGGAGATGGAGATCGCAGAATACAGGAGGCTGCTGGATGGAGGCACGGCAAGCGGGTAAGTCTTGTACATGGAAATATGTTTATCATTTTTCCATTCATTTTTAACCATTTATACTGTAAGAGTTTTTTTTTCCCCAAAGCATCTTAAAATGAAATTTCCACCATAATTAATAATAGTAATACCATAACAATAGCAAATATGTTCCTTTGGTTTGCAGCCCAACAACCACCACAACACGCAAGGTGGTGACGGTGGTGGAGGAGCTGGTGGATGGAAAAGTGGTCAGCTCTTCTACTTCTGTGGCCAAATGAGGGAACCAGCCAAGAAAATAAAGAACATGTAACCCCAGCCTTCAAGTTAACACAATAAAGATGACTCCTGCAGTCTGACTCTCGCTTTTGTAATTGGGAAATGAAAAGTAAACAGTAAGGATATAGTGGTTCTACAAGCAAGGCATTGTCAAACATACATTCCTCAAATGTCATAAATTGTGAACTTTCAGAATCACAAAAATCTGGATTCTGTTCAGAAAAGGAACATATAATTAATTACTATTTATCTTATTCAAATTTTAGATAACCTACAATTTTTTTTTTTTGCTTGGTGTCAAATAATACGCAAATGATTCACACAATGAATGAATGAATTCCAATCAATAAGGCATTTTGACAGACCTGTATTTGTAATTCTACAATGCCCCCTGCTGACTGCTTTTAGAATAACCATTCGTTTTTGTTCATTTATGAATTTTGTTTGATAAACGTTTAAAAATATGTTAATACGCTAGCAAAATAAGCCAACATTGCAGAGGCAACTGGGCATAGTGTAGGGCCCTGGTAGGCATATAGTGGGAGTGCAAGAAAAAAACTATTCAAAAAAAGAGAAAGACAAGAGTAATGATAGCTGTAGGGGATACGTAAGAAGACTAGAAGAGTCTAGTAATATTCTGTGGTGGATTTAAGAGAAATTGCCAATTTGGTGTTGCAAGGGTCTGATTGCTTGTGGGGCAGATGGAGGGTGAGGGGAGGAACAAGGTTGTGACTCCCCAAAATTTTCAATTCATTTATATAAGAGGGTGGCAGCCTTTTTTAAAGCAAAGAGCGAGTTCACCCTAAACGTCTGGCAAGATTTACAGAGTCGCAATGGATAGAGAGGAGGATTTCAGATACGATTTTTAAATGCGAAATAGGTATAGGCCTATGGATTTAACACGAAAACAATACTTCAAGTACTTACAAAAAATAAAGAAAAACAATTTCGTGGCGGGGGTCAGTTTTAAATTATTCGGACGCGTAACAGCGAAAAGGCGACTAACAGTACAACACTGATCAGTTCCGCAGCGACAGTCGTCACCCTTATACCCCTTCTTTCTGAGTAAAGTTCCACTTCCCTGCTTGTAACTGTGCTGACCGAGACGTGCAAAATCTCCCCACCACTCCGAACTCCGCTGGCTATAATATGTAAATCGGAGAAAATATGAAATTTTTTGGGAAGGCGTGGTGACGATTTACTACGAAAAGTATATGAAAGAATTAAGAATCCCAAAAAATTTGAAGCCTACATCCAATCTCGGGCTCCGGAAAGCATGCCATTTGACCGGAGCTCTCTCATCGTAGAGAATGACTTTGAGGAAGATTATGCAGTTAAGACATTACAGAAGCACGCGACGGACCACTTCATTCACATATAACTAAAGAAATATCTAAATGAAAAATAATAATAATAACCCGTAAATAAATTATTTATATTTACGAAAGTATTCTCATAATATAAGACACGAAAATGCGATCGAACATGCGTCTATCGTTCTGAGAAGAGCCTCGTGGCTCGGGAGCCGCAGGTTGCCGACACCCTTATTTATATAAAAAACACTGCAGAATGAAATGGCATCTGGCCGCTTACTAGCCACCTCGCATCTATTTAAGTAAAGAAAAGTAATGAAATATTTAAACTAGTAGAGATAACTGTAGTGTCAAGGAATTCAATCAGCATCAATTTTATATGATATTTTCAATCGCTCTTTTATTGTTACCTATAGGGCTTACCAGCCCTAGGTCCTAATAAAATCCTATGGGAATCCTCTTGTATGTGGTATGCTGTCTCTGTGGCATCTCAGTTGGTTGGAAATGTTCTAAAACTCCCTGGGGTGGGGTCATGTGCATCAGAGGCAGAGGAGTGCTTTTAAACTTGATTGGTGTTTTTGTCTGTGTTAGTCCTGTAACTAGGGACACGGCTATTGATTCCGGAGCCCCCTGACAAAACGTCACCTTCGGCAAAACGAACAGCGCATTCCTGCCTTAGGAATTGCAGAGCGGTATTTGTAGTGGGTTGTGTTTTTCCTGACTTCCTTCTACCTTTAACCAATCAAGAATGAAACATTTACTCAGATCTCTACGATCTGATTGGTTATCTTTCTGAACCAATCATTTTTTCCTTCTGCCCTCGGAATATTTTTGTGTAAAACTCATGAGCGTTGTGCTCTGCCCAGGACTCTCACCGCCCCGATATTTAGTGTCGTGCAGCATGGCTAGACTTTTACATGTTTAATGAAATAAATGAATTGATCTTTTGTATCTGGTTGTGGGTTGCACTTTTTACTCTTAATAGGCTATTGAGCAAATAGTTCTGTTGCGACAGGTTAAATACTGGGTTTATTACAGCTCCATCATGTGACCATGGAGCTGTCACTGACAAGCATTCTCCTTTAAAGTAGTTTTATATGACTTACGTAAATAGTATTCTTAGAAAGTTCGTAGGATGCGAGGGCATTTATAGGGTGTAAGTGTGGGATACCGATCTTCATGTAGGTGATACGTAAAAACTGAATTTTGCAGTTGGATGGATAATGCAGAATGCTTAACAAAAAAGGTGCTTGGTTATAACTGCTGTTTCTTTTCCAAGCAGCAGGAAGGTGAATTGATGTACTGTAATGGTTTCCCAACCATTTCTTGACCACGGACCGATTTGTTTGTGGGAAAAAAACATGGACTTTTAAACCTGTCAACCGGGGGCGGGGCACAGGAGGCAGATCGATCGACAGGAGAGATTTAATATTTGATAAGTGTAACTGTTTCCATTTATTTTCTCGTGATAAAAACACACGATCGACAAGGGACGCATAAAGGGCGCGGTTTTGATGTATCAAAATATTCCTTGAAATTCACAGACTCCACTCAAAATTCCCAGCATTTCATGCAATACTCGGCATAGTAGTGTAGTGCATGTAAACATAAACATACGAGTAAATATAACACAGAATCACAGAGGATGATTTGACTTATGAATTATCAGTACATCAATTGCTCCAATCCTGAAAAATGCTCATGTTTCAATGAAACCATTACAAAGAGGTTTATTTTCGAGAAATAACCCTAGTATTAAGCATGTCCCGGCAGAGTAGCTTCAAATTATGTTCACTGTCTTGGTAAAAAAAATGTATAATAGAATCTCTAGTTTTTTTTCTCATATTCTGAACAGTATTGAATATAAAGCCTTTCATTGCAGTGAATAACTTGCTGCATCCAGGTTGGGTTTAGTTTATGGAAAAACAACCAGGCGTGGACATATTGCTATTGCCGGGGGTGCAACGATTCAACTCCCAGGGCACCGTAGAGGTAACATTTCAGTGTGGGCTGGAATTACTCATAGGGGTGTGCCAGACTGCACAAAATGTGCAGTTTCAAGAAGGTAATATTATAAAATTGGTAAGCAAACTGTGCTTCAGAGAAAAATATTTATGCACAATGACGTTTCATGTTAGCCTGTCAACCGCCAGTCACATCCTTCAATATGATAACATCTATTTTAGCTTTCCTTTAAGAGACAAATGAAAATCTGTGCTTCCAATATGTAGAAGGCATTTTTCAGGCTTACAGTAGTTTCACTACTCTGTTGCATGCATTCCACAATGGCCTACCTTTGTTGAACTGTTTTGCTGTACGTCACGCTACCCAAATAACTAGTGAATTATGTATGAGGCTGTTATTTCATTTTTTAATTTGCGCATATCTCTGACTTTCCACCTGAATACTTATAAGCGGGTGGGGAGGGATTACACTTGAGCAACTGGAGAATATGGAATATGATTGGATGGCGTGTGTGCTTCGTGCCAATCACCGTGGAATCCTGAAATGCTACACCACTTTGGCCAGTGTAACCAGGGGGATACCTAGAAATTCTGGGCTCCTTGACAAAATGCAAAATGTCACATAGCTTCCCCCCCCCCATATGTATAATTTCATGTATTCAGGCGTTCCCATCAAGAGTTGGGCCCCCCATGAATCTGCTAGGGTACACATACCCCTTTGACACCCCTACGTGTAACACAAGCCCTTTGCTCACATCCTGTGCCAGTTTACAGAATGTTCTGTTCCAAAAGCTCAACAAAGAACTGGGGCGACGAGAACAGCCCTGTTACACTGTTATTAGTCACAATCATTTTATACTGATATTCTGTTTTTTTTTTCTCTCTGAACTTTGAAACACCTCTGAATTCTCTGGAATATGTATTATAAGAATTTAATTCTCCATCCTGTGCATGAGGCTTGTTGAGACACATGCCGTATAGTCATAGCATGCAGGATAAGACATTTCAGGGGGAAATGTGCCCCCCGCCTTAAGGAAAAATTATAGCCTGTCAGAGACAAGTACTGGTGGCCTACTCAGGTCAGAACACTTGAGGCTAAATTGTATATAATCACTTTATCAACATCCTTACAATATATGAGTGTTTTGTTATTAACCTGCATATTTGTCGTTTTTTTTTTTTGTAAACTTTTGTCAACAAATTAGTTTTAAAGTCAGTAAATCCAGTTGCATGTGTTTCTAAGCATTCTGTTCAATGCTTTATAAGTCTCCATTTTGTAATGCACAATATTTATGGTGTAGTATAAAAACATAGGCACTTACTGCTAAAATATTTAAAAAGAGAATATATGTTAAGTAATTTTGAACTTACTTTTCTACCCAATTATCAGCTTTATATGAACTGGTATGTTGCTAAGGTAATTTTTTTATGATATATTCTGCCAAGAGTATCAGTTGGTAGATGAGTGATTAGAAAATGCAGTTTCCTTAACTTCATTAAAATAACCGTTTTAATAAATATTTATGTATATATACACTTACTAAAATAAGGATTTTTCATTTTTGCCATTTTCCACATTTTACAATAAAATCACAAGGAATTATCCTTTGACTATGGTACTTTTGACAGGTGTGTGTGTCTGTGCGTGTGTGTGTTCATGATTCAACAATACGCAACGCACTGAACCAGAAAGGAGTCCATGGCAGGACACCAAGGAGGAAGGCAGTGCTGTCACGGAGAACATTGCTGCATACCTGAAGTTTGCAGTAGAGCACTTGGACACTCCACAATGGTCCTGGGAAATGTTTTCTGGAGTGATGAAACCAATATTGAACTATTTGGGAGGAACAAGCAGAACTTCATTTGGTGTAAATGGGCGCTGGATCACAACATCAAAACATCATCCCTACAGTAAAGTATGGTGAAGGGAACATCGTAGTTTGGGCCTGCTTTGCTGCGTCAGGACCTGGACAGCCTGCCATCATTGAGCGGAAAATATATTCCTAAGTTTATCCTGGATAATGTGAAGGTGTCTGTCCATCAGCTGAAGCTCAGAACAATGACCCCAATCATCACAGCAAATCCACAGCACAATGGTTTCAGAAGAGCAAAATCCGCCTTTGGAGTGGCCCAGTCCGAGCCCAGATCTCAGTCCTGTTGAGATGCTGTGGAATGACTTGCAGACAGCCATACACAGAAGACAGCCAAAGAATTTGGAAGAGTTAAGGCCGTTCTGCAGGGAAGATTAGGCTAAAATTCCCCCTGCGTGATGTGCTGGTCTGACCTGCAGTTACAGGAAGAGCCTGGCTGAGGTCATTGCTGCCAAAGGAGGGTCAACCATACAGCTATTAAATCCAAAGGCTCACTTACTTTTCCCACTACCACTGTGAACATTGAGTGCCTTTGTATAATGAAGACATGAAAGAGTAGATTTTTTGTGTATTTTTGGCTTAAGCTCATTGTGTATATCAGTACCTGTAACTTAGATGAAGATCAGATCACTTTTTATGACCAGTTCATGCAGAAATCCAGATAAGTCCAAAGGGTTCACATACTTTTCCCTTTGACTGTAAATAGTGTCTTAGTGTTTTGAACCTATAAACATATATCAGTGTATAGGACAACATGAAAAGTCATCAGTGTTTCTGTAATTTTATATACATTTTAGTGCAATTGCAAATTTTCCCTCTTAGACATAATTAATCATACTTTTTCAAAATGAGTAGTTCTTGCTGATCAGGTCCAGCAACTCTCAGCCTGTGGTTTATGACATAAGAATATCTCGTCCCTACATGCCTTCTCTGACTCTCCTCGAGACTGTCCTCTTTCCCATGCACACTCCTTTTTAAGCAGAACTGAGAATAATCTTTTGTTACAAGAAAGACCTTTGAATTGCAAATAAACTCTAATAAAACATGAGCAGACCTTTCTTTGAAGACAATCTCCATTGGTACTATAAGGAACTTGGGGTTATATTTTTTACAAATAAAAAATTCCATTTTCAATGCAAGCAGCCACTGGAAGAACTAGAAGCACAACTTTAATTTTAATGTTAAAAATGAAATAAAAATTTCATGTAAACCGTTCTGGAGTTTAACACAAGCACCACATTTATAATATCCCACATGCATTGCTGGTTTTAAATAATACATGTAGTTTTTTCTGTTCTTGCTGGAAGCACAAAGGACAGGCAGCCATCAAAAAGGGGCGTGTAGGGTTACTTGTTTTTGCTCGAGGGGAATATTTTTGCTGTGAAGGTGAAACACCTGGTGTGAGAACACCTGAAACATGCTATGCCACATTTGAATTCTAAAGCATTCATGCTTCATATATGATTAAAGAAGGGAATTTCTGCATCACTGAACACTGAAAATCAGTATTTTAGGTAAAAACTAATGGTACTATTTTACAATAAGGATCCCTTCTGCCATTTATAAATTGTAGAAACTGAATAATAAACAACTGCTACAACATGTTTATAGTTGTCTATTAATGATCTACGAAGTGTAACAACCTAATTAATAACCTGATTTTAAACCATTCATAAACCCTTTGTAAGGGTAGTCTTACTGTGAGGTGGTACCAAATTAGTTGCAAATACATTAAAAAGCTATAGCTTTGTATCACGTTTGTGTATAAATAACCTGTTTTCAAACTTAAAGATGTTTGTGTGAGATGTTTTTGGAAAGTAATGAAATTCTAGACAACTTAATATTTGATTGCAATAATGGTTCAAGTATGATTAAACAAAAAAAGCTTGCAAAACAAAATGGGAGCAAGTAAAATGCTAAAAAAAATATATCCAGTATGATTTCTTATAGTATGTCTTACAGTTAAAAAATTGAAAACTGTAGTTGTTTCATTAGGTCTGATGGTGATAGAAGGAAAATGTTTGGAGTAGCAAGTTACAAGGAAAACAAATCTTGACAGACTGTCAATGAAGTAACTGGGGTGGAACGAAGTCCCTCCCGTTTAAAGTAAACAGCTTTATGCAAGCAAATTTGTTTGTGCAAAGTTAGCAAGGAATCTGGAGCATATACTGAAATTTCCATACTGGGAATAATTCAGTTGATAACCACACTGCACTTGTTAACTATGCTTGTAAAATGTCTCTGTAAATAATTTTAGCTATAGGAAATTGTAAATATTTAATTACTGTCTTTCCGAGCACTGTGCAATGTCTGTGTATATAACTTGAAGGTATGTTACATCTTGTAAAGCTGGCTCCAAAGTACATAGATTAATTACATAGATCAGCCTGGTTTTATTAAAAGGTTACATTATTTTCAAATTTTTTTGTTAATAAGTAAAGTATTCTGAAGGTAATTTGCTGTCATATACCCAGATAATAAAGCAAGAAATGTTAAGCATAACAATTGTCGGCTAAATATTTTAAGTATTTTTAATAGTAAAAATTTTGGTTACTCTTTAATAATGAATACAAATAATTATTTACTTTATATGCTGTCTTTTAGACCACTAACTTGCCTTATGTATTAAACAATACTGTATATGTGAATACTGTAGGTATCCAAATTATATCCTTCCATGGCAGATATTTCTCAATACTTCTTTTTTATTTTCCACATTCCCCGTGCGGCAGTCCTTTTGCTTTTCACTTTTTATTAACTGAGTTTAGAAATGCAAATAATATTGAACCATTGAAATAATTTTTTGGACTTGCTAGTTAAAACGTTCCAGATTTAAACCCATTTTTGAACTGAAGAGAACCACGAAACAAAGAAAACTATTTTGCAAAAAAACTTGACTATTAGTAGAAACATTTGTGTTAGGTGCACAATGTATTTCAGAAGAGAGCGCAGTTAAGACTGAATTTAATAGATCTGAAAATTCAACACCCTCTCTTTCAGGGTGTTCCTAAAAGCAATGACACCTGACTGTAAAACAAAAGAGAATTGTACATAAAATTCAAAAGTTCACTCAAGAATGACAGTATAATGCAATCCCGAAATGTGTGCACGTAGCTTTATCCAAGAATCTTGTGTATTTTTCTCAGCACAGTATCTTATTGCATTTTAAAAGCATATTGCACAACTTGTGTCATAACTCTGCTTGTTGATTGATAGAGCCTGACATTTCTGATCTCTTTTCAGATAACCTTTGTAAAATAGACATTGAAGAGCTTTGGGGTAGAGCTGGTCCGGTAAAGACTTGCAGGGCGTTGTTTGTGTGAGATTTTACATTCTTCATTTGACAAGCTGAGTGCCCCGCAGCTTTCCCCTTTGATAGATGGCCATGGGCTTAAATGTCCCTTTTGTCTAAGCTCAAGCCCACCCACCAGCCGAAACCCCTCCTCAGAATTTACAGTTTAAAAGGAGCACCTCTGCCTGTCCACTGCACAACCACTCCTCTCCTCTCTATCCAGAGCAGAGCAGCACCATTCTTGAAACCATCATCGCCATGCAATCCAGCTTCAGAGCCTCAGGTGGGTCCTTGGTGGGTTCCTCCATGGGAACCTCGCGCATCTCCATGAGCGGCGGGAGCATCAGGTCCCGTGCCCAGCGAGCTCCCAGCGTGCACGTTGGTGCCGGTGGTGGTGGGGTGCTCATGTCCAGCGTCTCTAGCTCTGGAGGCTATGGCTCTGGAGGCTATGGCTCTGGAGGCTATGGCTCTGGAAGCTATGGCTCTGGAAGCTATGGCTCTGGAGGCTTCAGCTCTGGTGGAGGAGCAGGTGGCTTCAATCTGGGAGATGCCATGAACGTGTCCGTCAACGAGAAGGCCACCATGCAGAACCTGAATGACCGTCTGGCTACTTACCTGGACAAGGTGCGCTCCCTGGAGAAGGCCAATGCTGACCTTGAGCTGAAGATCCGCCAGTTTTTGGAGAGCAAGACCACTCCCACAGCTCGGGACACCTCTGCCTACGAAGCCACCATTAAAGATCTGCAGGCTAAGGTAAGCCATGTTCTAAAGAACAATAGCAGTTTGGACGTAACTACACAATAGTGATAATTGAACATTGTGTTTTTTTTTGTACTTCTTTAGCATAACTTTTCCGTGTCTTTTGTTTAAGATCCAGGATGCCACTCGAGTCAATGGAGGCATTTATCTCAGCGTTGACAATGCCAAGCTGGCTGCTGACGACTTCAGAATGAAGTGAGTTTCATTTTAACAGAAACACCAGCTGCATTATGATTTTAGAAAAGAGTAATGTACTAATTATGAAAGATTTTTTTTACATGCATGCTTTTTACAATTGACTTATCTGATACTCAGGTATGAGAATGAGCTGGCCATGAGGCAGTCTGTGGAAGCAGACATTGCTGGTCTTAAGAAAGTCCTAGATGAGCTGACATTGAGCAGATCAGACCTTGAGATGCAAATCGAGGGGCTGAAGGAAGAGCTTATCTTCCTTAAGAAGAACCATGAGGAGGTGAGTCCAAACAAAATGAGCAAACGCATAAGGAGGCCGGAAAAGAACTAGACATGTATTTTTCCAAGATATTTTTTAAAAACAATTAAAATGTATGTAATTTATTTAATATTAAGCTAAATTCCAAAATTGGTATGCTATGTATAGATTTACAAATTACATTTGAATGCAGTTCACATCTGTTTGAAAAATGAATAGTGAATTGGCCCTGAAATGTTTAATTTCTCTAAGATGATAAACAGCCTTTTGCAACTTCCACGAAAGCACAAAGTACAGTAGATGAGTGCTATTACTAAGATAGTGAACAGGCCCTTTTGCATGTGTTTGCAGGAGCTCCTGGCCTTGAGGACTCAGATGAGTGGTCAGGTGCACGTGGAGGTGGACGCTGCACCACAAGAAGACCTCAGCAAAGTTATGGCAGAAATCCGTGAGCAGTATGAGCTGATGGCAGCCAAGAACCAAAGAGAACTGGAATCTTGGTTCCATGCTAAGGTAAAGTTATTAGTATAATAGTAATAATTATTATTATTACTGGTTTGAAGAGTCACATTTAAAATTTCGTGCTTTTTGGATTCACTCAACAGTCAGAGACGCTGAACAAAGAAGTCGCCTCCAGTACAGAAGTTCTGCATCAATCACAAAGTGAAATCAAAGAAGTCAAGCGCACCCTGCAAGGTCTTGAAATTGAGCTCCAGTCCCAGTTAAGCATGGTAAGGACGGGCATCACACTCTACCAAGTCCACTAGCACCGCTGCTCTGATCTGCATCTTGCTCCTTCTCAGATACTCTCGTTAACATTCTGTGTTGTAACTCCTGCTATTAGAAAGCATCCCTGGAAGGCACGCTGGCAGAAACAGAAGCTCGTTATGCCAGGCAGCTTGCTGGCTTCCAAATGCAAGTAACCAGCCTGGAGGAGCAGCTGCTGCAGCTCCGTGCCGACCTGGAACGCCAGCGCCAGGAGTACAATGCGCTGCTAGACATCAAGACACGCCTGGAGATGGAGATCGCAGAATACAGGAGGCTGCTGGATGGAGAGGCCACAAGCAGGTAAGATTCTTTGCCCTTTTGTCCAAAGGAACCTACAGTGAATCTCAATGAATATCACAGAGAATTATACCCAATGGAAAATCATTTCACAAAATATTTTTAATAAGTTATTTTTTTAATTATTTCCATTATACATAGTATGAACTTCTATAATGTATCTATCTGCCCTAATTGCTTATCCTTAACTGGGACAACGTGAACTCATGATCATATTTCTTTACTTTTCAGCTCAACATCAAGCACAACACGCAAGGTGGTGACAGTTGTGGAAGAGGTGGTGGACGGAAAGGTGGTCAGCTCCACTTCCTCTGCCTCCTCCAGTACTTTAACCAAATGAGAGAGCCAGCCAAGACAATAAAGCAAAATCAAATGCTGGACCTTATATGGTGTCATTCTGTTTTTTTTATTCATGAGTGATGAATAGGAGAATAGTTCCAGGAACAAAGGCAGAACACAAATACTGTGCACACACAATGAGCTAAGCATGGCAGCTCTGCCCACTGAATGACCCTATGAGGTTGTCATTCAGGGCAAGAGCCACTGGTATAAATCTAAAGACATAACAAAGCTGTAGCTCATCTGCAAATGCTACTGCTTGTCCTTATAATGTGCAATCTAGTTTGCACATGCTTTTACCATTTCAATTCCTAAGAAATATCTAGTTCGGGAATAGCTGCCTGAAATAAATAATTTTCAGGTCCTGACTATTTTCTTGTCAGTGAATGTCCTATGTGTGACAACAGCACTTTAGAGACAGAGCGACCAGATTTTAATGGAAAAGGCAGGAGTCGTAGTCAGGTGCAATAGCAAGGCCGAAAAAGCCAGTAGACCTATCCTGGGGGTGAAGGGTGAGGAAATCATACACGCAGACACCAGGAAAGTGATACACACACTCACTCCAAGAGGAGAACAGACAATTATAGGGCTGAAAAATGGGAAGGGAATTCAGGGAGATCCATGAAGCAGGGAGAGTACAGTTGAAGTACAGTTGCAGAGGCACCTGTCATGTGACAGCTGGCTCCGAACCAGCCGCTCCACACCATGGGCTGATCAGCACCACACACAGCAGTGGTAATGATAGTCAGATCAACGTTGGCATTAGCCTTAGCCTTCTGGAGTCCTCGGTTCAGACCGTTTAAAAAGCTCAGCGAGTTTTTGTCATAGAATCATTTGGTAACGCTTTACATTAACTGCGCCTTCGTAATGCTTTTATATTGCATTCATAAAACGTTCAGTACACCTTCATAATGTATTCATTAAGTATTCATGAAACATTCATAAACATCATATTTGTATACCGTAACATCCTAACATCCCTTAACAGCTGTAATATACATTAATAAAAAATATTATATAATAATACCAAACATTATAATTGTATATTCATGTAATGTTTGTTATTAATGTATATTAAAGCTGTTAAATTAAGGTATGTTACGATGTTAAGGTGTACTTGCATGTTGCTTATAAATTTTCTATGAATGCATTATGAATGTTCTACCCCGTGTGCTCTTTCCATGTGCCACGCCCCCCTCGTTAACCTTGAGTGGATTCCTGTTTACCAGCTGTTTCCCATTGCTGTCATTAGTTCAATGCATTTAAGTCTGCGTTAGGTATGTTTTCCCCAGTCCGGTCATTGAAGTGTAACATCCATCTGTTGTGTTACCTCGAGTTTTTCCATAATAATCCTAGTACTAAGTTACCATAGTAACGCTTCAGTCCTGGTTCCCTGCTCCAGGCCCGAACACAGACCCGACTCACAAAAGAAAAGCCTGGCGAGCTGTCCTGTGTCCCGAGATTGATCTCGGAGAACTATGTGTTCTGTGATCCTCGCCTGTACTGGGGGGATGCCAACTGGCGATTGACACCTGAAGGCCGTGATGGACAGCAAGGAAAAAGACAAAGAGGAAGAACCGAAGACAGGAGCCCCCGGAGCTCTTCCTAAGGGCCATCTCGGTCTCCGCTGCCTGCCCTATTGCGTGTCGGGAGGAGCCCCTCCCGATCCTCAATCTGGCGGTGTTTGCGCCTGATGTCACTGGCGCCACTTTACTTCAGCCATCCGCCGCTTCACCCAAACGGAAGCATTGCTGTGTCCCGATGCTCGTCTGCCAGACACCACCATCACTGTTCGAGGTATACGGATAGGTGCCAGGGTGCTTGGGAATGCCATCCCGCAGGTCCCCAAGATCCTTAAAGGGGGAGAGCCTGCAAAAGAGTGCAAACTCTGGCTCTGCCTCCCATGGCTCCTGCGCCCGGGGCTCATTTGCCCGCAGCTTCGCCGTTGGCTACACTTGAGACCCTGGCCCGATGGTTTTTTACCCTCCAGGGTCTTTACTGGCGGGTAACGGTGAAACCCGCAGTGTACGAGCTTCTCCAGGAACTGTCATACTCCTGGAACAGCTGCAGAGGCTGCTGTCACTCCAGCATCCCCACCCCATTAGCTGGAGAAGGCGGAGGAGATACTGAGGATGCTGCTCCTGGGCCCACCTCCCCCAAGCCTGAGGTTCCTGTGCCATTCCTGGCGGTTCCTGCAAGGCCCTCCGTGGTCCTGGCCCCGGCGGCTCCCGCACCATCCTCCGTGGTTCCTAACCTGGTGGCTCCAGCAATGCCCTTTGAGATTCTGGTTCCCATCACAGTTGCTGATGCCGAAGGTTCAGTTACCGCCCTCCGAAGGTTCCTGTCCTCGCGGCCGACACACCACCCCCCATGGTTCTATTTCCTACTCTGCCCCCTGTGGTTCCAGTTCCTGCTTCATCCCCCGTGGTTCCAGTTCCTGCTCAGCCCCCTGACGTTCCTGATCCGGGGGCTCCAGCTGCGCCCCCGGAGGTTCCTGCACCGCCCATTCTGGCTGTGCCCCTAGAGGTTCCTGTGCCGCCCATTCTGGCTATGCAGCACTACTCCCCAAGGTTCTGCCTGTGCCTGTGGTTCCTGCTGCGCCGCTGCCCCAGGTTCTTGGCCCAGCAGCCGCTGCAGTGCCAGACCACTCCGTGGTTTCTGGCCCAATGGCTCCTGCACTGTCTTGTCCCCAAAGGTTCCCCTTCCAGCCCCCGAGGTTCCCATTCCGGCACCTGAGGTCCCCGCACCCAAGGTTCCTGTTCTGGCGCCACCGGATCCCTATTCCGGCGCCACCCTCGGAGGGTCCTGACCCGGTGGCCAACACGCCACCTCCTGAAGAGCCAGTGCCTATGGTGCCCACCCTGCTAGGCCCCAGCCCCGGTGGCTGGTGCGCCGCCCTATGAGATCCCAGCCCTAGTGGCTGATGCGCCGCCCTGCAAGGCCCCAGGGTATATCAGCCACAGGGTATTGTCCTTTTTCTGAACACAGACCACCACGGAGGAATACGGGGATATGGACTTCTTTATCCACCCTTGCTGCAGTAGATTCTGAACATATTCTTTCACCTCCTTGTACAAAGGTTTGGAGATGGCGCTGTAGCACTTCTGGACAGGTGTTTCATGCTTTAAATGAATTTTCAGTTGCAGTCCTGGAATACACCCAATATCGGACTCATTCCTCGTGAACTCATCTGACTCTTCGTACAACATCGCTCCAACCTTTCTCTGGTCATCCTCAGTGAGATGCGACAGATCTAGTGGCTGGTGCCACCTTGGTCCACCTGTCCGGGCAGACTGGGCTGAGCATATTTGCATGATCGGATGGGAGGCTTGTGTTCGCTGTTCCTGTGGGAATTTCACTGGTTTCATCTCCTCTATCTCCTCTCAGATGCCTAAAACTGTTTTATGGGGTACCCAGATTTCATGTCTCATTGTTTTCTGAACAGGGTTTGCCAGTTGAAGCTTTGACAGCCCCTTAGGAATGTCCAAAATGGCCAGAAACAGGCCTAACCCCTCTGCGTAACAACTATCAAAATTTGGCTGGAAGAGGACTGTCCCTCCTTGCTTCCAGGATTGGACTCGACACTTAACTTCACATGCCCAGCAGGAATCGTTTCTTTCCGACTTTTACTCTACATTGGAGTGATGTCTCTTCCAGTGGAAGCTCTTGAAGGCCAGAGATAAAAGCTTCAACCCCCTCCTCACTAGTGCCAAGAGCCCCCTGTAGCAGTGCAGTGAGGTTACCGTGACCTCCCTGCTCTGCGCTTTCCTTAATGATCTCTGCAATCACGTTACTGCCCTGCAAAGGGCAGTTCACTCCATCTTCTGCGACCAATATGGGTACTAGGACAGCCAAATTTCTATGAGTCTCACCACACACTTGCAGCTCCACATCTATCCACCCTTCAAATGGAATATCGACCCCTGCTTGTAGTGTTCTATATTTGTGGCAGCGTTGCGGAGGACCCCGTAATCCTCTGCGACACACTCTCCGACAGCTTGATCACCCGGACTAGTTGAAAATAAGATTTTACTTAAAATATGAACTTTTGCAGTAAAAAATTTTGTGCAATTCACAAAAATGATGCAATGGGCTGGGGTATGTTTCCCAAAAGCATAGTTGCTAATTACATTGCCGACTTACACATTTAGAACCACACGACTGGATCTGAAGTTGGTAATGGGAGCTTTAGGGACATGTACCGCAGGTCAGCAGTAGAATATAAATATATTTTTTAAATATTCCATTGTGGCATTTAGCAAACTGAAGCATGGCAGTGGCAGAAACAAAACTAAAAATGACAGTTTCCGAACGAAGCAGCTTTTTTTGTAGCCCTTAAAGGCACTTGGCAGAAATATCAACCACACTCCTATTGCATATAACCGAGAAACACAAGGTCTGAAGCTGGACTGTACGGTACACAGATGTCTGAAGCTGGCCTGTACGATACACAGATGTCTGAATCTGGACTGTACGGTACACAGATAATAACTACTTACAGACACAACAGAAACATGTGAGTAACTGGCACAGATCAGGGCACACATAGGTAAACACACTTACATGAACCAAAGACACAGCCCAAGTATTTACAACACCGAAAACAAACAGGACTATGTACGTATTTTGCAAGCATGTCGGAAATGCTAATAAGCTCCAGATTGCGGAGCCATTTCACCAGCACTGCAACATGATTATACATACAAATACTGCTTGGAAGGGCAAAGCATGTGATTACCTTTGTCTTCAACCACACGGGAACTGTTTTGAAGGTTGGCATCCTGATCATGACAATGGGGTGACAACAGGGCACAGCTGGCGGCTCTCGGTTCCCCCATTCAGTCCCTTTTGCTGAAGCCTAAGTCCCATGCAGAGAAGCCTGGGTGAAGGGAAGAGAAGAGAAGCCCTGAAAAGAGGACAGGTTTCTATTGTTTTCTGTCTTTGTGCTACTGAAATTTATGAGTGATACTTTATTGATCCCTGTGGGGAGATTCTCTTTTTGCCAACCCTAATCTGATTTCCTTGACACATACAGTGCCTGTGGAGCTGGGCGTTACAGGCTTTGCTCAAGGGCCCATGGATGTGTGGTTATTCTGCTGAGGCTCTGCCCTTGAGCCATATGCCTCCCCCCTTCCCTCCTATAACTTTCCCGATGAGGGATATTCCTGCATCTCTATCTCCAGAGCCTTATTGCTGGCGACAATGGTGGAGAATGCAGGCACCTGGAGATGCTGCCACTGAGCTGTGGGATTTTGTTTGGGAGAGGGAATAGGACACCTGAACTGCGGCGTATTTCAGCAGTCTAGGTCTTGTCCTGCTGTATTCGTCCAATGTAAACTGGACAAAAAAATAATATATTTAGCTTACCACTGTTTATGAGCTCTCTCTCCCCGAGCGTGTGTGCTGTGTCTGTAACCCCCGCTTCTCCCCCTCCTGCTCAGTGCACATACACAGACTCCACCACACATCGTGTAGCTGACCAATCACGTGCGGCTTGACCAGAAACAATTAGAGGGAAAAAAAACAAAGCAGCTCCAGCTCCCAGGCAGGCTCCGTTCGTTCACTTCAAAGAGCCGGTTAGTTCACTGTGCCACCGTCACATCACTACTCTAGTTCACGGTGCCACCGTCACATCACTACTCTAGTTTACGATGCCACCGTCACATGACTACTCTAGTTCACGGTGCCACCGTCACATCACTACTCTAGTTCACGGTGCCACCGTCACATCACTACTTCGGTGTTGTCTTGTATTCCCACAGAGCCCTTCAAGACTCAGGTGGAATAATAAAAGGCATCTATCTGCAAAGCTTACACATGGCTTTTAATTTTTCCCCACCTTAGTCTTCTCCTTCAGGTTACAGAACAATCATCAAAACTGCACCTCTTTCCAATTGGCCCGTTTGATTAGGGGCGTGTCAGTTAGTGCCTCCTCCACTAGGAAAGCACCATTTGCACCACACACAGTTCACTGCATGTCCATACAGTAAAGTTTTAACTTGTTGGCAGCCTTCTTTAATCAAATTAAAACAGCTCATATCTTTTATTCTTCCTCATTCTCTAGTTCTTATATATTTTCCAATAGTCCTGTAGTTTCAGTTGAGTTTGCACGTTTCATCTGAGCATTTACTTGATTTGTTAAAAATCATGTTAATCATCAGCTAAGTCCACCAGTTACAACAGGCTGCTTGTGCATGCCTGCTAGTTACTGGATTGGCTGCTAGCTAGTTAAATCGCTAGTCTGGTTACTGCCGTTTCTTGTAAAAATGTACACAATCATTGTGATACAAACAGTTTTATTAACTGGTTAAGTAACACAAACAAAAGCAATGCATAGGTGGCTCATTAAGAACCAGACACCGTTAACCCCTGCTGCAATGCATTTTTCTCAATCCACTGTTGCGCCCAGCACTGCTGCTACCAACACAGAGTAGAGCACCTTTGCATCCACGTCGGGGACTGCAAATGTATGTCCTCCATCACAAGATTTTTATAGGCCTATAGACAGTTTATTGATTTCATATTTGTCAAAGTTTGTTTTTAACAGCTGTATAAAGTAACGTTATTTTTTGTATCAACTCTGGTGAAACAAATTTAAAAAATGTTTATTTTCAGGGTTGCCACACTCACGCATCTGGCGTGACACGCTTTTAGACTCACATGCTCATGCAAGAAATCTTTTGGCAAATATATATTATTCCATTGTAAATTACTTACATCAAAAGCATTGGGTGCTTTATAAGTCATAAAACTATTTATGAGGTAATAAAACTGTTACATACATGTAAATGTGTGTAGACTTGTCTCTAGTTGAAAATCTCACTCCAGTCAGCTGACCCAGCATTTTATTTGAAATGATAACTAAAATGCACTGTTTTCGGCTGAAGGGGTTTGTTCTTCTGTTTGCATTGTTACTCCGACAATTATAAAACAAATTAAAAAACATTAGCTATGTCACTTTTTATAACTTTTTCAAATAAGACAGCCATACCCAACTGTATATCCAATTAAAGTGTGATTAATATATCATGGTTTTTTTTTCAATTTATGTAGAGAGACAGGATATGCTGCTACTCCTAAAACCTGGAAAAGTAATAGCCTGATATATACTGTTACCGTCCAAACAGTGAAAAATACCATGGTAATAATTTTAGGTCGTATATCCCACCCCTACTTTCCCACTTTCACCAGTCATTCCCGCTTACACTCTCTGTCTTTCATTCACACGCATTTTAGTGTGATACTGTCACGCTGGAGCAGGGGACGGATAAGCAGGAAGCAGGCAGGAAGCAGCGAGGATGCAGGCAAGGGTTTTATTGCCGAGGAAACAGGTACACGGACGGGTAACAACGGGATGACTTCACTGGCTACAATGACTCCAATGACGGACCTGGGGAGACTGACTCAGACACGGACTAAATACGTAAGACAATCAGGCACAGATAGACAAAAGGTGATAACCATTGGGAATCAACACGAGGTAACGAGGGGGGCGTGGCACACATGAGGCTCGGACGGGCGGATCATGACATAACCCCCCCACAAGGTGCGAACTCTGGGCGCACCCCAGGGAAGGGATGGGCAAGGCAAGGGAACACAGGACCTGGAAGACAAAAGCAAAACAAGTTAACGAGGGACAGGGAACAGAACCGAAACACAGAACAGGCACAGGGGCATCAACCAAGACAGGAGCTGACACAGACCGGGGAACGTAGACCAGGAACGGGGCCAGAGGGGGAACACCGATAGGCGAGACAAAAGGGCTGGGAGTGAATATAGGAGCCAGAGGGGGACCAGGAGCGGAGACAGGAGGGATGCAGGGACAAGGAGCAGATGCAGAGGGCCGAACGGGAAAGGATAGGGGGCCAAAGGGAGCCCGAGGGAACACGGGCAGGCGATGGGTGACAGCCGGAGGGGCCACGGGTGAAGGTAAGGAGGGAGCAGGAGGGGACCACAAGGGGGACACGGAGACGGGACGAGGGACAGACGGAGGAGCCGAGGAGGGAGCAGGAGGGGGCACCAGGGGAGGCGAAGAGGGAGCTGGAGGGGACACCGGGGGAGGTGAAGAGGGAGCTGGAGGGGGCACCAGGGGGGGCGAAGAGGAAGCTGGAGGGGACACCAGGGGAGGCGAAAAGGGAGCTGGAGGGGGCACCAGGGGAGGCGAAGAGGGAGCTGGAGGGGGCACCAGGGGAGGCGAAGAGGGAGCTAGAGGGGACGCTGACAAAGGGAAGGAGGGAGGGGAAGGCGGAACTGACTGACGCGCCAGAGGAGGAGGGACCGCAGGCGACCGAGGAGACGAGGACGGCTGGACCGAGGACAGGCGACGGGGCACCGCCGGGGGACCCGCAGGGGGCCGGAGCCCCTGGCAATGCAGGCGGCCCCCGAGCCCCAGCCAGGGCAGGCGAGGGCGAGCCAGGGGGCAGGGCGTCCATCTCATGTAAATTTTCATAAAATGGCTGATTACCTTAATTATCTGTTTTGATGCTGAAAAAGTCCCTCGCTGGAACTGGACATATGATTTTTATTACAATTTGGCTTAATTGGTTTTTCATTTTCATATTTTTTTTGCTAGTTTTACTTAATTTTTAGTTGCTTTCATTTGGCCTTCAACACTCACACATGCGTAACTCTGTACTTAAAGTGATAAATACCAATTTGCCTGTGCATGTGAGCAATTCTTACACACCCATCTAGGACTTGTTCCGTGCATTCTTTGATAAATGAGACCCCAAGAAAACTTGTCTAGCAGGTCACTGAGGTGGAACCACAGACACCTCTAGACACAAACAACCTTCTGCAAATAAATGTTTTGTGTCAGATTATCAGGAATCAGCATGATATATTCTCATTTCCATTCTTTGAATAATTCAGTTGACAACTACACTCTACTTACATGTAAACTGTGCTTTTTCAACTCTTTGTGAAAAACTTTAGCTAAAGGCAACTGTAAATATTTAACTCTTGGCTTTCTAAGCACTGTGCTTTGTCTGTATTCATGACTTGAATATACAATATAATTATTACTGAAAGCTCAAATGCAGATAGCTATTAAATAATCAGCTTTGTTTTATTAAAATGTTGCATAATTTATTGGCAATGACTAAAATATTCTGAAGTAAATTCATGGCATATGCTCATATATGCAGAGGCAGAGGGGATCACTCCTGAAGCACACAGCATATACCCATATATGCATTGGCAGAGGGGAGCACTCCTGAAGCACACAGGTGGTGCGGTTGAACCCATCCCGAGGTGTCCTGGGCCTATCAAAGAAACACCAATGAAGGTGGGTGCCCACCCTAGTGAAGCTTTTGCTCCTAGTGCAGGTCGCTGAAAACATATCGATTGCCTCTTCCCCACCCCAAAACATCAAGAAAACATCAAGAATTATGATTATCTTAGGTATTCTACCAACAAGTCCTTTAGCTAAACCAAGATAACTAAGTAAGAAATAATAAGTATGTCAATTAACATCTTCATATTTTAAGTATTTTTAATAGTAAAGGTTCCTCTTTATTAAAGAATTAACACAATTATTTACCTTTCAAGCTCTCTTTTAGACCACCAACTTTCTTCTTTCTTCTGTATATGTAAATACTGTAGGTATCCAAATTATGTCCTGTCATGTCAGATATTTTTCCTCCCTATTTCTATTGTCTCCATTCCCAGTGGGGCAGTTGACATTGTACTATTCATGCTAGCTTTCGATTAACTGAGTTTAGAAGTGCAAGTGACTTTAAACTGACGGAGTAGTTTTTGGACTTGCTAGTTAGATTCTTCTAGAATTAAATGAAATGTCGAATTAAAGAAATCAAGCAAAGAGCAGTGTGTTGCAAAATTCATTCATCAGTAATTACTACTAAAAATGTAAGACAGTTTAAGACGTAATTCAATATTCAACACCCTGTTTTTCAAATCTGAATTAACTTTTTTAAAGAGTGTTTCTTAAAGTAATGACACATCACTGTGAAATTAAGACTGTATGTTAAAAAAACTGAAATTCACTCAATGGCAGTATAATACAACCCCAAAATACATGCATGCCAAATCACACAATGAGCCATGATTCAGTAAAAAATATAAATGTCTCTGCACTGTAAAAAACAATGTTCAGTCAACTCAAAGGTCAAACCAGCTACACCCTTTTGACAGTTTTTTAGCACTCTGAACAAGGCAACATGAAATATTACAGTTGAATCTTGCTATTTAAAAAAGTTAATGAAAACATTAACTCTTAAAATGTCACCCAAAAAAGGCAGGTTTATTTAAATTTAATTTGACTCCTCAAACAAAGTTGACTAAACCTCTGTAACTATGTTAATCAAACCTGCAAAATAGTGTTGACAATTTAACAATACAAGTTTATTGAAACTTTGTACATAGGTTAATCTAACTTGTATTAGTGTTGCCTTAACTCTTAAATCAAAGTTAACAAAACCTTTGTCTATAGGTTTTTTGAATTTTTGTAACTGAGTTGACTTAAAAATGTATTGCAGCATGTTGCCTTGAATTTTTGAGTTGGTTGAACATTTTTTTACAGTGTAGGTTAATCTAACTTGTATTAGTCTTAAGTCAAAGTTAGCTGAACCTTTGTCTATAGGTTTGTTGAATTTTTGTAACTGAGTTGACTTAAAAATGTATTGCAGCATGTTGCCTTGAAGTTTTGAGTTGGCTGAACATTTGTTTTTACAGTGTGCATGTGTTTGTGGGTAGATGTGCGTGTCTGTGTATAGTTGGCTGTGTAATGCTTAGTCCAAGAATGTGTTTTGTTTTTGTCTCAGAACAATATAGAAATTCGTTTTAAAAGCATATTGCACAACTTGTTGTAGAGCCTGATACTTATGATTTCCAGATAACCTTTAGAAAATAAACGCTAAAGAGTTTTGGGGTAGAGCTGGTCCCTGCAGGGCATAATTGGGTGTGATTTTACATTCTTCATATGACAAGCCTAGTGCCCTGAAGCTTTCCTCTTTGATAGATGACCGTGGGTTGAAATTTCGCTTTTGTCTAAGCTTAAGCCTACCCATCAATCGAAACCCCTCCTCAGAATTTACAGTTTAAAAGGAGCACCTCTGCCTGTCCACTGCACAACCACTCCTCTCTATCCAGAGCAGAGTAGCACCATAATTGAAGCCATCATCGCCATGCAATCCAGCTTCAGATCCTCAAGTAGATCCTTGGTGGGTTCCTCCATGGGAGCTTCACGGATCTCCATGAGTGGAGGGGGCTCCAGGGTCCAGATCCAGCGAGCCTCCAGTGTGCACGCTAGTGCTGGAGGTGCTGGGGGGCTCATGTCCAGTGTCTCTGGCTCTGGAGGCTATGGCTCTGGAAGCTTCAGCTCTGGAAGCTTCAGTGCTGGAGGCTTCAGCTCTGGTGGAGGAGCAGGTGGCTTCAGCATGGGGGATGCCATGAATGTATCCACAAACGATAAGGCCACCATGAAGAACCTGAATGACCGTCTGGCTGCTTACCTGGACAAGGTGCGCTCCCTGGAGAAGGCCAATGCTGACCTTGAGTTGAAGATCCGCCAGTTTTTGGAGAGCAAGACCTCTCCCACTGCTCGGGACACGACAGCCTACTGGGCCACCATAAGAGATCTGCAGGCTAAGGTAAACCATGTTCTAAAGAACAATAGCAGTTTGGACGTAACTACACAATAGTGATAACTGAACATTGTGTTTTATTTTTGTACTGCTTTAGCATAACTTTGCCGTGTCTCTTTTCTTTAAGATCCAGGACGCCATTCGAGTCAATGGAACCTTTTATCTCAGTGTGGACAACGCCAAGCTGGCTGCTGACGACTTCAAAATAAAGTGAGTTTCATTTTAACAGAAACACCAGCTGAATTATGAATTTAGGAAAAAAGAAATTAACTAATTATAAAGTTTAAATGATTCTTAAAGATATTTCATATACATGTTTTGCAAATTAGATTTTAACAACTTTTTTGATACTTAGGTATGAGAATGAGCTGGCCCTGAGGCAGTCTGTGGAAGCAGACATTGCTGGTCTTAAGAAAGTTTTGGATGAGTTGACTATGGTCAGATCAGACCTTGAGATGCAAATCGAGGGGCTGAAGGAAGAACTTATCTTCCTTAAGAAGAACCATGAGGAGGTGAGTCCAAACAAAATGAGCCAATGCATAAGGAGGCAGGAAAAGAACTAGACATGTATCCCATCAACACATTCATTTTGATGCATAAAAAAATCATATTTACGTATTTAATATTATAAAATGTAAAACATGAGTATGCTATTTACACATTACATTTTTATACAGTTCACATATTTTTGAAATGAACAGTGATTTGGCCATGAAATGTTTTGTGTGATAAAGAAAACTTGCAGTTCTCAAGAAAACACAAAGTAAGTGAATTTTATTGCTGAGATAGTGAACAAGCCTTTTTACTGTATGTATTCTTGCAGGAGCTCCTGGCCTTGAAGACTCAGATGAGTGGTCAGGTGCACGTGGAGGTGGACGCTGCACCACAAGAAGACCTCAGCAAAGTTATGGCAGATATCCGTGAGCAGTATGAGATGATAGCAGGAAAGAACCAAAGAGAACTGGAATCTTGGTTCCACACTAAGGTAAAACTATTATTATTAGTAATAATAATAATATTATTATTACTGGTTTGAAGAGTCACATTTAAAATGTCGTGCTTTTTGGATTCACTCAACAGACAGAGACGCTGAACAAAGAAGTTGCCTCCAGCACAGAAGTTCTGCATCAATCACAAAGTGAAATCAAAGAAGTCAAGCGCACCCTGCAAGGTCTTGAAATTGAGCTCCAGTCCCAGTTAAGCATGGTAAGGACGGGCATCACACTCTACCAAGTCCACTAGCACCGCTGCTCTGATCTGCATCTTGCTCCTTCTCAGATACTCTCGTTAACATTCTGTGTTGTAACTCCTGCTATTAGAAAGCATCCCTGGAAGGCACGCTGGCAGAAACAGAAGCTCGTTATGCCAGGCAGCTTGCTGGCTTCCAAATGCAAGTAACCAGCCTGGAGGAGCAGCTGGTACAGCTCCGCGCCGACATGGAACGCCAGCGCCAGGAGTACAATGCACTGCTGGACATCAAGACACGCCTGGAGATGGAGATCGCAGAATACAGAAGGCTGCTGGAAGGAGAGGCCACAAGCAGGTAAGATTCTGTGCACTTTTGTCCAAAGGAACGTACAGTGAATGTCAATGAATATCACAGAGAATTACACCCAATGGAAAATCATTTCACAAAATATTTTTAATAAATAATTTTTTTTATTATTTCCATTATACATAGTATGAACTTCTATAATGTAATTTTCTGGCATAATTGCTTATCCTTAACTGGGACAACGTGAACTCATGATCATATTTCTTTATTTTTCAGCTCAACATCCACCACAACACGCAAGGTGGTGACAATTGTGGAGGAGCTGGTGGACGGAAAGGTGGTCAGCTCCACTTCCTCCACTTCCGCCGCCAGCTCCACGTCTGTAACCAAATGAGAGAACAGGCCAAGACAATAAAGCAAAATCAAACGCTGGACCTTATATGGTGTGATTCCTGTTCTTTTTTTAAATTCGTGAGTGATGAATAGGAGAATAGTTCCAGGATCAAAGGTAGAACACAAATACTGTGCACACACAAAGAGCTAATCATGGCAGCCGAGTACAAACACAAGTGTGGAGGCTATAATGTTGTACATCGCATGAAACTATGTGATTGTCATTCACGACAAAAAGAGGCAATAATATCAATTTAAAGTAATCACACGGTTGTAGCTCAGAAATGTGCCATTTGTTTTCCTTATCATGCAACAAATGTAAAAAATGGTATGTGCTTGTTTTGCCATGAAAATTATAATACAATTCCAGTTCAGCAAACAAGACCCTTGCCGTTTTGTTTTTCAATGAACCATGTCCTACACATGCCTCAAACCTGCTTTATTCTTGCGGGTTATTTGAATACAGTATACTGGACATCCCTGTGTCGCAGAATGGATGGATGGGTGGGTAACTGTAGTTTACTGGGCTGAATTGACTCTTTACACACATGCTTCACATGTTGTTTTGTCTATAATTTATATTTTATTCATTTGTTGTCATAAGCATTAGTGTCTTCTGAATCGAAGGTCTTATATACTTTATGTCAGTGACACAAAGTGACTGATCAGACACAAAGGTACTGATCAGCACCGCTACGGTGTTTAATCTCAAAACCATGCACCTATGCGCTTGCATCTGCACAACACTGACTTGCTAGGCGTTAAATTAGCCTCAAAACCCTAACCATGCAAGTGCATGTGCTCACAAGGAGAAAGCAATGGAACACCGAAAGGGTTATAAACACCTCATCTTATGCATCGCCTTAAGCGCATACAAGATTACGTGTCCTTTTGGATCCTTGTTGACACTTTTTTTGCGTGCCATATTGACACTTAATTGATGCCTTAGTGACACATTCTTGACACACTGAGAGTACATTCCATGTACTTAAGGCAAAAAATACTTATGTTGAGGCGTTTTTGACATGTGCAATGCATAAGGTGAGCCGTCGCTGACCCTTTTGGCGTCCCATTATATGGACGCCTCAGTGAGACATTTTTTGCATGTAATGCTGACATGTAATCAACACCTTATTGACACATTTTTGACACACAAAAAGCGACTTCATATTGCATAATGTCCGTACTTAAGTCGTAAAATATGTGTATTTTAAGCGTTTTTTTGCATGTGCACTTAAGACAATGTGTAAGTTGAGGCATTTATCACCCTTTTGGAGTTCTGTAGGAAATCCATCCTCTCTACACACACACTCGCGGGAACCTCTTTACGTGCTCACATCTCGCTCACTCAACAGGTTGAGTTTTAAGACTTTATAATTGTATATATTGTAAATCTTTTCTTGAAAGGACTATATCATGTAGGACAGTATGGGCTTGCAGACCTGTTAATGTTTTGATGTTTAGAATTACAGAGAAGGAGTCATAAACTAGCCAGTTATTGCAACTGAATATTTAGCTAAATAAGTGCTTTGGGTTTATCTGGTGACTCAGAGGAGCTGTCATGAAAAGTCAATGGCAATAATATGACTCCAAGGTGGATGTAAACGAAAATACAATTAAAGTAAATTGATAGTGTCAGGGTGGAGCCAACATTCAGGCACACTCCACTACATTATGTCATCCTGCCAATCCATATATCCCCTGCCAACCTACACACATCCACTTTCCCCTAGATGCTCATTTCTGTTTCCTTAATAGCCTTGTTTGTGCTAATAAACTTTTTTTTATTGATTTGAACTAATGTTGTAGTCCATCTCCCCATTCTGTATTGCAGTCACACAAGCCATGCAGTAACAATATAAATTAATGAATAAATTGCTTGGATGAACATTGTGTCTTGCTCTATAAGTATTACATTGTACATTGTCTATTAAAAAGTATTCATGTTTCTAGCCATTCAGTAAAATCATATTAAATATAAATATGTATATTTTGAACTTGATGGCCTTGATGGTCTGGCATGTGGCCCTAGTTCCCTTAAAATTGTTCCAAGAAAGGTCAAGTGGCCTAGCTTTTAAAATAAAAAAATTCCAGACCTGGCATATTGTAAAATGTGTTGTTAGAGCCACACTAGGGAGAAAACAGGAGGGTCAGAGGGGGAGGATATGCAAGGCAGGGAATAACCCAGGATGGGGCACCAACACAGCGACAGACAAAACTCAATCCGTTAATTTGGTTGTGACAATTTTGTGTATCAGCTCCAAATGCCATAAATATGATATTTAAAAATGAATTGTTAAAATGAGAAAGGAACCAGCCAGAAAAATATTGCCCTATGACAACATATTGAATCAGGTTGTTACCTTGGCACCCACCATTCTTTATTCCATATTCCACAGAGCAGATACTTTGCTTTCCACTTAACATATTGCAGCATTGTAAATAATAAAACAAATGACAATGCTATATCCAAATTTGGAAGGTAAAAGAATTAATTGTATTGTAGTTGTCATACCCTGTTCCTCTGACCCTCTTGTTTCCTTCATAGTGTGGTTTTAACGAGCCACGCCTGTTTATCATTCTGCTATCCATTTGTTCCTGCCTTCGTGTTACTCACTCCAGCTGCCTCTCCTTTACTCCCTTGTTAACTTTATATTAAAGTGCTTCCCAGTCCTGTGTTCTCAAGTCCTGTTATTAACATCAAGTCTGCTTGCCTGCCCAAGTCCTTCCCCAAACTAATATCCTCATTTTTGACCTCTCCTGGTCTGTCTTACTTTCCTTAGTTTCTGGATTTGACAAAACTATAGGACACCCAAAAATTCCCAGCAGCCTACAGCTTCCACATCTCCCAGGACTGGACACTCCAAGCACCGCGGATCCTGGTACCAAAGGGATTATGCACCTCAGAGACCAGCCTGTCTTTGGGCAAAGGATTTCATCTCCCTCTATACCACATATAATACCGCAGCCTGGAGGATCCCAGAGGCCATAGCTCTCTTTTGGGCCGTGAGGGAGATGTTGGTGAGACTCTCCCCAGACACAGATCTCCAAGACGCAGAGAAGGCCTTTCTTTCTCAGTGGGACTTAACAAAATGCTCAAGTGTCAGAACCCCTGCAAATGAGCTGCCTCGTACTCTCGTCTTCCCTTCCACATTGAAGCATTGTGCTGGCCAACTGTCTCTGGCGCTCACAGATATCTCCAACACTTCCCTGGGGACATGGCAAGTGCTAGACTGCTTCAAAACCTTGACCATCATTCCTCTCCCCAAGAAGCCCAGGATCACAGGGCTGAACGATTACAGACCCGTTGCCATGATCTCTGTAGTAATGAAGTCATTTGTGCACCTTGTACTGTTTTCATCTCAGTTCTATCTCTGACTCTCTCCTGGACCAGACCCACATGCCACACAAACAGCTTCTTCCCTTCAGCACTTGACCTCAACAAGCCCTCTGACCCCCACTGCCATAGTTTCTGCCTTCCACTCACTTTACACACATCTTTTTTCATCTACTGGACATCAGATATTCTATACCATTTTATTCCAGTATTCAATATACCTTCATTCCCCTTAATGTCCATCTAATTATATTACACAGCTTGCAATATTTTGTTCCTTTTTATCCTATTTTATATTTACTATTTTCCCTAATTTATGTTCTTGCTCTTCTATGTTATTTGTGAATATAAGCAACAATCCTGCCAAAACAAATTCCTAGTACATGCAGTTATACCTGGCCAATAAAGTGAATTCCGATTCGGATAAACATTTAATATGTGAACCGATGGACTGAGGGAACAATGGATAAACTCCTTTTCCACTTCTGACTGTGTTCCCCAGAGAATTCAATGGAACCCCCTCTAATACTTTAATATTTTAATTTATACACTTAATAATAATTCAGATTATCCTTCAAACCCCAGGAAGATATCTCTTATCCCAGTGTGTATAGGGAACCCAGCCTCAGTATAGGAGACGTGGCATAAGTCAGTAATCAGTTTGCTATATTCCAGATCTGCACAGGAATATAATAACCAAGAACTTGAAAATTGCAATATTCATTTATTCACTACTAATTAGGTAATCATCTAATATGCAGTTAAGCTTGAAAAAGTAAGCTTGATATTGTTCCCCAGCGCCCTCTGATGCCCAAGTCAAGGCATTGTATTTGCATCTATTGTGCAATATGCATGAGCAGGTATCAACAGCAATCCGGAAATTGTAGCTTGACTTGATACAATCACACAGCACCTCCAGGCCTGTATATTCACCCCATACCTCACAGGTAGACCAACTACTGCTATTTTTTCTGCTTTGCTGTTGGAAAGGTATAACACATAGAAAGCAGTAGCCCTTTTCCTTACCACATGGTGCTTTGATGCCAGGGGCTTTGCTCCAGATTAGCCAGTTTACAGCCAGGTCTGTTATTTGGTTCATCTGGCCCAGCACTGGCTGCAGCTGGAGCGCCACAGATCCCAACAGGAGGTGGAGATGTTCACCATGGACTGCTTTTTTGATACTGTTATTTTTCTTCTTTTAGATAAATGTTTTTTGTAAAGAACAGGGCCGAGGTCCAGTAACAGTACGATTCATTATCCATTTAGTGATGAAACCAAAATTATAGTGAAGGAACAGACAAGAGTTGAGAGCTAACCGGGGAAAACAGAATCCAAATCACAATCCAGTAGTGGGGTCTGGAAATTCAAGCAGATGGTCAAAGTACGGAAAGATCTCAAAATCCAGTTGTGAGGGAAATGCTTGGCAAAGACGACAATAATACCTTACAGCAGGATGTCTGAAAAACATGGCATGTATGTAATTAAAACCAGAAAATGGTTACAGGTGTTTAAAACTCCAGTAGTGAATATCAGAGAAGGGTCTTAGGTCTGGGCTGGATTTCGGATCCGGAGTCACACTGTTACATTTTTCACTTCAAAATGGCAGATATATATAAATCTTGTGTTAATGGCCTACGTATATATATCAGATTAGTTTAAAGAGTATAGGTGACAAATGAATTAATAAATACATGAATAAATATTTATTCCAAGGACAAGATACATACTAAACAGTAAATTGTTAAATAATATTACAGTTGCATTTGTAAAAATTGGTTTATCTCAGATTTTTCCAAAATACAATTCCTATCTCTCTTCTTACTGCATTTCACAGAATTAATCTAATTTAATCACATTTTAAAATGAAGACCATCCTTATTTGCTGAGCTGCATAATACACTGTCAAGCTGAGCTGAATACATACTAAAATGATTCTGAAGGAACTACCAAGCAAACACCATTAAGGAGGAGAATATAATATAATATAATAAAGTAACATTATATCGGACAAGTGCTCCTTCCACTGAACTGTAAAACAATCAAATGTCTCAATAAATAGTAATCATTCAATCATTCAAAGTTAAAATTAATAATATATATTAAGAATATGTAACTTTATTTCCAAGTAAGACTACAGTATTTTAAATAGGAATAATTGATATTTTCTTGAAAGCAACCTGTTTTAAAGTTTAATCCCCCAGTACATGTATCTTTGCTCTTAAGTTTCACTTCCCTTTTACTGGAAATACCTTCTTTGTTTTCCATTGAGGTAATACTGTTTTTTGTGGTCATCGTAGTTGCTTAACAGGATGATAGGCCCTCCCTTCTAGCTGATACATAATGTGGTGACACAGATCTGTCCTGTGCTTGAACTGGTAACAGACAGTGCAATAGTTTAGATGGAGCTTTCATACTATGGTGCATCAAGTGGCTGAACTATTTCACAGTCTAGGCATGACATGATAATTTAAATATTCATTTATAATGGTCAATGGACTTGCAAGTCCATCCAATCAATTTTAGTCAAATCCAATTTTTCCATGATTCTGATTAGCTGAAGTCACAATAGTTCGGCTCTAGCTCTTCAACTCTATGCTGCACCTCTCAACAGACAGGTTGGCAAAAGACAGACTTAGCTGGAAGTTTGGGTCTCTTGGAAAGGCATCACCTTTATGTAAGAAAATGCCCTGTTCTCACAAAACAATAAATCTACAGGCCCAGTAACATATGAAGGCACTAAAAAATTACAGTCGGGAAACAAGCATCAAATAATGTATAATTCCCCATTAGACATGCAGAAGTACATATAACCATGTTTGTTTGTTGCTTGAAGATCAAAGGATGTCTTCCATAGCCAGTTTTCTACAGACCAAATGTTGATTAAATGTGTCTGTCCCCAGCCCTGGTGACATGTCCTTAGTGTTTACTGCTGCATAGCAATGGGAAGAGCTAGAAAAAGCAAACAGGAAAGATCTATTAACATGGAAAATTTTAGATAGATTTAGGTAGATATTCACATTGACCAAAGATTGGTAGTAAACGTTACTGACCTGTAGGAAGTGGATTTGATCCTCTGTGCCAGAGAGTTGCTCCAGTTCCACCCTTCGCTTTTCCAGCTCAGATATCTCCTGCTCTAGCTTTTCCATGAGCGGCCTTCCATCAGCTGCCTCATAGTAAGATGGATGAGTTAATTCCCCTTTCTTATCCTATTGTGGAAGGAATATGTTTCAGTGAATTTTAACAGGTTAGAAGCTCATTGGAGGTACACTGCAGAAAAAAAATGTAGACGCTTTTTTCATTCAGTAACCATTACAGCCATGAAAACATTGAACTGAAGATTCTTTATATTACATTGTTTTTAGGCAGATGTTGTATTTTTATTGTACAATGGCATCCCAAATCACAAAATGCATCTCTTGGGCATATACTGTAATTGAGTGTGTCCTCTGATTTTTAAAACCACAAACACTACCTGTGGTGTACTTATAATAAAACATTTAGTACAAATTTAACAAGAAATATAGTACTAAACTAATAAAGCCTATTACATTGTTCAGTTTTTACAGGATATCATTTGTGAGGATGGGAAAATATCTATAGTAATGACACCTTGGTCTTTTCCATTGTCGTGTTATCACAGTTAATTGCACTGATATTTGTTGACTGTTTTACATCCTTTAGTGTGCTCAATTTGACCTGGATCATCCGTTGTGTCTTCAATATAATCTTCTTTAGTTGAATCTGTTGGAAATTGTTTTAAATATATATCAGTAATTAATTATCTGTTCTTCCCAGCACATGAGAAGATATTAAATACAGACTCACAAAACCCTTTATGTATTAATTATACAGTATTTCTTATGGACGTATTCCAACTTTTCCTGCAGGCCCGGTTTTATAAATAAGATTTAACTCAGTAATGTTCACCATTATGCAGGAGATACCTGATCTGCTTAAAAAATCTGCCTCATTCAAAACGTACATGTCACCACTAGTTATTTCATTACGGATGTGCTTATCGTGGACCTTCCCAGAGTTACAGGTCTTTCATTCACATTCAGAAATCTTGTTTCTACCTGTTTGGTTCAAAACACCCCAGCACCCAGCCCGGGGGGGTTTTCCATGAAGCAGGAGTTCTTCTGTAGCTGGGTTAACTTAAGGTAGAGCCATGATTGTCCAATGCCTCTTACCTAAACTCTCTATGGACAATCATAACTTCTAGCTTAAGTTAACCCAGTTAACCGAGAAATCCTGCTTCACAGAACATGCCCCAATGTAATCGGTTAGAAGACCCACTTCCGGTGAAAAGTTTGTGCACACCACAGGTTACTCTGAGGAATCAAAAATAGGACATTTTCTTACTAGTAAAGGTACTCATATGGTGAACATACTGTAAATGTATTTGTTAGCAAAGAATCTTGAGTATTATTTTTGTAAATGTTAAGCAACATGCAATGTATAAAATGCAAAATGTGCAAAAACTTTTGACTGGTAGTGTAATTCTGTATACTAGGAGTGCTGCTATGCAGTGAACCAAACATTTATCATGATACAGAGTTCATGGTGCAGCAAACTCTTTGCACCATATACAGTCATCAAGCTCATGTTTAGAAATGGTCGTCTAAATCCGCATCTTCTTTCTTAAACTCAAATGATAGAAGTGGTCAGATGTCAAAAGTTAATTAGAGGGCAAAGAAGCGGGAGAAGACAGATAACACACAATGATCAAAGGGGAACCATTAGGCGAAGTTTTCGAAGCACCATGACATTTTGCCTATAACTTTAATTCAAAATATGCATTATATACAGTATTGATCTCAGGAAGCTGGAGACGGTGAAGCACAGCTATGCCACTAATAATTTAATGAAGAATCTTCTGTCTATAACTAGATAAGTTCTAAGATCCAAACATTAGTATATCAGTGTATTTTCAATGGGCTCTAGTTTGTTCAAGTATAAAATCTAATTAGATCTAGTTATTATAATTACTAAATAGCTATTATATATTTTTTTGTTTATATGTTTAGTTTCAGATACCTTCTTCTTCTCCCATTCTTTGATGACATGCACTATTCTATGGCCCCTGTGGTCAGTGTGCATGCACTGAGCACAGATGCAAGTCTGGTCGCTTCGGCAGAAATGCTTCAGGGGTTGACCATGTAGCCTGCAGGTAGAGTTGTCCCGGTTCTTACACACTACGACGAGTTGGTGTTTCCTCAAGGCGGCACTCTGGTAGTGGGGCTCTAGGTGCTTGGGGCAGTAGGAGGTAAGACAAACCAAGCAGGACTGCACTGCCTGCAGGGCGGGGTCTTCCGCGCAGACCTCACAAGGCACCTCCTGGTGAGATACAGGGGTTTCCTCTTTGCACAGATCGCTGCTGTGATTCTCCATACGTGGGAGTGACTTGAGTTCCGGTTCCGGTGTGAACACATCCAGACAAAGCGGGCAGCGGCAGATATCCACACTCTTCCAGTACTCCCCAATACAGGCCAGGCAGTAGATGTGTCCACAGGGAATGGAAACTGGATTAGTGTATGAGTCCAAGCATATGCAACATTGCAACTGCTTCTCACACATCACTGCGGGAACAAGGTCAACAGACTGATGAGAAACTTTCAGATTTTTTCCAGCCACAATATCCATCTGTAAATAAACAATGCCCATTTTCAGACACATAACTTGGATTTCCTTTACCTGTGAAATACCCAGCTTGCTTCTACTTGAAACTGTCAGCTAAGCCTGTAATTCCATACTGTGTTATTTGATGCATGAGTGATTAAGAGAATTCTTCAACTTAAAGCAGTCTGTCCTAGTACTTTAATGTAAGGTAGCAAAACTAAATTCATAAATTCACAAGAAACATACTGTATGACGGTTCTCTGGTTCAGTGTAGTAAAGCTAAACTTACCTAGGATCTGTCTAAATAACGCTGTTTATCGTACGAAATCTCCCTGGTATGGTAGCTGTACAATGTACGGAGTTCCTTTGCTTCTCAGTTATCTGCAGGAAGTACACAACAAGCTTATAAATGGGTGGGTCACTAGAACTTTGTACTTGTTCCCCTCCCCCAAGAGTTTTCCTTTTACCTTATGAACTAAATATGGTTATGTCTGCTCATTTTACTGTAGGTGGGTAAAATTGTGACAAGAACATTCATTCATTTCTGCATCTTACTATCAATCATTTAATATTGTGTTCTAGTTATTTTTTTTTTTCTAAACGTCAGAACATATTGGGTGCTCTACCAAAATTGTGCTGAACCAAAACTAAGGTTTTTATCAAACTGTGAATTTTGTTTAGTGTTACATCCCTATTCCTTGGCCATTTTTAACAGAATATCGAAGTCTTATTCCTGGCCTTGTGTAATAGTACTGTGGGCTGGATGTGGCTCATGGGCCTTCAGTTTGACATGAGATTTTAGTTTTCACTAACATACATTAAGTGACAAATAGTAGTAACTCAGTTACTGAAGTACGGACACATCAAATATAGTAATTATTTGCGCCAAAACATGAGCCACGAGTCATTAATGATGAACAAGCAGTATTTCAGTATTTCACTTGTGTTATTCACGATTTGCTCCTTCAGTAGTTCACAGAGGTTTATGGAATCAATAGATGCAGTAACAAATATAGTACCTACTTGAGATAAGATGTATCATGATTCATATGATGAACAAACCTGAGATCAGTATGTGACAAAAAAGACTTTGTGGTTAAATAATACATAAGTGTACGTGCTATTTGTGCCCCATCAAATAAAACCCTTCCAGTTTACCTGGAGCCGCATCTAGGTTCTGCCTCTGCCTCGGTGTGACAGTTCCAGCAACATCTCTCTGTTCGGTATAACAGAACAAACCGGCAGTCTTGGTCTTCTCAACTAGTATCTCCAGTGTCGGTGTGAAATGTTAGGAAACCAAAATGTTATCAGACTGCCAATCGCGCCTGACTGTAAGCAGTATTAGCTGTAACCAACTCACATCTACAATTAGTGCAGTGTTTTCAGATGTTGAACATCTACCTGTCAATTTTGGTTTCGTTCATGTAAAGAAATTCATTCATCCAATTCATTGTGTGTTTCAAACCGAAAATGACGTACATATGTTACCGTCCTCATTTCCCAATTCTACCCATCCCTCACTGACAAGTTAGACAAGTTAGTGAGTTGGCATAAAATTCAGTATGTCACATTATAACATTCAAGCTGTAATCTGGCTGTTTGACTTCTTGGGACTAAACTCAGCCGATGTCTAATATAATAGAAGTATTCAGTGGATAAATTCAGATAAAAGCAGATAAATGATGGTTTAATTTTATTTTTCTAGAGAGATTCTTGTATATTATTATTCAGCTTTATTTAAAAAAAAAAAGAATTTACAGAAATAATGTTTACTATAAAATTCACATTTGTAAATGTTATTTGTATTTATATATTTATAGATATTGTTTGGATCACACGGTCATTAACTAAATAAATAAGCCTTGGTTGGCCTGCAAATTCATTGGTGGTTTTTAGTATGACCCATTCAGTGGCTGAATTTGACATACCTGACAAAAATATTAAAATACGCTGGTAGATCCAGTCCATAAAGTACAAAGGTGCAAACCAACTATGAAGCAGATGTAAGCATGCAGTGACTCATAGTACTTTGACCGTGTCTAACACATAAGATAACATTAGTGTTATGTAATCACGGCTCTACACCAGTCCAAAAGCTTCCATTTCATCATGCTACAGTAATGCTATAAAATTTGTGCTTCCTTTATAATTTTCTGAATTGCTACATCAATCTTACCAAGAGGTAGAAGAGACATTCATAAGCAATAAAAATAAAGGAATAGAGGAACCCAATATTGATTAGTTGTGTAGCATATAAGTCAAGGACATCACATGACTTTGAATCAAAACAGAAATTTCACCATTAGCAATACGTATGGCTGCAGATCTGTTCCATAACATTACTTTAGCAAGCTGTAATTTGCCATGATATTTTGTTTTGATAACATTACCCAGCTGGATTTCCGGTCCCACAGTGGATTTCTGGTCCCACAGTGGATTTCTGGTCCCACAGTGGATTTCCGGTCCCACAGTGGATTTCCGGTCTCCCAGTTGATCAGCCTCACAGTGGACCTATAGCAGGACTGTATTGTAAATAATAAGCAATCCATTAACTTTAGATTTACCCTGATGTAAATGTTATGATTTGCGTAATTCTCATTATTTGCCATGATATGTTTAGGATTTGATAACATTTGGTAGGTGGTTCTTTAATTGGAGTAGGTTTGTTAATTCTAAGATAGTTAGCAATTCATTATCGTTTTAGCTTGTAAATGTAAATGCAAATGTTATGACAAGATGCCTTAGTATAATGTTATCCAAGCTAGCACTACCAAAATATGTCTGTCAAGTCATCATGAAGGTCACCATCGCTACCTGGAAGGCTAAGTTACCAAAATATTGTGTGGGCATTTGAGTTTAAACTGATCACCTACATAATGTTATTGATACAATAATTTATAGTCTGATATGCTGATAATGAAGAGCCGCCCACAGGAAGCTCTTAAGCTCTGCTCAAGCTGACGCACCTTTTGTATGATGAGAGAGAGAAATTGCTGACTGTGGTTGTTATGGATACCAACATTCTTACACTTCAGAGCCTTGTAGAAGCCTGTTTTCTCAGTATGGCATCTCAACGAGCAGCTAAAAGCTAGACACACTTTTGTCTTTCTTTAATTGCCTCGGTTGTAAGAGTGAAAGCGATTAGTTATCTTTGTCGACACACCACAGCACACAGTGCACAACAACGAAACGTGTCCTCTGCATTTAACCCATATGTGACATCGTGACATAGCAGGGGGCAGCTAATTCAGCGCCCAGGGAGTAGGACTTGGGGGCGGTGCCTTGCTCAGGGCACCTCGGTGATACTTTGGTGGTTGGGGATTCTGGGCAGATTCAGCTGGTAAGTAGCAATATAAATTACTGAACAAATTGCTTAGATGCAACTTCTCTTGCTGTATAAGGATGACATTGACTATTAAAAAGCATTAATGTGTCTGCCTATTCAATAAAATTATATTCTGTATCTCTTGTATGAGGCCTCCATATTCCTTTTATGTGGCCTTAAATTAATGAAATTCCAGGCCTGCTTAGAATCCAGAGTGCCATTATTAAAATATAATTTAAATCTAAGGAAAAAAAAGTTGCTAAAACATTTTAATAGAAAGGCTTAGAAACACAAAGGCTAAAATTATATGGTTACATCCCTCATACTCCTACAGTTATTAGAAAAACATACTCTTGGACATAATTTACGGCAGATTTCATTTAGAAAAGTGAGTAATTCGGAAGTGAAGAGCACCCTCTAGTGGGCAAAATAATATAACAGATTTCTGGAGCTAGCAGGAAACAAAAGATGTAGCAGTGTAGCAGTGTTAGCAGTGTAGCAGTGTTAGCAGTGTTAGCAGTGTAGCAGTGTTAGCAGTGTAGCAGTGTTAACCTGCATTCTTCCATTCTTCTCTGAAGGAGCAAATCAGCTGCCATTCACACTTGCAAACAATTTGGAAGCTTCCTTTCAGCTTCCTTTCAGTTTTTGGACTGTGGGGGGGGGGGGGGGGG